>SJYQ01011807.1:7205-85432 GCA_006410935.1 Redunca redunca
TCTAGAAGCTCCCTGCAGTATGAGTGTGGTCAGGATCTCTGAGCCGACATGAACCTCTGTGCACTACTGGATCTCAGTGCAGATCACAGGAGGCCAGCAGAGGGGAAAGGGCCCTGGGTGAGGAGCACCCACTTCCACCCTCTCCTCTCCTCCCTACCTTTCTCCCTTTTTCTAAACCTACATCATCTCCTGGATCCTCCCCCATTGGGTAACAGTCCAGTTGCTTTGGTTTCTATACATTTTTAAGTTCTCCAGGCACAGGGGTCTTCCTGGCCAGTGTGTAAAGCAACAGTGGCCGCAGAGGCGGGGGAGAGATGGCCTTCGTGGACACCCAGTCTCCTTATAGAAACCAGTGAGTTCCAGGGCTGGGGTTGGGGTGCGTCCCAGTGGACAGGAAGCAGCTCTGGGGTTCTAAGAAAACAACTCCTGTGGTGACAGAGGAGGGGAGCAGCAACCTGAAAAGAACACGGAAGGGCAGACCAGCTTCTTCTCCAAGACCATGTCCTGGGTGCTGCTTAGGACTGCAGCGGGTGGGCATCCCCAGGATTCCTGCATCTGACAAACATTTACTGAGCTCACCGTGGGTGCCTCTACTGTTCTAAGTAATCACTGGGAAAATGATGATTGTTTTGCATGAAGGGAGCAGGGCTTCTGGGGTGGGTAACAAGCCAGCATGGCAGCAAGGCACATACTTTAAAGATGGCCTCTCTGTGCTGAACCATTTACTAGTTGGATGACCTCAAGCAAGTTACCTTCCCTCTCTGGGCCTCAGTTTCTGCATCTGTATAATGGTGTTGATCCTGCAGTCACTGCCCAGATCTGGGGGAAAGATGAAGCGAGCTTGAAGGAAGATTGAGAGAGCTTGAATGGTGTCTGGCCCCCTGCAGAGGCTCTGAAAGTGTTTAGAGTTGTCAGGAGACTGGGCGCAGCAGGGAAGGCCTCCTGAGGAGGTGTCTTCTCTCTGAGGGGCAAGAGAGCAAGGCAGGGCAGGCCAAGGGAGTGTGAGAAGGGGCCATCTTAGAGGTTAGGGGGAGCTGGGTGCCTGCCAGTAGCCAGTGTGAGGAATCCCGCCCATGGCAAAGGTCATGAGGAAGAAAGCCTGACAAAACGCAAAGGCGTGATCTGGCTTCAGGGGTTCCCCCTGGGTTTTCCTGACCATCTGCCACCAAACACCAGAGTCTGCCTGCCCATATTGTACTGTGTTTTCCACTCTTCTGCCTCTAAAAGGAATTAACAGGGCTCCAGTTAACAGTCTCCTGCATATAAAAAGGATGTTTCAGCTCAAACCCCTCTGATGGCTCTCTAACTTGGCTGACAGGTTCCCCCAGACTTTTAACAAGTTGTGAATTGTTTACAGCCCCCCAACCATGAGAGGCACGAAGCTTAAAGCATCTTAAAGATACAGAGCCTTTTCTAAAGAGCTAAAAATTATATTGGTGACGGCCTTCACTGTTGACTCAATGACTGCTGCCAGGCCTCCATATTCTTCATCTTTTAGGTACCTGAAGGATATTAATCAATGTAATTGGGATATAGAAAAAGGAATATAGTAGTTTTGATGTTAGCAACACTAGACTTTTGAGTTAATTACTTTTCTCTTTGTTATAAATCACGGTACTACTTTCATTGTTATGAATTGTTGTATCCTTGCTATGTAAGAATGTAACTTTATTTAGTGCTTTCCGACAGTGGCACCAGACTTTGGGAAGAACAACACTGTTAGGGCAAATAAGTCTTCTGGTTGACAAACCCTTATCAAAAAAGGGCCGTAAAATGCTAATTGGCCTTCTGGCCAGAAGATGATGTAAATCACCTAAGACTTGTGTATACAACTAGGTATGCAGAGAAAAAGCCTGGTCTCGATAAGAATCAGGGCTGCTGACGCTGCATAACTTTATATTATCCATTGATCTCTATGTATAAAAACAAGGTATAAAAGGCCTTTCCGGACAATAGAGGATGGGCCTGTCACTGGAAAGACTGGTTTCCCCCGTGTGGTCTATTCTCCTTCTCTTCTTTTTAGGCTGAGTTCCCATCTGGAGCGGGGAGGCTCACCACGTCTACTTACTTGCCCTGGCTTCTAAGATCCGTGAGAATGGGAGCCCAAGGCGGGGCACCCTCTGCTATTCAAACAGGCACTGGTGGCCTAATGTAGACGGTGCAAACTTTTTGTCTCGAAGTTTTATTGGCTTTCCACATAAACCAAGTTATTCAGCCTCTTTTTTCCACTAAGTTTTCCTACTATACTATTTTTTCCTAATCTTATCTTTTTAAATAAATAAGATTTCCTCGCCACGCCGTCTCTCCTTCAAATTACCCTGGATCCACTGGGGCTGGACCCCGGCAGGAGCCCCTGAACAGTGGGCTGCAGAGGGCTTCCTTCTTCACCTTTGACTTCCTGTGTGAAGGCCCCATCACAGGGTGCCTTGTTTAAACCAGGGGTCCCCCACCTCCAGGTCACACACTAGTGTTGGTCCAGGGCTTCTTAGGAACTGGGCCCCACAGCAGGCAGTGAATGGCAGGCAAGTTACTGAAGATTCATCTGTATTTACAGACACTCCGCATCACTCGCATCCCCTTGGCCTTGGAAAAATAATCTTCCACAAAACCGGTCCCTTTGCCACACAGGTTGGGGCCAGCTGGTTTAAACCCTTATCACTCCATGTCATACATGTAAAATTGAGCCTCACAGAGGTGGAAGCCACTTGTTCAAGGCCCCTGGATGGAAAGTGGCCAAGGAGGGAGGTGCCTTAATTCCCCAGACCTGGAGAAAGGAGGTGCCCACAGAGAAAGCCCTGCAGGAGGAGACAGGCAAAGAGGGGACGGCCCCAGGGCGGGCGGTTTCTGTGCTCACCGTGTGCTGGGCCAGATGCTGCAGTAGGAGCCTCTCCCTGCCTCGGCGTCCCAAGAGGCTGGGCAAGTGGGCTGACTGAGGGCTTCCTGGGCATGGGGAAGAAGAGGGCTTCCTAGACACACACCAGCCTCCACTGAGGGAAAGACACGCACACTGAGGTCCCTGCCCTTGGAGAGCTACTGTTTATTCTGTCTCCCTTTAGACACTAAATCTGTTCCTGTGCCATCAGTGTCACCTGTCCTTTCCATTTGTCCCCTTTCCCAACTGAGCAGACACAGGCTGGCCTCTAAGGAGCCACCACTTGACCCCAAAGCCTCTCACTTCTAGGCATATTGCTCCGCTTCCATCTTGGACACAAATTTCGTTACCCATTTTCTCCTTATTTTTAGAAAATGATACTCTAAGGGCAAAATGTGATTGCAGCCATGAAATTAAAAGATGCTTACTCCTTGGAAGGAAAGTTATGACCAACCTAGAAAGCATATTAAAAAGCAGAGACATTACTTTGCCAGCAAAGGTTCATCTAGTCAAGGCTAAGGTTTTTCCAGTAGTCATGTATGGATGTGAGAGTTGGACTGTGAAGAAAGCTGAGCACCAAAGAATTGATGCTTTTGAACTGTGGTGTTGGAGAAGACTCTTGAGAGTCCCTTGGACTGCAAGGAGATCCAATCAGTCCATCCTGAAGGAGATCAGCCCTGGGATTTCTTTGGAAGGACTGATGCTAAAGCTGAAACTCCAGTACTTTGGCCACCTCATGCGAAGAGTTGACTCATAGGAAAAGACTCTGATGCTGGGGAGGGATTGGGAGCAGGAGGAGAAGGGGCTGACAGAGGATGAGATGGCTGGATGGATTCACCAACTCAATGGATGTGAGTTTGAGTGACCTCTGGGAGATGGTGATGGACAGAGAGGCCTGGTGTGCTGCGATTCATGGGGTCGCAAAGAGTCGGACATGACTGAGTGACTGAGCTGAACTGAACTGAACACAGATAATCCTGGCATATGCACACAGAGCCCCACTTCACCCCCAACTTCACAGCTGAACAGTCTAGCTCTGTCTGGGGGCAGGGACGCACCCTCTCTTCCGCTTGATTGTTCCTCATGGTCAGTTGCTTCTCCACCTGCCTGGGTGGTGACGACAGCCTCCTTGGCCTGAGTTTCCCCTCAGTGGCTGAGCTGAACTGAACTGAACTGAACCTTGAAGAAGGGGAATTGTGGTTGGACTGTTTCTGAGTTGGAACCAGTTCATGGGGGAACTCGTTCCTATGGGGGTAGGAACAGCCTGGTAGGAACTAGCTCATTTGTTTTGTAGGGTAAACTTATTTACCTGGTTTGGGAAATGGTTGATCTGTGCACCAATGATGGAATCCGTGCCATCTTTGTTGGAATGTTCCTATGTCTTTTGTGTTTTGGTGTTATCAGACTTTTAAAAACGGGAAGTATTTCATCTGTCCTGAAGGAAAGCTCTTTGAGGTATAGATTAGATATGTTAAGATAGGAGAGCAATGGCCCCTTAATGGCTCACATTTATACAATCTTGAAGTTAGAAATGCTTTGCAAAGGATAGAGACACAATGATAATAAATGAAGAGGCCCAGAGGCTCCTTTGAGCTTGAGGTGTCTGATTCTAATTTCCCTACAGGAGCCCCATGTAACTTTGACAGTCGGAAGCTTCAGCTCCAGTTTGGGGTGCTCCCCCTGTGAAGGAAAACTCTGGCGTTTTGGAGAAAGATCACAGGTCTAATGGGACTAGGAAGTCACATTGATGTGACTTTCCAGTTTTGCCAGGCGGATTCGTTTTGGCTGATTCTTTTTTTTTGTTTTTTTGGCGGGGTGGGGGTATAGGGGTTGGTACGTGGCTTGAGGGATCTTAGTTCTCCTACCAGGGATTAAGCCACACTCCCTGCAATGGAAGTCTGGAGTCTTAACCACTGGACTGTCAGGGAAATCCCTAGACTGATTCTTTTTTAAGAAACAGGTCTGTTCCAGAAATAGAGACTTGACCAGTGATATCTCTGAAAGACCCTAGGGGAGGTGTGGTGGGGAAACCCAGAAGGACCTGGAAATCAGAGTCCACTCTGAGCCCAGCAAGCACTTATTCACCAAACATTTGCTTGTCTGTGAATCCCCTTCCTCCTCTATGAAGTCCCAAACCATTACCTTCAACATTCTCTTCTGTCTTTAGCTGCAGGTATTATTTAAGCTGAGGGCTTTGACCATTTTGGTGGGCTAATTCTCTTGGGTGTCTCCCATATATATGTGTTAATAAACTCTTCTTAGATTTATCTCCATTTAATCTGTCTCATGTCAATTTAGTTCTTAAACTGGCCAGAAGAACATAGAAGGATACAAGACATTTTCTTCATTCCCCAACATCCATGCTGTAATCTGTGTGGCATTTGTCTCTGACTGTGCGTGGAGATGCTGGCAGTTCAGGAATACCTGGGGGACCTCACATGGGCCTTTACTACTCACGGGAGTCCCCGCAGGCATTTCCTCAGCTGGTGCAAATGTTATGGTTCCTACTACAGTTGAAAGATGCGGCTCAGCAACAACCAAGGGGGAGCTTTGATAAAACGGATTCTTACTCTCACATCTTGAGGGCCACACAGGACAGTGGCCAGTGTGGAGGAAGGAGGGAGCCCAGAACTGGGCTTCTGCCTTTCTTGGAGTCCAAGGGGGGGTGGTTAAGCGAGAACCAGGGGCAGGAAGAGACAGGTGGGGTCACTCACATGGTTATCTAGGTTGCCCAAGGTTTTCTAGAAAGGAGAACTTGATGGGTGAGTCAATCGTGGGGGCTTACCTAGAAGCCGGCATACAGCTGACAGAATGTTCATGCAAAATCCGTGTTTGAAATAGAAGCTTTAGCAATCAGAAACTTAATACCAGTCCCTTAGGATCAGGCATGTTTACTGTGTTTCCAACAGTGCCAAAGACCTCCTTTCTCCAAGACCTCGTCAATACTTGTCAGGTTTTTGAGAGTGTGAGGTGGCCAACACATTGAGAAGAGATAGGGCAGAGAACGGATAGCCTCAGACAAGTGTCTGCAACTCTGAATAACAGAGCTCTGAGGGCTGCCTCTCACCTCCTTAAGACAAGAACCAGTCCCTAGGAAAGGATCTTAGTGACTGCATGGTGATGCCAGGCTGCTGAGGTCAACTGTGCCAGGGACTGGGTCTTGGATATGCCTCCCTATGTCTCCATTCAGCTGAAAATACCCTGACCCTCAAATGTGGCTTTTGCCTCTCTGTGTGGAGTGGCAGCAGGGCCGTGGGCTCTTCTTTTTGGGTTGGACTCACTGTGACTCAGTCGTGCTCATTTCACATGCCAGCAAGGGTATGCTCAAAATCCTTCAAGCTAGGCTTTAGCAGTACATGAACTGAGAACTTCCAGATGTAGAAGCTGGGTTTAGAAAAGGCTGAGGAACCAGAGATCAAATTGCCAACATTTGTTGGATCATAGAGAAAGCAAGGAAATTCCAGAGAAAACACCTACTGCTTCCTTGACTACCCTTTGACTGTGTGGAACAAAACAAACTGGAAAATTCTTAAAGTGTACCAGATCACCTGGGCTTCCCTAATAGCTCAGTTGGTAAAGAATCCACCGACAACGCAGGAGACCCCGGTTCAATTCCTGGGTCAGGAAGATCCGCTGGAAAAGGCATAGGCTACCCAATCCAGTATTCTAGGGCTTCCTTTGTGGCTCAGCTGGTAAAGAATCCACCAACCTTGCGAGAGACCTGGGTTCAATCCCTGGGTTGGGAAGATCCCCTGAAGGGAATGGTTACCCTCTCTAGTATTTTGGCCTGGAGAATTCCATAGACTGTATAATCCATGGGTGGTAAAGAGTCCGATGTGACTGAGCAACTTTCACTTACTAACTCACCAGATCACCCTACCTGTCTCCCGAAAAACCTGTATGAGGGTCAAGAAACAACAGATAGAAGTGGACATGGAACAACTGACCTGCTCAAAATTGGGAAAGGAGTATGACAAGGCTGTATGTTGTCACCGTGCATATTTAACTTCAGGCAAAGTACATTATAAGAAATGCCAGGCTGGATGAATTATAATCTGGAATCAAGATTGTTGGGAGAAATGTCAGCAACCTCAGAAAGGCAGATGGTACCACTCTAATGGCAGGAAAGTGAAGAGGAACTCAAGAGTCTCTTGATGAAAGTGAAAGAAGAAAGTGAAAAAGATGGCTTAAAATCCAACATGAAAAAACCTTAAGATCATGGCCTCTGGTCCCATCACTTCATGGCAAATAGAAGGTGAACATGTGAAAACAGTGACAGATTTTGTTTTCTTGGGATCCGAAATCAGTGCAGTTGGTGACTATAGCTATGAAGTTAAAAGATGATTGCTCCTTGGAAGGAAAGCTATGAAAAACCCAGATGGCATTTTAAAAAGCAGAGACACCACTTTGCCAACAAATATTCATAGTCAAAGCTATGGTCTTTCCAGTAATTATGTACAGTGGTGAATGTTGGACCACAAAGAAAGTTGACGCCGGAGAATTGATGCTATTGTATTGTGGTGCTGGAGCAGACTCTTTGAGAGTCCCTTAAACAGCAAGGGGATCCAACCAATCAAACCTAAAGGAAATCGACCTGGGATATGCATTGGAAGAACTTGTGCTGAGGCTGAAGCTCCAGTATTTTGGCCACCTGATGCGAAGAGCCGATTCATTGGAAAAGGCCCTAATGCTGGGAAAGATTGGAGGCAGGAGAAGAAGGGGAAGACAGAGGATGAGATGGATAGATTGCATCACCGACTCAATGGACATGAATTTGAGCAAACTCCAGGAGATAGTGTAGGACAGAGGAGCCTGGCAAGCTGCAGTCCATGGAGTTGCAAAGAGTCAGACACGACTTGACGAGTGAATGACAGCTTCCAAGTTGTCTGGTGATGCCAAAGTGTGTTTGCTGCAACTCTAGCTGTGTCTGTGTCTCCCTGGGCTCTAAGAATTAGAAAATCGAAACAAAACAGTATTTTATTGAATTATGGTTCAGGTAAACACTTAGACCCTAGTCTGTTGGATGAGTTTTTATGTTGTGAACAGCTGTGTGACCATCATCCGGGTCAAGCTCCAGGACATTTCCAGCACCCAGATGATTCCTTCGGGTTCCTCCCAGTTGGTGCCCCCCATGGGTCATCACTTTTCTGGTCGATTGTTGGATTTTACCTAATAAAGACTCCCAGCCTGTGCTCACTCGTGCCTGCCTCCTGTACACAGCTGTGAGTGCCACTGATGATCGTGCCTATACCTTTGGTCCCTTTTTATTTCCAAGGGTTAGTCCATTGTAATCACATCATCATTCCTTTCTCCTTCCTGTTGCTCATGGACGGCGTGATTCCAGTGTGGGGCTGCGGTGAGTGAAGCTGTTATGCATGCATGCATATGTTTTCATCTCTCTTGGGTAAATATCTAGAAGAACAGACTGGACACAGTAGAGGAAGAAGACCCACCAACAAGTTTCCAACACTCTTGCGTTTTACACTCCAACCTGCATTGAATGAGAGTTCAGTGATCTTCATCCCAGTAGATGAGGCAACGGTACCCGTGTTCCTGGTGTCAAACAGGATTGGAAAGCATTTCCCCTACTTTTTGTCCTTTCTGCTTCAACTGTGCCATCTGCCCCTTAAATCCAGTCACATTGTGGTTGATCTAGAAATTAGTGTGGACGGAGGGTGGACAGAGGAGGCATGTGTGCACAGTCTATGGGAACAGCTCCAATCAGTCAGTCTTTGCAACTTCTGGGGCACAGTGGCAAGCCCAAGAATAGAGAGAGGTGCAGACAGGTTCTCAGCCCCAGGGCACCTGCTCCACACTCAGTACCTATAGGCCCCTCAGCTGTGTGTCCTGGCTCGACACGGGGTCCCGTCTCTAGCTCGCGGTGGGGGCCTACTTAATCTCCAGTAAGTCTGTTGTTGCTGTGTGTTTCCTCCCCAAACCCCTTTCCGACAAAAGCTGATCCTGAGTCTCTGTTTCAGTCAAACATTTCCATTAACAAGGTACTGGAACCAAGCAAAGACAGTTATTCAATATATTGTCTCCAACTCAATGTCACTTGGAATATTCTATTATGTCTGAGATGTCTCTGCTCCCCTATTAAAGCCCAGAATCAAGAGAGAGAAGAGAGCGAGAAATTCACAGAGAGGAGGGGTCAGAAGTCCCTGGGGCATCATTATGCACAAGGATAAGGGAACCTCCATCACCAGGTTTTCTATTTTCAAAACAGTTCTTTTTACATGATTATGCTTTTATGTGAGGAGCAGAAAATCCCATGGCAGAGTACCCTGGTGGGCTGCAGTCCATGGGGTCGCCAAGAGTCGGACACAACTGAGCGACTTCATTTTACTTTTCACTTTCATGCATTGGAGGAAGAAATGGCAACCCACTCCAGTGTTCTTGCCTGGAGAATCCCAGGGACGGGGGAGCCTGGTGGGCTGCCATCTCTGGGGTCGCACAGAGTCGGAGACGACTGAAGTGACTTAGCAGCAGCAGCAGAATTTTAAAGGGAGGACTACCTTTTGAAGAAGTGGACTAGCCTTATATGGCTCAAGCTGCCGCTAGTGAGCTGTGTGACCTTGGATATGACCTGTAGATTCTCAGAGCCTTAGTTTCCCGGTCTGCAAAATGGGTATAACTAGGCCTTCCTGCAGCACTGCCACCCCATGCCCAGGCAGCGCCCCATCACACACACTGTTGTCTGGACATGACACAGCCACACGCTCAGGGGCAGTGTCTTCTAGAAGCTGTGCACGAGGTGAGAATGTCTGAGCCTACATGAACTATTCTGACTTGGGGTGGAGAGAAGGAGGAGAGCAGAGGGTCTGAAGGCCCTGGGAGAGGAGCACCCACTTCTGTCCTCCGTCTTCCTCCCTACCTTTCTCCTTCCTCTAAACTGACTTTCTCCTGCTCCTGGCTCCTCCCCACTGATTAACAGATAAACTGCATTGAATTCTGTATCTTGGTAAGTCATTCTTATTTCAGAGGTCTGCCTGGACAGCATGGAAAGCGGCTGTGGTCACGAATGCAATGAAGAACGGGCCTTCAGGGACACCCAGGCCCCCTACGTAAACCAAGTGAGTTCCAGGGCTGGGGAGGCCATGGCCATGGGGATGCAGCTCTGGGGCTCTGAGGAAACAGCTCCTGATGGGGTGGCAGGAGGCCGGGGGAGGCCTCGTTCCAAAGAGAACAGACGAAGGGCAGACACACCAACCAGGGCGGCCCTGCCACCACTCCGCCTGTGCCCATCTCCTCGGTGCCACTCAAGGCTGAGGGGCACCAGGATTTGTGCGTGTGACAAATGTTTACTGAGCTTTCTCCTGATCTCTCTCCTGTTCTGGGTGCTCAGTGGGGGAAGAAGAGTCTAAGTAATAAATAGAAAAGTGAATTTCCATTTTTTCTTTAACCTGAAGGAAGGTAAACGTCTTCTGGGGAGGATAACAATGGAACATGGCACTTAAGGGCACTTACTTGGAAGATGACCTTCCTGGGTTCAGCCATTTACTAGCTGGATGACCTCAAGCAAGTTACTTTACGTCTCTGGGCCTCAGTTTCTGCTTGGGTGCAATGGGAATAATCAGGTCACCACCCAGAGCTCGGGTAGGATCAAGCAAGGTAGCACGCTGAGACCGTTTGAAAGGTGTCTGGCACACTGTGGGGCTCGGAAAGTGTCTAGAATTGTTAGGAGTCTGGGTGCAGGAGGAAAGGCCTCCCGAACAGGTGTCTGGCATCTGAGGGTTGAGAGAGCTAGGCAGGGCAGGTCAAGGGTGTCTGAGAAAGACTGTCCCAGGAGGGTGGAGCGGGCTGCCCCTGCACTGTGGGGTGCAAAGGGCTCTCCTCTGGGCACTTTTACCCCCTGTGTGGAGGGCTTGTCATAGGCAGCCTTGTTTAAACCAGCGGTCCCCACCACCAGGCATGGACTGGGGTTTGTGCGTGGCCCGGTAGGAACTGGGCTGCACGGCAGGAGGTGAGCAGCTCGTGAGCTAGTGACGCTCCATCTGTATCTATAGCCACTCTGCATCGCTCACATCTCCCCAGCTTTGTAAAAATTGTCTCCTGTGAAACTAGTCCCTGGTGCCAGAAAGATTGGGACAGCTGGTTTAAAGCCTTATCATCTCCACAATGTATATGTATTACTGAGGCTCCCAGAGGTGGAGGCCACTTGTAAGTTCCCTGGTAATAAGGGCTGAGGAGGGAGGTGTGTTGATTTCCCCCATCCTAGGGGAAGGAGGTGTCCACAGAGAGTGCCCTGGGGGAGGAGGAGGCAGGCAGGCGGCAGCCTGGGTCCCAGGAACTTTCTGAGCTCACTGCGTCCTGGCCTGGCCCTGCAGTAGGAGCCTCTCCTGGGCTCAGCTTCCTGAGAGACTGGGCAGGTGGCCTGACGGAGCCCTTCGTGGGGAGGGGGTGAATGGGGCATCAGGTGCGGGGGAGCTGCTTGGTCCCCACTCAGGCCCGCCTCCCCCGGAGCCCTGGTGTGGTCTGTTGCTCCGTGCAATGGCCAGCGCCCTGCAGCCCGTCTAGTGAGGGCTCCCGGTGGGGGAAGGAAGCCGGGCTGCCTGGTGGGGGCCTCCACAGTGGTCTGAGTCAGGATGTGTTGCCCGGGTCTTGTTCTCCATCACATGGGGGACCCGGAGCCGCTTCCAGGTTCAGCCATTTTATTATTCTGATGACATGTTTTTACTCTCTAATCCTTGGATTCAAAAGCCCAACTGTAGACAGGTCAGGTGACTTGGTGACATCAGAGCTGCCAGCACAGGGACTTGGGAGGCCAGCCTAATCTGTGAGGCTATAAATCCAACGTAAACCCCATCTTCCTGGGTCACAGGAAGCAAGGCCTGAGCTGCTCTTTCCTGCTAAGATCACACACACACGCACGCACAGAGGGGTCTCGGCCACACCGGGCTGAAACTTACACATTTATTTGCTTACAGTTCTGAGGTTAGAAATCTAAAATCAAATGTCAGCAAAGCTGTTTCCTTCTGGAGCCTTCAGGGGAGAATGTGTCCTTGTGTTTTCCAACTTCCAGAGGCTGCCCGCTTGCCTTGGCTTGTGGCCCCTTCCTCCTCCTGCGATTTTTTTTTTTTTGACAGTGTCAGGTCTCAGTTGCGGCACAAGGCATCTTCACTGTGACCCATGGGCTCTCTGGCTGTGGCCCATGTGGGATCTTAGTTCCGCAACCAGGGATCTAACCCTCAGTCGCTGCACTGGAGGCAGATACGTAACCACTGCTGGACCCCAGGGAACCCTTCGCTTTGCTCCTTCTCTAACGCCAGCAGTCTCTTGCTTCTGCTGTCACAGCTCCCATAGCTGACCCTCCTCCTCTGCCTCCCTCTTTGCAGACCCTGTGACCATTGGGCCCACGCAGATATTCCAGACAACCCCCACCCCACAATCTCAAGGTTCTTAATCATACCTGCAAAGTCCCTTTTGCTGGGTAATGTAACATATTCACAACTAGGAATTATAATGTTGACGTTTTTGGTGGGGAAACGGGAGAGGGTATAATTACCCCGTCTACCATAACCTTCTTGGAGTCAATAAACATTAGCAGTTTCTTTGAATCTTTCCAGAAACGTTTTATTTATAATAAGTAAATATATGTATATAGCCACTCCTACCCATTTAAAAAATAATACCGAGGGCAATATTACTTATCAGTTCTCACAGCGGTCCCTTCTTCCTCTTTTCTTGTTAAGTCTCCCTAGAATCTGCTGTGTGGAAATACCATAATTAATTTCACCGATTTCTTCCTAGTGGAATTCTGGATTCATTTCCAGTTCTTTGCTATTAGAATGTAGTAATGAGTAATCTTGTCTTCGGATTATACTCAATTTGAAATCATCTTGTGTTTCAGAATGTGAGGGCACCATTTAAGACATTAAAATCTCATGAAGTTTCTTTGGGAGTAATCATTCCCTAAGATGATCCACACAGGGCTTCCTCCATCCTGCCTTCCTTCTGTGCCCTGAGGACCCCTCCTATCACTCTATACCTTAGTGTGAATATACTTCAGGGAGGAGCCCATGCTGCCAGGCGGATACATTTTAAGCCTTGTCTCTCCTGATGGTGAGGAAGGCTCTTAGGGGGATTTCATACTCCAACAAATGAGGAGATTCAGGGAAGGGCACCATGCTAGTCATCCTGTGGTAGGCTGATTCTACTTCTTCAAAATCACTGACATGGATTTTGACAGAAAGAACTCAGAGATGCAGAGACGTGAGTGGCTTAATGTCACCAAAGTTTTTAATGGAATTCAGACCAGACCTGGGGGCCACAAAAGACACCTCTGCCCGAGGTCTGGGAGCACAGCCTGTCTGAATGGGGTTCTGGCATCACCGTTATCTCCCAGGGCCAGCTGTGCACACTGGGCTCAGAGGGGCTTCCCTGGATTCTGGGTGGTCCTACAACCGAAGGACATGGAGTAGGACTGAACTGAACTGGTGCGTACTTTTTTTGTTTCGCCTGCGGACTGTTTATTTTAACTCATTGCCAAAGAGAAAGTATAATACAGAGATGTTAGTATCATAAACAACACATACCAGTCACTTAGTTTCAACTCTTGAACTATCTGCTTTATCTCTGCCCAGCTCTACTTTCTTTTCCACCCCTGGATTGTTTTGAAGCAAATTTAGATATATCAGTTCAATGCAAATATTTCATTATATGGCTCTTATAGCAAAGGAAACCTACTACAATCCTTTTCAAAGCATTTCGCCCCCCAAATTAGAACGTTTTATAGAAAAACCTCAGATTTCTGTCTTTTCCTGAAGACTTGGAAGCTCTGACAACACTGGGCCTGGAAGGTAATCGGGTCACAGCTGAGTGGACACTGCTCGTTGGGTAAGGAAGATGATGCCTCCTTTGCTGCAGTGTCCACCACTCCCGACTGTCCCCTACCTGGCCAGTTCAACTATGCAAATCACCTGCCTGGTTCCTGTAATCATTTATCTTTGTGAAATATTACTTAGAGGAGAAGNGGTGGACCCCTGAGTTCCCAGGCAGGACTTGGGTCTTTACTAGCAGCTTGGCTTGGGGTCCAGCCACCCCCTCACTCCCCTGCTTCCTTCCCATCTCAGGGCTGTGTACTCACTACTTCTTGCTTTGTCAGCTGCCAATCTGACCTTGGCACATCCTCTCAGAGCCTGAGGGGCTCCTTCTCCCAACCTCAGAATATCTGTGTAACTTCCTCTCTCCAGGGTTGGAAGGTCCGTGGAGGCGAGCCTCCTTCTGTCCTGTTCGTGGCTGCACCTGGTCCCTAGGCTGCTGCCCCACACCCAGGCCAGCCCCGGCCAGGGCTGAAGAGGATGGAGAGAAGGAGGCAGGCCAACTGACCACTGTCTCCTCTCCACAGCCTGTTCCCTTCACTGGGANGTTCCCTTCACTGGGAGGATCGAAGGGGGTCTCCAGAATGGACACAAGGTCACCGTCATGGGGCGTGTTCTTTCCACAGAAGAAAACAGGTACTGGGAATGTTGCCTCTCTCCGCCTCAGCCCTGAATGAACCAGGGTGCTGTCAGCTCAGGATGGTCCACAGAGCATCCTCCAAGATGCTCCCACCCCAGTTCAGTGGATGGGAAGGGCCAGCCCTGCCAACAGTGCTCAGCGCCCCCTACCACCTACCTGTGGCATCCGGGGCACCATTAGCCAGACTCCCCAGAGACAGGGGCAATGGAGGCTCACAGTCCAGGGAGGGAAGCAGGCCAGCCGAGAGGTGGAGTTCTGGGACTGAACTTCGTATACAATGACCCAGAGCTGCAGATACGTCACCTCCCTTCATTTCCTCCAGCCAGTCTCATCTGCTTTGGAAACTTCATTTGAGGTGACCTGGAAATTAACTTGCCATCAAAGTTGTATTTGGTCTCTTTCAGTCTCAAGGTTTTTCCCACTAAAGTCAATTCAAAATACAGATAACTCAGCTGTTTCCCATTCCCTTTCTCCCGAGGGGGACTGTCTGGGAACAGAGAAGAGCTTGCACGTAGTCCATAGGCAGGAGGTCCTCAGGAGTTCATGCAGCCCTGGCTGAACTATATGGAGCTCCGGGTGGCGTGGAGGCCTGGGACCTGTGTACCCTGAGGTCTGCCGTGCCCACGGGGGCCCCTCTGGACACGTGGCCTCTCTCAGAAGCCTCTCTGTCCAATTGCAGCTGACTTCACCCCTGCTGTTCCTCTCCTTACTTTGCATGGGGCCTGGGGACCTTCTGGATCCCTCCAGGGCCTCCCCCGGCCCCCGGAGCCCTACTTCTGCATCTGGCTTCTAGATGACTTCCTCTGCCACTGCCTCCCCTACCAGGTGACACGGCCACAGTGATGTGGGACTCTGAGAGCCCTCAGTGCCTGCAGAGGACTGTGAGGGAAATGAGGCACCCGGTTCTGAAACCCTGCCTGCAGGGGAATCCCGGACCTTGACTGTGAACTCCCACGCCTCTCTCCCCATCCCTGTGCCCACCCTTCCTCCCTGCACAGGAGGGCTTTCTACTCCCAGTCTGTCCAATAGATCCTGTCTCTACCTCCGAAGGTCCCCCTTCCGATGGGAGCTGCTGTTCTCTCCTTCCCTGGGGCAGAATTTTCAAAGGAACACAGGAATGAAGCTAGGGGCTTGCAAAGGGAAAACAACACCCAGAGACGTGTCAGAAACACGATTCTCCACTTTAAGAGAAATAGCAACTTAAACTTTCTCATTTCAGGGTCACTTGGAGCTTTGTTTTCATCGGAGGGAGGGCTGCTGTGTTCAGAAACACACCAGTTCCTCTTGCCCTTGATGGCTGAGGGCTCACAGAGCATCTTTGTATTTAGGATGGCATTCAGAACTCACAGCCTTATCCACGAAAGCAAATGGGCTCTGGGGGTTTCCTGGTGGCCCAGGGGTCAGGAGTCCAGTCTTCCACTGCAGAGGTCATGGATTTGATTGCTGATCAGAGAACTAAGATCCTCAAGCCATGAAGCCAAAAGAAACCCCAGATAAACAAGCAAAACAGAGCACTCTGTGGGTAGAATGTCTACTGAGGGCCCCCCGTGGGTGTGGGGCGGAGCCTGGTTCTGTGGTGAAGGCATGGGAGCCAGACGTGCTGTCTGACTGTTGTGTGTTAGCTGGGAGCCTGAGTGACCCCAAGAAGCAGATGGGAACCACACTGGCACTGAGTTCAGGCAAGGTGCTGGGAGAGAGATGCTCATTGGATAATTCAGGCTGGACCTGGTTAGGGGACGTGCATGAGCTCCGTCTGGGAAAAAGCGGAACAAGATCTGTTGCATCCCTTTGGTGAGCCAGGCCCCTTGGAAGCTCCTTTTGTCTTCCCTCTTCACCTTATATTTCAGCTATATCCAAAAGAGGTGGAGATGGTGAGGGGCTTCCTCTGAGGTGAGATGGGAACAAGAGATACTTATTTAGGGGTGCCTTGGGCCGTTTCAGTTGTCATCCCTGAAGGAAGGCAGTCACCCCTTTCCTGTGTGGGGCAGTTTGATGACAGCATGGTCCTGGGTCATTGCAGATGACAAACAGGGCAGATCTAGGGTCAGGGTCCAGGCCTGCTGACCTCACTCAGGTCAGGTGGACACATGACACCCTCTGAAGAGGGACAGACGCACACTCTGAGGTCCCCATGCCCAGAGACCTAGGGCTTTTTCTGTGTCTCCCCTTTAGACACCATCTCTGTAAGTGTCCCATTAATGCACTTGTTCTTTCCATTTGTCCTCTTTCCCAACTGAGCAGACACAGGCTGACCTCCAGGGAGCCACCACTTGGCCCCAAAGACTCTCACTTCTAGGCACATTCCTCTACTTCCATCTTGGACACAAATTTCTTTACCCATTTCCTCCTTACTTTTAGAAAACCACACTGTAAGGGCAAAATGTGGTAAGGGCACAAAACACACAGTGCAAATTCGGTGAAGCAAAGGGATGGGACGAGACTAGGGATGGGTAGGAACCAGCCACGCAGGTTGTCTGCAGGCTCCCAGACGATGTCAGTCAAGGAGTGAGCACCTCCTGTTCCCACCCTTGGCAGTAAGCCAGGTTACTGTCTGCTGTTCCTTGACCTAGGTTTTCAGTGAACTTTCAGATGGGCACGAGTGACACGAACAACATTGCCTTCCACTTCAACCCTCGGTTAGAAGGAAGCGGGCATGTGGTCTGCAACACAAGGCAGCTAGGAAACTGGGGGCCAGAGGAGAAGAAGATGCAGATGCCTTTCCAGAAGGGGAGTGAATTTGAGATCTGCTTCGAGGTAGACAGCTCTGCGTTCAAGGTGAGTGGGAACACTCCTGTCTTCAGCTGTCTGTTCCCCAGCCCCATAAGGTGCTGGGAGCAGCCTTTAAATAGTCATGTGAGCAGCACTCTGTACAGAGAAGAGGACTATTTCCTTGTTTGGCCGCAGTCTCCTTACACACCTTCCCCTGCATCTACAGGTGCGCCTGTTGCTTCTTTTACTCTGGAAGTAAGCACTAGAGAAGTCACCGTGATGCTTTCTGGCCTCCTGGGTCCTTCAGTCCAAGTTATTTCCATTTCTCTGTCGTAGCCCTTCTTCCACTCCAGGTCCCTGGGAATGTTTGTTTTCCTGTTACCTTGTTGCTACATTTATCCGGGTGTTATTAAAGACTTAGTTCTGCCTGGCATTTTGCATTGCTTTTGCAAGTAGAGCGGTGTCTCTGGGCTTCGAGAGATGGGAGGGGAGCTGAGAACATCTGTGTCTCTTTTCTCTGTGTGAACATGAATGTCCCCACCCCCTCATCATACAAGCTGACATCACTTCTTCTCTGCTTCCCATGAACATTTGCATGTATATTTTAGTAACACCACAGGAGTGCTAAGACTAGAAAGGGACCTACTGTGGTAAACACACACCAGAAGAATGAAGAAGCCAAGGACTAGAGTCAGGTGGAGGTTGCCCTTTGATGCACTTAGGGTCCCGAGCATGTTCCTGCAACTGGCACAGCTCTGCAGGCTGTTGCCCTGACCTACAGGGGATTGATGTAAGAACTAGATACAGGTCTGAACGTCTGGAAGTAGGGGTCCCAGAGGCACGGGTGTGCTCCCACCTGGTTCTGAACCCCCTCCTGCCATGTGCGCTCATCTCAACAGGTGACGGTGAACGGGACCATCTTCCTGGATTATGTACACCGTGTGCCCTTCGAGCAAGTCAACGCCATCTCCATCTGCGGCTGCGTGCATGTGTCCTACATTGGCTTCCAGGTCAGACTCCACCCAGCACTCGTACCCAGGGCCTGGGTGTGGGGCCCCATCCCCTGTGTGGTTCCTGCTGTGTGAACCCAAAGCTGCCAGCCAGTTGTCTCCAGGTGCTTCTGGGTTCACACCTCTGGCTGCCCCAGTCTGTCCTTCTGTTGCTGTCTCTGTCTGGGACGCCCGCTCAGGTTCCTGGACTAGTAGGCTTCTTGTCTCTGTCACTCTCTGTCATCCTCCTCGTGAGGAGGCCCTGGGCTTCTAGAAAGAACTTGGAATCAAACTGAATCCAGTTCAGATCCCCGGCTCTGCCATTTTCATCATCTGGGGAATCTTAGACAAGCGAGTTCACCTCTCCCAGCCTTAGTCTCTTCACCTGTGGAATGAGCCCCACAGGTCATTGTCTGAGTTCAATGAGACCATACACATCGAAAGGCACAGTATATCCTTTGCATGGCCATTCCTGGGTTTATTTGACCTTCTCTCTGTGTATTATAATTTTTGAATGTGTTCTGCTAAGTCACTTCCATCGTGTCTGACTCTGTGTGACCCCATAGATGGCAGTCTATCAGGTTCCCCCATCCTTGGGATTCTCCAGGCAAGAACACTGGAGTGAGTTGCCATTTCCTCTCCAATGCATGAAAGTGAAAAGTGAAAGTGAAATCGCTCAGTTGTGTCTGACTCCTAGAGACCCCATGGACTGCAGCCCACCAGGCTCTGTTGTCCATGGGATTTTCCAGGCAAGAGTACTGGAGTGGGGTGCCATTTGAGTGTGTTAGCAACATCTAAAAGGTCAGGACCAATTTTGCAAAATGAAAGAGTTCTGGAGTTGGATGGTAGTGACTTTTGCACAACATAGGAGTGGACCACTGGACTGTAGGTACACTCGTTTGTGTGCTTGGTTGGTCCGTCATGCCTGACTCTTCACAACCCCATGGACTGGAGCCCGCCAGGCTCCTCCCTCCATGGTGCTTCTCCAGGCAAAAACACTGGAGTGGGTTGCCAGGCCCTCTTCCAGTGGACCTTCCCAACCCAGGGATCAAACCCAGGTCTCCCACATTGCAGGTAGATTCTTTACAGTCTGAGCTAGTACACTTAAGATGGTTAATTTTACATGAAGTACATTTCACCACTGTTTAGCAAAAGAGGTCAGGTAGATTTCTTCTTCCTTCTGAAGATGGAGAGGTCCCAGGACACTGATCACCTCAAGGATGCTGACTAGAAAATTCCAGACTGGCTGATTAAGACTACATTCCTGGGGAAGGTCAAAGCTACAGTTAGATCAGGTGTTAAACCAAGGTTTGGTATCATGGGCTTCAACAAATTGAGGCCATTTTGAACCTGTGGTTTTCTCTTTAACTATGCCCCACTTTATAGCAAACTCTCAGCCTAACCAAAAGATATAATCAGATTGTAAGGCATTAGCATCACTCTCAGCTGCCGATATATAGTCCCCACAGCTTTGTTCACCCTTGGTGTGGTCTCGATGGCCAGGACTGTTTTGCATAATCCCTCTGACATGTGTAACCCAGCAGGACCCTATGGGGGCATCCTGGGACAGCCCCATGACCCATGGGGTTATAAACCTTTAACCTCCTAGGCCTTCCCCAAGTTCCAAGGATAAAATTTAAGTGAGAAAATGCAGAAGCATAGGGTAACAGTCAAGCAAAACAAAGTGATCATAGGTTAACCGTTAAACACCATCAAGAAACTTGAGTTCCTCCTCAAGAGCTATAGACCGTATTCCGAACCAAATCCTTTGTGCTGTTTTACAGATATAGAAGCTTGATGATATTGGCCCCCGATTATCTCACCACCAACCATTCAGAAGACATCCATGAGCTGACCACATACCCCTCACCCTCTCCCTCACCCTGTGTTTAAGACCATTTCCCTGAAAGAAAGTCATCGAGGAATTTGGGGTTTTTCAGCTTGCCTGGACTCCTTGCTTGGTACCTGCAATAAATGCTGCGCTTTCCTTCATCATAACCCTGTGTCAGTAGATTGGTTTTACTGTGCATGGATGAATCGTACTGAGTGGAGGGAAATCTGATCTAGATAGAGATGGATGGATTGGAAATTCTGATGATAAATTCAGTTGAAAGATTCCTTTCTTTATCAATGCAGTGGGGGTTACAGAGTGGGGCTTCATCTTTCCTAGTCAGTGGCAGATAAAAAGAAAGGGAAAGAAGGAGAAAGGGCGTCATGTTTAGTTAAAGTGTGAAGACTTGGTCCATTCTCTCGGGCCCAGGCAGCCTACCTGAACGTCATCTACTGCTCTTCGTCCTCACTTTGGTTCTGAAGTCTCCATCACTTGGACAGGACCAGGCGCCATGTGGGGTCTTCTTCAGTCCTGAGACATATATCCAAGATTCAAGAGCTTGACTGTCATCATGCAGTTGGGATGATCTGGTACAGTCCCTTTCAAGGAGATTAAAGGGAAGTTTTTGCTCTTAGTGATTCCAACTCAGATGGTAGAAGACAACTGTGACTGAGTTTGGTGAGTTGTAGCCAGACTAAGTTCCCTCCAAGCCTCAGCTCACTCAGTGCTCACACAGTCATATCAAAGTAGGCCCTTGATTAGCTAGAGATGAGGAAAGACCGAAACTTAGAGAGTGCAGGGGAGCAAAGGTTGCCCCCCTAAATGTGTCACTTTGGCATGAGTATTCATCTAGGCTGATTCTTCTCAAGAAACTGAAGACTCAAAGTTTTTCTTTTACCTCCTCCTCAACACGGGGTCACAAAGAGTCAGATATGACTGAGTGACTGAACTGAACAACTGCAGCAAAGAATGCAGACAAAGGACGTGTTATAGAAATAGAGCCGCGAGCAGGGATGTTTACAGAAGAACAGAAGCGAGGTGTGGAGATCAGAGCCCACTCTGCACCCAGCAAACGCTTACATACAAAACACTGACTTTTCTGTGAATCGCCTTCCTCCTCTTTGAAGTCCCAAACCATTGCCCTCAGTGTCCTCCTGTGACTTTAGCTGAAGGTGGTTTTTAAACTGATGGTTTTGACCATTTTGGTGGGTAGTTCTCCTGGGTCACTCCTATGTATGCAAGTGTGACTGTACCTTTGTTAGATCGTTTTCCTTTTATTGTGTCTCATGTCAATTTAATCTTAGACCAGCCAGCAGAACCTAGAAGGGTAGAGGAAAATTTCTTCATTCCCCAACATTCATGTTGTAACTTGTGGCAGAATTCACTTCCTTTTTAAGGTGAACGATATTGCATTGCATGTATACTCCTCATTTTGTTAATCCAGTCATCCATCGATGGACACCCGTGTTGCTTCTGTCTTTTGGCTGTTGTAAATAATACCAGCTACAAGGGTATACACATCTCTCTTCAAGCCTCTGCTTTCAGTTCTTTAGGCTGTATAGCCAGACATGGAATTGCTGGCAGTGGTAAGTTGCTTCAGTTGTGTCTGACTTTTTGTGACCCTATGGCCTGTAGCCTGCCAGGCTCTTCTGTCCATGGGATTCTCCTGGCAAGAGTACTGGAGNGGCACGTGGATTAGTTCCTCCACCGCATGTGGAGTCTCCCAGGACCAAGGGTCAAACCCGCGTTCTCTGCCTGGTGAGGTGGATTCTCACCCACTGTGCCACTGTACAAGACCTGCAGTGGTTTTTAAACAGTACTTTATTGAGGTACGGTCCATGTAAACACACTGACCCTAGTCTGCTGGATGAGTTTTTGTGCTGTAAACAGCTGTATGACCACCATCCAGGTCAAGCTCCAGGACATTCCCAGCACCCAGATGACTTCTTTGGGTCCCTCCCACTTTGTGCCCCTCAGAAGCCATTGCTTTTCTGACCCGTGTCTGGATTTTATGTTATCAGAATGCTCCCAGTGTGTGCTCACTTGTGTCTGGCTCTTGTGCTCAACGGTGAGGTTCACTGAAGACCTTGCCTTTATCTTCAGTCCCATTTTCTTGCTGAGGGCTAGTCCATAGCAGGCAGTTCCCAGGTGGCTCAGGAGTAAAGCATCTGCCTGCCAATGCAGGAGACCCAGGAGACACGGGTGGGAAGATCCCCCGGAGGAGAGAACGGCAACCTGTATCAATACTCTTGCCTGGATAAATCCACAGAGAAGAGGAGCCTAGTGGCTATAGCCCAAGGATCTGAAAGAGCATTCACTGTTCCCCTTCTCCTGTTTTAAACAGTGGTGTTGTTTCCAGTGAGGGGCTGTGATGAGTGAAGCTGTTAAGCACATGTACATCTGCTCTGATCTCTGGTGAATATCTAGGAGCAGAGGAGCCAGGACATAGGAGAGGTAAGGTTTAACTTTATTATAATCCACCAAGTTTCCAATGCTGTTGTATTTTACACTCCAACCTGCAGTGAATGAGTTCCAGTTGCTTCCCACTCCAGTCAATGAGGAAATTTTCCTGTATCCCCGGTGTTGAAGAGGATTGCAAAGAATCTCTCCTTCTTTTCCTTCTTTCTGTTCCAAGTGTGCCATCTGCCCCTTCAATCCAGTCATATTCTAGTTGACTCAGGAATCTAGTGGGGATGGAGGGTGGATGGAGGAGGCAAGTGGGCTCCCTCTATGAGAATGTCTCAGAGAAGGCAGTCTTTGCACGTTCTGAGAACCCAGGCAAGAGCCAGAAGGGAGAGAGGTGCAGACCCGTGTGTGGCCCTGGGGAACCTGCTCCTGCTCCCCACTTGGTGCCTGTAGGACCCCCAGCTGCTCGTCCAGGCTGCACCCCAGGGCCCTGTCTCGAGCACACAGCGGGGTCCCGCTTGACTTCAGGTAAGTCTCTTGTTGCTATGCATTTCCTCCCCACCCCACTTTGCTACCCAGCTGATCCTAGTCTCTGTTTTAGTCAGTCATTTCCTTTAACAAGGTGCTGGAGCCAATCAGAGACATTTATTCAACATAGTGACCCACGTCCATGTCATTCAGAAAGTTCTAGTATGTCTAAATCTTCTCTGCTCCCCAGTCTAGAGCCCAGAAGGAAGGGAGAGAACAGAAAAGGAAGGGAGAGAAGAGAAAAGAAAGGAGAGAGAATTTCTTAGAGAGGAGGGATCAGAAGCTTCTGGGGCATCATTCAGTTCAGTTCAGTTCAGTCACTCATTCGTGTCCAACTCTGGGACCCCATGAATCGCAGCACACCAGGCCTCCCTGTCCATCACCAACCCACGGAGTTCACTCAGACTCATGTCCATCAAGTCAGTGATGCCATCCAGCCATCTCATCCTCTGTCGTCCCCTTCTCCTCCTGCCCCCAATCCCTCCCATCATCAGAGTGTTTTCCAATGAGTCAACTCTTCACATGAGGTGGCCAAAGTACTGGAGTTTCAGCTTTAGCATCATTCCTTCCAAAGAAATCCTGCCTGGGGCTGGGTGTGGGGCCCTGTCCTCTGTGTCTGGGCCCTGTTGTGTGGACCCAAAGTCGCCAGCCAGTCTTCTATCCAGGGGCTCTGGGGACACCTCTGGATCCCTTGTCCTGTCCTTCTTGTGTCCCGTCTCTCTCTGGGATATCTGCTCAGTCTGCTGGACTAGTAGGGCACTTGTCTCTGTCACTCTCTGTCCCCACCTTGCTTAGGAGGCCGTGGGGATACTTAAAAGAACCCAGGCTTGAGAATCAAACTGAATCCTGCTCAAATCCCCAGCTCTGCCATTCTCATCAGCTGGGGGATCTTAGACACTGACTTCACCTTTCGAAGCCTTGGTTTTCGCACCTGTGGAATGAGCAGTCTGCAGCCCCACAGCTCGCTGTGT
Organism: Redunca redunca; assembly: GCA_006410935.1. Taxonomy (NCBI): domain Eukaryota; kingdom Metazoa; phylum Chordata; class Mammalia; order Artiodactyla; family Bovidae; genus Redunca; species Redunca redunca. The sequence goes on from SJYQ01011807.1 coordinate 30,972, forward strand.
GAGTTCAGTGAAGCGACACAGGTCAGAGAGCAGAAGGTAGCCTGCTGGGGACACTCGGGTCTATTCGATCATCTCTGTGTTTTACAATTTTTGAATGTTTCGCCAACATCTAAAAGGTCAGTTTTAATTTTGCAAGATGAAAATTTTCTGGAGCTGGACAGTGGTGATGGGGGTGAATTCAACACAGCTGAAATGTATTTACTCTTAGTATAGTCAATTTTCAGTGATATGCATTTCAGCACTGTTTAGGGAAAGAGATCAGGCAGATTGCTTCTTCCTCCTGAGGATGGAAAGGCCCTAGGAGACAGATTACCTCCAAGGTGCTCACCAGAAATTTTCAGACTGGCTGACTAAGTCTTCATTCCCGGGGAAGGCGGAAGCTACCAGCTAGGTCAGGTGTCACACCTGGGTTTGGTATCATGGGCTTCAGCAAAAGTGATGCCATTTTGAGCCTGTGGTTTTCTCTTTAACTATTCCCCACTTATTGAGCAAACTTTCAGCCTAACCAAGAGATCAATCAGAATTTGAGGTCTGCAGAATTGAAAGAGGCACGTGTACCCCCAAAGGTCATCACAGCACTGTTTACAATAGCTAGGACATGGAAGCAACCTAGATGTCCATCGGCAGATGAATAGATAGGAAAGCTGTGGTACATATACAAATGGAATATTACACAGCTATTAAAAAGAATGCATTTGAATCTGTTCTAATGAGGTGGATGAAACTGGAACCTATCCTACAGAATGAAGGAAGTCAGAAAGAAAAACACCAATACAGTATATTATGATGGAATTTAGAAAGATGGTAACCATGACCCTGTCATTTTTGAGATTTCGTCCAAGTACTGCATTTCGGACTCTTTTGTTGACCATGATGGCTACTCCATTTCTTCTGAGGGATTCCTGGGCGCAGTAGTAGATATAATGGTCATCTGAGTTAAATTCACCCATTCCAGTCCATTTTAGTTCTCTGATTCCTAGAATGTCAACGTTCACTCTTGCCATCTCCTGTTTGACCACTTCCAATTTGCCTTGATTCGTGGACCTGACATTCCAGGTTCCTATGCAATATTGCTCTTTACAGCATCGGACCTTGCTTCTATCACCAGTCACATCCACAGCTGGGTGTTGCTTTTGCTTTGGCTCCATCCCTTCATTCTTTCTGGAGTTATTTCTCCACTGACCTCCAGTAGCATATTGGGCACCTACTGACCTGGGGAGTACCTCTTTCAGTATCCTATCATTTTGCCTTTTCATACTGTTCATGGGGTTCTCAAGGCAAGAATAGTGAAGTGGTTTGCCATTCCCTTATCCAGTGGACCACATTCTGTCAGACTTCTCCACCACGACCCACCCGTCTTGGGTTGCCCAGTGGGCATGGCTTAGTTTCATTGAGTTAGACAAGGCTGTGGTCCTAGTGTGATTAGATTGACTAGTTTGCTGTGAGTATCATTTCAGTGTGTCTGCCCTCTGATGCCCTCTTGCAACACCTACCATCTTACTTGGGTTTCTCTTACCTTGGGCGTGGGGTATCTCTCCCACTGCTCCAGCAAAGCACAGCCGCTGCTCCTTACCTTGGATGAGGGGTATCTCCTCCCACTGCCCTTCCTGACCTTCAATGTGGGATGGCTCCTTTAGGCCCTCCTGTGCCCGCACAGCCACCATTCCTTGGACGTGGAGTTGCTCCTCCTGGCCACTGCCCCTGGCCTCGGATGCGGGGTAGCTCCTTTGGGCCGTCACCCTTGACCTCGGATGCGGGGTAGCTCCTCTCGGCCTTTCCTGTGCTGTCGCAGCCTGGCACTCTAGGCCACTGCCCCTGACCTTGGAAGTAGGGTAGCTCTCGGCCCCGCTCAGTGTGCCAGCCACCGCTGCCACCTGCGCTTAGTGAAAGTAAAAGAGGAGAGTGAAAAAGTTGGCTTAAAGCTCAACATTCAGAAAACGAAGATCATGGCATCCGGCCCCATCACTTCATGGGAAATAGATGGGAAAACAGTGGAGACAGTGTCAGACTTTATTTTTTGGGGCTCCAAAATCACTGCAGATGGTGATTGCAGCCATGAAATTAAAAGATGCCTACTCCTTGGAAGGAAAGTTATGACCAACCTAGAGAGCATATTCAAAAGCAGAGACATTACTTTGCTGACTAAGGTCTGTCTAGTCAAGGCTATGGTTTTTCCAGTAGTCATGTATGGATGTGAGAGTTGGACTGTGAAGAAGGCTGAGCGCCGAAGAATTGATGCTTTTGAACTGTGGTGTTGGAGAAGACTCTTGAGAATCCCTTGGACTGCAAGGAGATCCAACCAGTCCATTCTGAAGGAGATCAACCCTGGGATTTCTTTGGAAGGAATGATGCTAAAGCTGAAACTCCAGTACTTTGGCCACCTCATGCGAAGAGTTGACTTATTGGAAAAGACACTGATGCTGGGAGGGCTTGGGGGCAGGAGGGAGGGGACGACAGAGGATGAGATGGCTGGATGGCATCACTGACTCGATGGGTGTGAGTCTGAGTGAATTCCGAGAGTTGGTGATGGACAGGGAGGCCTGGAGTGCTGCGATTCATGGGGTCGCAAAGAGTCGGACATGACTGAGTGACTGAACTGAAGTGAACTGAACTGAACAATGACCCTATGTGCGAGACAGCAAAAGAGACACAGATGCAAAGAACAGACTTTTGGACTCTGTGAGAGAAAGTGAGGGTGGGATGATTTGAGGGAATAGCATTGAAACATGTATATTACCATATGTGAAATACATCACCAGTCCAGGTTCAATGCATGAGACAGGGTGCTCAGGGCCAGTGTACTGGGATGACCCTGAGGGATGGGATGGGGAGGGAGGTGGGTGGGGGGTTTAAGGATGGGGAACACATGTACACCCATGGCTGATTCATGTCAGTGTATGGCAAATACCACTACAATATGGTAAAGTAATTAGCCTCCAATTAAAATAAATACATTAATTAAAAAAAACGAGTTTTGGGTCTTATCATCTCTGTCAGCTACCAATCTATAGTCACTGTAGCTTTGTTGACACTCTGTGTGGTATCCAGAGGTCATGACTTTTTACCTAAATCCCCGTGATGTTTGTAACTGAGCAGGACCCGTGGGGGCTTCCTAAGACATCCTTACACCCCATGTTTGTAATAAACCTTTAGCCTCCTAGGCTTTCCCCAGTTCCAAGGAAAAAATTTCATCAGCAAATTGAGAAACTGCAGAAACAAAGGAAAACAGCCAAGCAAGACAAAATAATACTGGTTTATCCACTCAATACTCAAGCACCTTTAGTGCTTCCTCAAGAACTATGGAAAATATTCTGAGCCAAATCCTTTGTGCTGTTTGCAGGTACAGAAACCCCCTCCAGGTGGAAGGAATTAACTGTATGCTCCCCACAAGGACATAGAACCTGGAACCTTGATGATGCTGACTCCCAACTACCTCACCACCAATCAGAAGACATCCATGAGCTAATCCCACACACTGCAACGCTCTCCTTCACTGTCTTTAAAAACCTTTCCCTGAAAGCCATCAGGGAGTTTGGGTTTTTTAAGCACTAGCTGCCTGGACTCCTTGCTTGGTGCCTGCAATAAATCCTGTACTTTCCTTCACTGCCCACTGCTGTCAGTAGGTTGGCGTTATTGCACATGGATGAGTTATTAATAAGTGGAGGCTGACCTAGTCTAGATAGTTAAGGATAGATTTGTTTTATTCTCTCTACCTGGTTGATCCTGCCACTAATATACAGGCTTGCCTCAAAGGTTAAGCCGTGCATAAAGTGCGAATGGCTGGTACAATGAAACTGCAGATGACTCGTAAAATCAGTGTGGCTCCTTTGGTTGCTTGATTATTGCACCTGGATTATAGTTAGTTATAATAATCGTTGCTTAAATTTATTCTTTGTTTTCAAATCGTGCTTTTTGTCTCCCTGATGCACTATGTCATTATCAATGTTACTAGCAGCGCTGCTTATATCCTGTCTAATTTGTAAGATTACAGTAACCAGTGTGTAATCAGGCTTCCAACAAAACTTCCACGGCTAAACATTTTGAGAAAATCTCATTTATAACATAAAATAATTGCAATGGTGTGATTCTAGATATGGGGAGAAGCAACAAGGACAAATGACTCCTGGATCAGGCAGAATCCAGAGAATCTTTAATTATTGATGGGGTTTGTTCAAAAATTTAGCACCTGAGTGCATATGAAGAATTTCTGCCAGATCTGGGATGAGCCTCCCAGTGCCATGGAACAAAGGTAATCATGAAATGTGTCCCAAATATTGGTCAACTTCCTGACCAAGAGAAGAAGACCTGAGAAATGGAATCAGCAATTGCAGCCCTTCAACGTGAGACAGTGAGCCCCAAAGAAGGGGAATACCTGCCATCTAGCAGTCATTAGCGGAGAAGGCAATGGCAACCCACTCCAGTGTTCTTGCCTGGAGAATCCCAGGGACGCGGAAGCCTGGTGGGCTGCCGTCTATGGGGTTGCACAGAATCGGACACGACTGAAACTTATCAGCAGCAGCAGCAGTCATTAGACTGCAGCCACTACCTATGGTGAACCTTGAGGAAATTCTGAGAATACAGGATTACAGGCCCACAGAGAGCTGAGGCACATACCAAGGACAAAATTTTAATGAGCCCTGACTCTTAAATCTTCCCACATATAGAAAAGTGCCAAACTCCTTACTTGCAATGCTGCCTCTTGGGTCTGAAGTTCAGTATTTCTAAGTCTACAGGTGTCAAGTAGGCACTTTCCAAAGAGAAATAAAAAGAAGACAAATATCAACGTTTGGCACTAATGGCAGACACTCCCAGAAAGATCCGTCTGATTAAGCAGAATGCTCATCGCTCCCTTTTTCCACAAGATTATGGAATGAACTTTGACAGTGGGGAATTGTTGCAGAGAAGAACCAATTCTGACTCCATGTTGGAACTGTTTCTTTGACCTGCTTTTCATTGCTGTTGTTATTATAAGCATGCATAATGGCCTGCCTCAAAGGACCTCTGCCTGATTGTTAAAGTGACTTTGTTCAGCTTATAGAGAGATAATCTGACCCTGCCCATCTGTGAATGGCTGCAAAGAAAAGAGATTAACACTCTCCTTCCAAAGGTTGGCCCTTCCCAGAAATATTTTGCAAGACTTATGGCCCCTTTTACTTTACTTCCTCATTGCCTCTCCTGCTCTATTCTGCCTTTTGACTTTGGTTCCTCCCTGCTTCTCTCTTTGGTTCTATAAAAGATCCTGGCATCCAGACCCAACAAGATGGTCATTTTGAGACATTGGTCTGCCATCTTCTTGGTCAGCTGGCTTTCTGAATAGCCATATTCCTTGCCTCAGTGCCTCATCTCTCAGATTTATTGGACTGTCATGTGGTGAACATGGACTCATGGTAATATCATAGTGGTTTTGCTTAATCCCTGTGACATTTGTAACAGAGCAGGACTGTACAGGGGCTTCCTGGGACATCCATACCCCCATCTCCATGACTGTAGTAAAACTTTAGGCTCCTAAGCGAAGTGGAGAGTTGGTTGCTCAGTCACGTTTGACTCTTTGTGACCCCATGGACTGTAGTCTGCCAGGCTCCTCTGACCATGGATTCTCTGGGCAAGAATCCTGGAGTGGGTTGCCATTTCCTTCTGCAGGGGATCTTCCCAATTCAAGGATTGAGTCCAGGTATCCTACACTGTAGGCAAATTCTTTACCATCTGAGCCACCAAGCGAAGCTCATAGCCAGTTCAGTTGCTCAGTCATGTCTGACTCTTTGCAACCCCATGAACTGCAGCACACCAGGCCTCCCTGTCCATTACCAACTCCCAGAGTTCACTCAAACTCACGTCCATCGAGTCAGTGATGCCATCCAGCCATCTCATCCTCTGTCGTCCCCTTCTCCTCTTGCCCCCAATCCCTCCCAGCATCAGAGTCTTTTCCAAGGAGTCAACTCTTCACATGAGGTGGCCGAAGTACAAGGTCTTCCCAAAGTTCCAAGGAATAAATTTAATCAGAGTTGTGAAAAAAGTACAGAAACAATGGAAAACATTCAAGGAAGACAAAGTAATAACAATTTAGCCATTACTACCCGTGGGAGACCCTCACCTTGCCAACCCCTCACACCAATATTTCCTCAGCTGGTGCAAGTGTTGGATGGGCCCTTGTGGTTCTTATTACTATTATAGAATGCAGCTGAGTGGCAACCATATGGGAGCTTTGAAACAATAAGGATTATTAGTCTCATGTCCTGTGGCCTAATAGGACAATGGCCAGTGGGGAGGAGGAAGAGGGACCACAGACCTGGAGTTCTGCCCTTATTAGAGTCCAAGGGTGCTGTGGTAGGCAGGAACCAGGAGGCAGGAAGAGAAATGTAGTTATCTAGATTCCCTAAGGCTTTCTAGAAAGGAGAACTTCATGGCAGAGGGAGCAGAGAGGGCTGATCTAAGAGCTTCTCTAGAAGCTGTCATACAGCTGGTGATGTATTTATGCAAGATGGGTGTTTGAAGTGGATACTTTAGCAATCAGAAGATTAATGCCAGGCCCTTAGGATCAGGCATTTCCCATCATGCCTCACCATGTAATATTCCCACCAAAGTGCAAAAGACCTCCTTTCTCCACGTCGTCATCAACACTTGTCAGTTTTTGTAGTGTGAGGTGCCCAACACATTTAGAACAGATGCTGTGGTCTACAGGGCAAGAGAACAGAGACCCTCAGATAAATGTCTAGAATTTGAATAATGCAGCTCTGAGGGTCACCTCTTGCCTCCTTAAGACCAGAGCCAGGGCCTGGGAACTAGTCGTGGTGATGGCACGGGGATGCCAGGCTGCTGAGGTCAACTGTACCAGGCCCTCGGTCTTGAAGATGCCTCCCTGCTGTCTGCATTCATCTGAAAATGCATTTGCCTTCAGATTTGGCTGTTGCTCCTCTCTGCAGAGTGGGAGCAGAGGACTGTGAGCTCTTCTTTCTGGATTGGATTCACTGTGACTCAGTCGTGCTCATTTCACATGCTAGCAAGGTAATGAGCAAAATCCTTCAAGCTAGGCTTCAACAGTGTGTGAATTGACAACTTCCTGATGTACAATCGGGTTTAGAAAATGCAGGGGAAGCAGAGGTCAAATTTCCAACAGTTGTTGAACATGGACAAAGTCAAGAAATTCCAGAAAAATGTCTTCTGCTTCACTGACAACACTATGACCTTTAGCTACATGGATCACCACAAAGTGAAAAATTCTTAAAGAGATGGAAGTACCAGCACACCTTACCTGTCTCCTGAGAAATCTGTATGAGAGTCAAGAAGCAGCAGTTAGAATTGGACATGAAACAACTGACTGGTTAAAACTGGGAAAGAAGTAAGACATTGTTGTACACGGCTGTACATTGTTGTTGCTGTGATTCAGTCACTCAATCATGTCCACCTCTTTTTGACCCCATGGACTACAGCACACCAGGCTTCCCTGTCCTTCACCATCTCTCGGAGCTGGCTCAAACTCATGTCCATTGAATCGGTGATTCCATCCAACAATCTTGTCCTCTGTCGTCCCCTTCTCCTGCCTTCCATCTTTCCCAGCATCAGGGTCTTTTCTAATGAGTCAGCTTTTCACGTCAGATGGCCAAAGTATTGGAGCTTCAGCTTCAGCATCAGTCCTTCCGTGAATATTCAGGATTGATTTCCTTTAGGATTGACTGGTTTAACCTCTTTGCTGTCCAAGGGACTCTCAAGAGTCTTCTCCAACACCACAGTTCAAAAGCACTAAAATTGGGAAAGGAGTAAGACAAGGCTGTATATTGCCACCCTGCTTATTTAATTTCTATGCAAAGTACATTATGAGAAATTCAGGGCTGGATGAAGCACCAGCTGAAATCAAGATTGCTGGGAAAAATATCAATAACCTTAGAACGCGATGATACCACTCTAATGGCAGAAAGTGAAGAGAAACTAAAGAGCCTGTTGATGAGAGTGAAAGAGGAGAGTGAAAAAGCTGGCTTAAAACTCATGTACACCCGTGGCTGATTCATGTCAATGTATGGCAAAACCAATACAGTATTGTGAAGTAAAATAAAGTAAAAATTATATATATATATATATTTCAAAAAAAAAAAAACCTCAACATTCAAAAAACAAAGCTCATGGCATCTGGTCCCATCACTTCATGGCAAATAGGTGGGGAAACAATGGGAACGGTGAACAGACTTTATTTTCTTGGGCTCCTGATTTTATGTTCTTGGGCTCCCTGTCTCTAGCACGTGGCAGGGACCCTCATGACTTCAGCTAAGTCTACTGTTGCTGTGTTTACTCCCCACCCCTCTTCTCTACAAAACCTGATCCTGGGTCTCTGTTTCAGTCAAACATTTAGTTCTTCTGTGTATTCTTGCCACCTCTTCTTAATATGTTCTGCTTCTGTTGGGTCTGCACCATTTCTGTCCTTTATTGTGCCCATCTCTGCATGGGCTTCCCTGGAGGCTCAGAAGGTTAAGCGTCTGCCTGCAATGCAGGAGACCCAGGTTCAACCCCCTGGGTCAGGAAAATCCCCTGGGGAAGGAAATGGCGACCCACTCCAGCACTCTTGCCTGGAAAATTCCATGGACAGAGGAGCCTGGTAGGCTACAGCCAATGGGGTTGCAAAGAGTCGGACACAACTGAGCGACTTCCCTCCCTTTGCATGAAATGTTCCCTTGGTATCTCTAATTTCTTGAAGAGATCTCTAGTCTTTCCCATTCTGTTGTTTTCCTCTATTTCTTTGCACTGATCACTGAGTTCAAATGGGTATACCTTTCCTTTTCTCCTTTGCCTTTCATTTCACTTCTTTTCACAGCTATTTGTAAGGCCTCCTCAGACAACCATTTTGCCTTTTTGCATGTCTTTTTCTTGGGGTTGGTCTTGGTCCCTGCCTCCTGTACAATATCACGAACTTCCATCCACAGTTCTTCAGGCACTTTGTCTATCAGATCTAATCCCTTGAATCTATAACACCTAAAAAGGTCAGGAGCAGTTTTACAAAGTGAAAAAATTCTGGAGTTGGGTGGTAGTGATGGTTGGACAATTATGAGAGTGAATTTAACACCACTGAACTTTTGGTATACTTAATATGGTCAATTTTACCTGATATATATTTCACCCCTGTTTAGGAAAAGAGGTCAGGCAGATTGCTTCTTCCTCCTTGGGATGGAGAGAGCCCAGGAGATTCATTACCTCCCAGGTGCTGACTAGAAAATTCCAAACTTTCTAATTAAGACAACTTTCCTGGAGAAGATGGAAGCTACAGTTGGAGCGGGTGTTATACCTAGGTTTGGTGTCATGGGCTTCACCAAAAGTGATGCCTGTGGTTTTCTCTTTATTCCCCACTTTTGAGCAAACTCTCAGCCTAACCAAGAAGTGCAATAAGAATTTAAGGCATTAGCATCACTCTCAGCTACCAATCTATAGAACCCACAGCTTTGTTGACCCTTGATGTGGTATCCAGAGGTCATGACTTTTGGCTTAATCCTTGTGACATTTGTAACCAAGCAGGACCCTATGGGAACTTCCTGGGACAGCCCTACCCTCCATGTTTGTAATAATCCTTTAACTTCCTAGGCCGTCCCCAGATTCCAAGGAAAAACTTTAATTAGAGAAGTGAGAAAATGCAGAAACAAAGGAAAACGGTCAAGCAAGACAAAGTGATAACCATTAAACACAATCAAGGACGTTTACTTCCTCCTCAGGAGCTGTCGATAATATTTTGAGCCAAATCCTTTGTGCTGTTTTGCAGAAATAGAAAACCCCTCAGGTAGAAGAAGTTAACTGTGTGCTGCCCACAAGGACATAGAACCTGGATGCTTGATGATACTGATTCCTGATTCCTCATCACCCGCCAATCAGAAGATATCCATGAGCTGATCACATACCTTGCAACCCTCTCCCTCACCCTGTGTTTAAAACCCTTTCTCTGAAAGCCACTGGGAGTTTCTGTGCTTTAGGCTCTAACTGCTGGACTCCTTGCTTGCTGCCTGCAATAGATGCTGCGCTTCCCTTCACCACAACCTGGTGGCAGTAGAGTGGCTTCACTGAGTGTGAACCAGCTCTTAGGAGGAGAGGTCAGTCTGATCTAGACAGTTATGGATCGACTGGAGACTCGATGAGGTGTGTCATGAAGGAATGTGTCCCATGCCTGGGTCCCAAAGGACGTGAGCAGTGGGGAAGAGAAGGACATTGGAAAGACAGAATGATTTGTCTGCTTTCTCTGTAGAGAACATGTCGAATCTTCATCACACGAAGAAGCAAAGAGCAGCCAAAAAGCTGGAAAGCATTAAATTTCTAGGATATTTGTGAAAAAAAGTATTATTTTCCTGAATTTTGTGATGTTTGGGATGTTTGTTAACTGCTATGGTTCAAGTGCATATTGAAAAGCAGAGACATTACTTTGCCAACAAAGGTCCGTCTAGTCAAGGCTATGGTTTTTCCAGTGGTCATGCATGGATGTGAGAGTTGGACTGTGAAGAAAGCTGAGCTCCAAAGAACTGATGCTTTTGAACTATGGTGTTGGAGAAGACTCTTGAGAATCCCTTGGACTGCAAGGAGATCCACCCAGTCCATTCTGAAGGAGATCAGTCCTGGGGGGTGTTCATTGGAAGGAATGATGCTAAAGCTGAAGCTCCAGTACTTTGGCCACCTCATGTGAAGAGTTGACTCATTGGAAAAGACTCTGATGCTGGGAGGGATTGGGGGTGGGAGGAGAAGGGGACGACAGAGGATGAGATGGCTGGATGGCATCACTGACTTGATGGTCATGAGTTTGAGTGAACTCTGGGAGTTGGTGATGGACAGGGAGGCCTGGCGTGCTGCGATTCATGGTGTTGCAAAGAGTCGGACACGACTGAGCAACTGAACTGAACTGAACTGATGGTTCAAGTATGGTGTACCACCCCCAAATTTACATGACTACTATCACCCATTTTAGCCACAAGTAAATTTTCATGTTTGTTTTAAAACATATTTATTTAGCCGCCTGGGGTCTTAGTTCTTGCACACAGGATGTTTGTTGTGGCATATAGGGGTCTAGTTGTGACGTGAGGGCTCAGTAGTTGTGGCCCTTGAGTGAAAGTCGCTCAGTTGTGTCCAGCTCTTTGTGACCCCATGGACTATAGAGTCCATGGAATTTTGGAGTAGGTAGCCATTCCCTTCTCCAAGGGGATTGAACCAGGATCCTGACCCAAAGATCAAACCCAGGTCTCCCTCATTGCAGGTGGATTCTTTATCAGCTGAGCCACCAGGAAAGCATAAGAATACTGGAATGGGTAGCCTATCCCTTCTCCAGGGGATTGAATCGGGGTCTCTTGCATTGCAGATGAATTCTTTACAAGCTGAGTTACCACGGAAGCCCTTCATTTTAAAAAATATTTATTTATTTATTTGACTGCCTGGGGTCTCAGTTCTGGCACATGAGATCTTTGTTGTCATGTGTAGGAGTCTAGTTGCGGCATGAGGAGGGCTCAGTAGTTGTGGCCCTTGAGCTTACTTGCTCCACAGCATGTGGAACCTTAGTTTCCTGACCAGGAATTGAATCTGTGTCCCCTGCATTGCAAGGAGGATTCTTGAACACTGGATCCCCAGGGAAGCCCCATCTGCAGTTTTTATACATGGATGAGGTAATGGTTTTCATTCATGGTCACGACATAGCATTTGCTTTTTAAATAAATGCATATAAGTTTATAGGAAATTGGGAAGTAAGGATGGTCCTAGGCAAGTCACACAAAGACTGAAGGCAGAAGCACCTGTGTGTCTGATTTATCAGCTGATACCACGCTGATCCTTGGCGTGTCTGGTACTAAATGTTTGCTCACGTGGCTTCCCTAAGGAGGAAGTGTGACCAGTGACTGAGTGTGCTGCATCCTGTGGCTACATGTGTTGGGTTTCCCAAAAGATCCTTCTGGTTTTAAGTAAAAATGAGAGACAACAGTTTTCATTGTCCCGAAGGACTTTATTGAACAACGCAGTCACCATTTGGGGGCCTGTTCCAGGAATAGAACCATGACCAGTGATATGTACAGAAGTATCTGGGTGAGGTGTGGTGGGAGAAGCCATCAGGGCCTAGAGATCAGAGTTTACTTTTTATCCAGCAAGCACTTATTTACGAAACATTTGCTTTTCTGTCCCATGTGAGTTGCCTTCCTCCTCTCTGAAGTCCCAAACCATTACCCTCAACATCCTCTTCTGTCTTAGCTGAAGGTGGTGTTTAAGCAGAGGGCTTTGACCATTGTGGTGAGTTAGTTCTCCTGCGTCTCTCCCATGTATACATGCTATTAAACTTTGGTTAGATTTAACTCTCATTAAACTGTCTCCTGTCCATCTAATTCTTAGACTGGCCAGAAGAACCTAGAGGGGTAGAGGAAAATTTCTTCCTTCTTCAACGTCATCAGAGTTCATCCATGTTATAACCTGAGTCAGAATTCCCTTCCTTTTTAAGACTAATGATACTTCTTTGTATGTATAGATCTCATTTTGTTTACCCAGTCATCCACTGATGGATACTTGGTTGCTTCTATCTCTTGGCTATCATAAAGAATACCATGAACATGATGTACAAGTATCTCCTAAAGTCCCTGTTTTCAGTTCTTCAGGGTATACACTCAGAAGTGAGTTGCTGGATCATATGATAATTCTGTATTTACTTTGTAGAGGAAACTCCAGACTGTATTGTAGTATCCTTCTCAGCCTATGTATGGTGATGCGATCAGTTTAGGAACACCTGGGGATACACGTGAGCCTTTATTACTCGTGGGAGTCCCCAAAGACATTTCCCCAACTGGAACCAATGAGGTGGCTGGTACGGCCCTTGTGCTTCTTATTAGGACTTCAAGACACAGCTTAGCAACGACCATCAGAGAGCATTGAAAAAGCAAGGATTATTCCTCTCAAGTCCTGAATGCCACACAGCCCGGTCATCCAGTTGGGAGGAGGGGTTCAGAGCATAGACCTGGGTTCCACATTTATTGAGGTCCAAGTGTGGGGTGATTAGGCAGGAATCAGAGGGCAGGAAGAGACATGTGGGGTCCCTCACTTGGTTATCTAGGTTCCCCAAGGCTTTCTAGAAAGGAGAATGTCATGGGTGGGGCTGGCCTGGGTGCTTACCTAGAAGCTGTCATACAGTTGGCAAAGTGTTTATTCAAGATGGGTGTTTGAAAGGGATGCTTCAGCAATCAGATGCTCAATGCCAGGCACTTAGCGTCAGACATGGTCACTCCATTTCCCATCAGAGCCTCACCTTTTAACATTCCCCCCAAGGGTGCAAAAGGCCTCCTTCCTCCATGTCATCATCCACATTTGTCAGTTTTTGGTTTTTGACAGTGTGAGGGGGTTGACACATTCAGAACACGTGCCACAGTGTAGGGTGCAGAGAACCGAGAGTCTCAGACAAGTGTCTGGGTCTTTGAATAATGGAGCTCTGGGGGCATCTCTTGCCTCCTCAAGACCAGAGCCAGGCCCTGGGAATGGGATGCAGTGATACACGGTGAGGCCAGGCTGCCAATCTGTCCCTGTCACATCCTCTGAGAGCTGGAGGGGCTCCTTCTCTCAACCTCAGATTGTCTATGTAATTTCCTCACTCCAGGCCTGGAAGGTCCATGGAGCTGAGCCTCCTTCTGTCCTGTTCACACCTGTACTTGGCCTCTAGCCTGCTGCCCCACACCCAGGCCAGCCCACGGCCAGTGCTGAAGAGGATGGAGAGAAGGAGGCAGGCCCAATGACCACTGTTCCCTCCCCGCAGCACATCCCCTTCACTGGGAGGATAGAAGGGGGTCTCCATTCAGACACAAGATCACCGTCATGAGGAGTGTTCATTCCTTAGGTGGGAACATGTACTGGGAATGGTCGTCTCTCTCAGCCTCATTTCTGAGCAAACCATGGTGCTGTCAGCTCAGGATGGTCCACGCAGCACCTTCTGAGCACCCTCACCGGCTCAAGAGATGGGAAGGGCCCCATGCCCCTACCAACAAAGCACAGCCCCCCTGCCACCTACCTGTAGCAGACTGGGCACCATTAACTGGACTCGGGCCGGGGCGGGGGGGGAATGGAGGCTCACGGTCTAGGGAAGGAAGGAGGCCAGCCCAGAGGAAGAAATTCTAGGACTGAACTTCGTGCACAATGACCCAGAGCTGCAGATACGTCAACCTTCTCCATTTCTAATAGCCACCCCCATCTACTTCAGAACCCTCATTTGAGGGGAAGCAGAAATACCTGGAGAAGGAAATGGCAACCCACTCCAGGGTTCTTGCCTGGAGAATCCCAGGGACAGGGGAGCCTGGTGGGCTGCACCAGGCTCTATGGGGGTCACACAGAGTTGGACATGACTGAAGTGACTTAGCAGCAGCAGCAGAAATATTTAAAGTTGCCTTTAAAGCTGTAATTTGTTTCAGGTTCTCTTTCAGTTTCAAGATCTTTTCTGGAAAATGCAAATCAATTCAAAATATTAATATCTCACTTCTGTTTCCCATTCCCCTCCTTCCCAAGGGGGCCTATCGGGAAACTTGCACATATTCTCAGAGGCAATAGGGGTCCCCAGGTGTTCACAAACCCGGGTGGAACTCTCCTGAGCTCCAGGTGGTATGGAGGCCTGGGACCTGTGTCCCATGTCGGTAGGGTCCCCTTGGACTGCACCCTGAGGTCCACACGGTCCACCGAGGCCCCTCAGGACACGTGGTCTCTCTCTGAAGCCTCTCTGTGCAATCTCAGCTGGCTTCTGCCCTGGTCCTCTCATCACTTTGCATGGGGTCCGGGACCTTCTAGATCCCTCCAGGCCCCTCCCCCACAGCCCTACCTCTGCATCTGGATTCTGGATGACGTCCTCTGCCACTGCCTCCCCTGTCAGGTGACACGGCCACACTGCCCATGGACTCTGAGAGCCCTGCATGCACCCAGGGGACTCAGAAGGAAGTGAGGCACCCAGTTCCCCAGAAACGCTGTCAGCAGGGGAATCGGGGACCTTGTCTCTGAACTCCCACCCCCTCTCTCCCACTCCTTCTGCTGACCCTTCCTCCCAGCACAGGAGCACTTTTTACTCCCACTCTGTCTAATAGAACTGTCTCTACCTCTGAGGGTCCCTCTTCTGATGGGAGCTGCTGTTCTCTCCTTCCCTAGGACAGAATTTTCAAAGGAACACAGCAATGAAGCTGGAGGACTCCCCAGAGGAAAACTACTTCCAGAGATATTTCAGAAACACTTTTCTCCACTTTAGGAATAGGGACTTAGATGTTGCCATTTCAGTCACTTGGAGCTTCCCTTTCATTGGATAGAGGATGGCTGGGTTCAGGGCCATGTCAGTTCCTTGTGGCCCTGCTGGATTAAACCTCCCAGAGCATCCTAATGTTGAGGACAGCATCCAGAAATCACCTCCTTCACAGAGAAAGCAAATGGGCTCTGGGAATAAGAGGGCTCCTGGGCATATACCCTGAAGAAGCATAATTGAAAAAGACACATGTACCACAGTGTTCATCACAACACTATTTACAATAGCTAGGACATAGAAGCTACCTAGATGCCCATCAACAGATGATTGGATAAAGAAGTTTTGGTACATACATACAACAGAATATTACTCACTTTAAAAAGGAACACATTTGAGTCAGTTAAATGAGGTAGATGAATGAAGTCACAAAGATGAAAACAAATATATATCAATGCATATATATATGGAATCTAGAATGATGGTCTGATGAACCTCTTTGCAGGGTAGTAATGGAGACACAGACATAGAGAACAGTGGAAACAGTGGAAGAAAAGGGTGGACAAATTGAGTGAGTAACATACACATTACCATATGCAAAATTAGATAGCTAGTGGAAATTTGCTGTATGACACAGGGAACTCAAATCTGGTGCTCTGGAACACCTAGAGGGCTGGGATGGAGTGGGGAGGTGGGAGGGAAGTTCAAGAGAGAGGGGATATATGTATACCTATGGCTAATTCATGTTGATACATGGGAAAAACCAACACAATATTGTAAAACAATTATCCTCCAATTAAAAATAAATTAAAATGGAATCACAGATAAATAGCTTGGAGACAAGGATTGAGAAGATACAAGAAAGGTTTAACAAGGACCTAAAAGAAATAAAAAAGAGTCAATATATCATGAATAACGCAATAAATGAGATCAGAAACACTCTGGAGGCAACAAATAGTAGAATAATGGAGGCAGAAGATAGGATCAGTAAATAGAAGATAGAATGGTAGAAATAAATGAATCAGAAAGGAAAAAAGAAAAAAGAATTAAAAGAAATGAGGACAATCTCAGAGACCTACAGGACAATATGAAACGCTCCAACATTCGAATTATAGGAGTCCCAGAAGAAGAGGACAAAAAGAAAGACCATGAGAAAATCTTTGAGGAAATAATAGTTGAAAACTTCCCTAAAATGGGGAAGGAAATAATCACCCAAGTCCAAGAAACCCAGAGGGTTCCAAATAGGATAAACCCAAGGCGAAACACCCCAAGACACATACTAATCAAATTAACAAAGACCAAACACAAAGAACAAATACTAAAAGCAGCAAGGGAAAAACAACAAATAACTCACAAGGGGATTCCCATAAGGATAACAGCTGACCTTTCAATAGAAACTCTTCAGGCCAGGAGGGAATGGCAAGACATACTTAAAGTGATGAAAGAAAATAATCTACAGCCCAGATTACTGTACCCAGCAAGGATCTCATTCAAATACGAAGGAGAAATCAAAAGCTTTACAGACAAGCAAAAGTTGAGAGAATTCAGCACTACCAAACCAACTCTCCAACAAATGCTAAAAGATATTCTCTAGACAGGAAACACAAAACGGATGTATAAACCCGAACCCAAAACAATAAAGTAAATGGTAACGGGATCATACTTATCAATAATTACCTTAAATGTAAATGGGTTGAATGCCCCAACTAAAAGGCAAAGATTGGTTGAATGGATACAAAAACAAGACCCCTCTATATGCTGTTTGCAAGAGACCCACCTCAAAACAAGGGACACATACAGACTGAAAGTAAAGGGCTGGAAAAAGATATTCCATGCAAATAGAGACCAAAAGAAAGCAGGAGTGGCAATACTCATATCTGATAAAATAGACTTTAAAACAAAGGCTGTGAAAAGAGACAAAGAAGGCCACTACATAATGATCAAAGGATCAATCCAAGAAGAAGATATAACAATTATAAATATATATGCACCCAACATAGGAGCACCGCAATATGTAAGACAAATGCTAACAAGTATGAAAGCAGAAATCAACAATAACACAATAATAGTGGGAGACTTCAATACCCCACTCACACCTATGGACAGATCAACTAAACAGAAAATTAACAAAGAAACGCAAACTTTAAATGATACAATAGACCAGTTAGACCTAATTGATGTCTATAGGACATTTCACCCCAAAACAATGAATTTCACCTTCTTCTCAAGTGCTCACGGAACCTTCTCCAGGATAGATCACATCCTGGGCCATAAATCCAACCTTGATAAATTCAAAAAAATCGAAATCATTCCAAGCATCTTTTCTGACCATAATGCATTAAGATTAGATCTCAATTACAGGAGAAAAACTATTAAAAATTCCAACATATGGAGGCTGAACAACACACTTCTGAATAACCAACAAATCACAGAACAAATCAAAAAAGAAATCAAATTATGCATAGAAATGAATGAAAATGAAAACACAACAACCCAAAACCTGTGGGACACTATCAAAGCAGTGCTAAGAGGAAAGTTCATAGCAATACAGGCACACCTCAAGAAACAAGAAAAAAGTCAAATAAATAACCTAACTCTACACCTAAAGCAACTAGAAAAGGAAGAAATGGAGAACCCCAGAGTAAGTAGAAGGAAAGAAATCATAAAAATTAGGGCAGAAATAAATGCTAAAGAAACAAAAGAGACCATAGCAAAAATCAACAAAACTAAAAGCTGGTTCTTTGAAAGGATAAATAAAATTGACAAACCATTAGCCAGACTTATTAAGAAACAAAGAGAGAAAAATCAAATCAATAAAATTAGAAATGAAAATGGAGAGATCACAACAGACAACTCAGAAATACAAAGGATCATAAGAGACTACTATCAGCAATTATATGCCAATAAAATGGACAACGTGGAAGAAATGGACAAATTTTTAGAAAAATACAACTTTCCAAAACTAAACCAGGAAGAAATAGAAAACCTTAACAGACCCATCACAAGCACGGAAATTGAAACTGTAATCAGAAATCTTCCAGCAAACAAAAGCCCAGGTCCAGACGGATTCACAGCTGAATTCTACCAAAAATTTAGAGAAGAGCTAACACCTATCCTACTCAAACTCTTCCAGAAAATTGCAGAAGAAGGTAAACTTCCAAACTCGTTCTATGAGGCCACCATCACCCTAATACCAAAACCTGACAAAGATGCTACAAAAAAAGAAAACTACAGGCCAATATCACTGATGAACATAGATGCAAAAATCCTCAACAAAATTCTAGCAATCAGAATCCAACAGCACATTAAAAAGATCATACACCATGACCAAGTGGGCTTTATCCCAGGGATGCAAGGATTCTTCAATATCCGCAAATCAATCAATGTGATTCACCACATTAACAAATTGAAAAATAAAAGCCATATGATTATCTCAATAGATGCAGAGAAGGCCTTTGACAAAATTCAACATCCATTTATGATAAAAACTCTCCAGAAAGCAGGAATAGAAGGAACATACCTCAACATAATAAAAGCTATATATGACAAACCCACAGCAAACATTATCCTCAATGGTGAAAAATTGAAAGCATTTCCCCTAAAGTCAGGAACAAGACAAGGGTGCCCACTCTCACCGCTACTATTCAACATAGTTCTGGAAGTTCTGGCCACAGCAATCAGAGCAGAAAAAGAAATAAAAGGAATCCACATTGGAAAAGAAGAAGTAAAACTCTCACTGTTTGCAGATGACATGATCCTCTACATAGAGAACCCTAAAGACTCCACCAGAAAATTACTAGAGCTAATCAACGAATATAGTCAAGTTGCAGGATATAAAATCAACACACAGAAATCCCTTGCATTCCTTTACACTAATAATGAGAAAGTAGAAAAAGAAATTAAGGAAACAATTCCATTCACCATTGCAACGAAAAGAATAAAATACCTAGGAATATATCTACCTAAAGAAACTAAAGACCTATATATAGAAAACTATAAAACACTGATGAAAGAAATCAAAGAGGACACTAATAGATGGAGAAATATACCATGTTCATGGATCGGAAGAATTAATATTGTGAAAATGAGTATACTACCCAAAGCAATCTACAAATTCAATGCAATCCCTATCAAACTACCAGCGGTATTTTTCACAGAACTAGAACAAATAATTTCAAGATTTATATGGAAATACAAAAAACCTCGAATAGCCAAAGCAATCTTGAGAAAGAAGAATGGAGCTGGAGGAATCAACTTGCCTGACTTCAAGCTCTACTACAAAGCCACAGTCATCAAGACAGTATGGTACTGGCACAAAGACAGAAATATAGATCAATGGAACAAAATAGAAAGCCCAGAGATAAACCCACACACCTATGGACACCTTATCTTTGATAAAGGAGGCAAAAATATACAATGGAGTAAAGACAATCTCTTTAACAAGTGGTGCTGGGAAAATTGGTCAACAACTTGTAAAAGAATGAAACTAGATCACTTTCTAACACCACACACAAAAGTAAACTCAAAATGGATTAAAGATCTAAATGTAAGACCAGAAACTATAAAACTCCTCGAGGAGAACATAGGCAAAACACTCTCCGACATAAATCACAGCAGGATCCTCTATGATCCACCCCCCAGAATTCTGGAAATTAAAGCAAAAATAAACAAATGGGATCTAATCAAAATTAAAAGCTTCTGCACAACAAAGGAAAATATAAGCAAAGTGAAAAGACAGCCTTCTGAATGGGAGAAAATAATAGCAAATGAAGCAACTGACAAACAACTAATCTCAAAAATATACAAGCAACTTATGCAGCTCAATTCCAGAAAAATAAATGACCCAATCAAAAAATGGGCCAAAGACCTAAATAGACATTTCTCCAAAGAAGACATACGGATGGCTAACAAACACATGAAAAGATGCTCAACATCACTCATTATCAGAGAAATGCAAATCAAAACCACAATGAGGTACCACTTCACACCAGTCAGAATGGCTGCGATCCAGAAGTCTGCAAGCAATAAATGCTGGAGAGGGTGTGGAGAAAAGGGAACCCTTTTACATTGTTGGTGGGAATGCAAACTAGTACAGCCACTATGGAGAACAGTGTGGAGATTCCTTAAAAAATTGCAAATAGAATTGCCTTATGACCCAGCAATCCCACTGCTGGGCATACACACCGAGGAAACCAGAATAGAAAGAGACACATGTACCCCAATGTTCATCGCAGCACTGTTTATAATAGCCAGAACATGGAAACAACCTAGATGTCCATCAGCAGATGAATGGATAAGAAAGCTGTGGTACATATACACAATGGAGTATTACTCAGCCATTAAAAAGAATACATTTGAATCAGTTCTAAGGAGATGGATGGAACTGGAGCCAATTATACAGAGTGAAGTAAGCCAGAAAGAAAAACACCAATACAGTATACTAACACATATATATGGAATTTAGAAAGATGGTAATGATGACCCTGTATGCAAGACAGCAGGAGACACAGATGTGTAGAGCAGACTTTTGGACTCTGAGGGAGAGGGAGAGTGTGGGATGAGATGGGAGAATGGCATTGAAACACGTATACTATCATGTAAGAAGCGAATCGCCAGTCTATGTCCGATGCAGGATACAGGATGCTAGGGGCAGATGCACGGGGATGACCCAGAGAGATGTTATGGGGAGGGAGGTGGGAGGGGGGTTCATGTTTGGGAAAGCATGTACACCTGTGGTGGATTCATGTCAATGTATGGCAAAACCAATACAGTATTGTAAAGTAAAATAAAGTTAAAATAAAAATTAAAAAAATAAATAAATAAAAGTAAATTTAAAAATTTTTTTAAAGAGTTAATTCCAGCTATCCGCTCATAGTCCTTCCAAAGAGTTACTTACTTGCGGGTTTCCTAGGAAGGCAGTCACCCTATTTCTGGGTTGGGCAGCTTGAGGATAGCATAGTCCAGGATCATTGCAAATGACAAAAACTTCAGAGCTGGGGTTGAGATCCAGGCCTGCTGACCCCACAGACAGACCACACCAACCTCCACTGAGG
This sequence comes from Redunca redunca, assembly GCA_006410935.1. Lineage (NCBI taxonomy): Eukaryota > Metazoa > Chordata > Mammalia > Artiodactyla > Bovidae > Redunca > Redunca redunca. The sequence goes on from SJYQ01011807.1 coordinate 52,209, forward strand.
GACACAGGCTCACAGTGAGGTCCCCACTCCTGGAGACCTAGTGCTTATTCTGTCCCTTTAGACACCATCTCTGTAGGTGTCCCATCAATGTCACCTGTTCTTTCCATTTGTCCTCTTCTTTCCCAACTGAGCAGACACAGGCTCACCTCCAATGAGCCACCATTTGGTCCCAAAGACTCTCACTTCTAGGGATGTTTCTCCACTTCCATCTTGAACACAAATTTCTTTACCCATTTCCTCCTTATTTATATTTTTTTATTTTTTGTATATTTATTATATTTATTTTTAATATAAATTTATTTAATTGTAGCCTATTACTTTACAATATTGTATTGATTTTGCCATACATCAACATGAATCCACCACGAGTGTACACATGTTCCCCATCCTGAACCCCCCTCCCACCTCCCTCCCCTTACCATCCCTCTGGGTCATCCCAGTGCACCAGCCCCAAGCATCCTGTATCATGCATTGAACTTGGACTGGCGATTTGTTTCATATATGGTATTATACATGTTTCCATGCCAGTAGACATGGATTTCTGAGTTGGAAAGATCACCTGGAGGAAGAAATGTTAACCCACTCCAATATTCTTGCCTTGCCTGGATAAATCCATGGACAGAGGAGCTTGATGGGCTATAGTCCAAGGGTTTGCAAAGAGCATTCACTTTTCCCTTTCTGCTGGTGAATGGTTATGTTGTTTCCAGTGAGAGGCTATGATGAGTGAAGCTGTTATGCACATGTACATATGATGTCATCTCTCTTGAGTAAATTACTAGGAGTAGAAGAGCCAGGACACAAGAAAGATATAGGATTAACTTTATTATAATCCACCAACAAGCTTCCAGTGCTGTTGTATTTTACACTCCAACCTGCAGTGAAAGAGAGTTCCAGTTGTCCCTATCCCAATCAGTGAGGAAACAGGCCCCATGTCCCCAGGGTCCAAGAAGATTGCAAAGAATCTCTCCTTCTTTTTCTCCTTTCTGTTCCAAGTGTGCCATCTGCCCCTTAAATCCAGTCAAATTATAGATGACCCAGGAATCTAGTGGGGATGGAAAGTGGATGGAGGAAGCAAGTGGGCTCCATCTATGAGAACATCTCAAAGAAGTCAGTCTTTGCAAGTAATGGTCTAGGTGCTCAGTGGGGAGGAAGAAGCACCTAAGTAATAAAAAGAAAAGTAATGGGGTTTTTTTGTTTGCATGAAGGGAGAGGTAAACAGGGGTTCTGGGAAGGATAATAACCCAGCATAGCAGCAAAGGGCATTTACTTTGAAGATGGCCTCTCCGTGCTCAGCCATTTACTAGCTGGGTGACCTCCAGCATGTTACTTTACTTCTCTGGCCCTCGGTTTATGAATCTGTATAATGGGTATAATCCTCGAGTCACCTCCCAGGGCTAGGGGAAGGATTAAGCAAGGTGGCACATCAGGACAGCTTGAATGGTATCTGGCTCTCTGTGTATGTGTGTGTGCTCAGTAGTGTCTGACTCTTTGCAATCACACGGACTGCAGCCCACCAGGCTCCTCTGTCCATGGGGTTTCCCAGACAAGAATAGTGGAGTGGGTTGCCATTTTCTCCTCCAGGGGATCTTCTCGTCCCAGGGATTGAACCCACATCACTTAGGTCTCTTGCATTGGCAGGCAGATTCTTTACAATGATGCCACCTGGGAAGCCCCTGACCCACTGTAGGGACTGGAAAGTGTTTAGAATTGTTAAGAGTATGGGGCAGCAGGGAAGGCCTCCTGAGCAAGTGTCTGAGTGCTGACGGGTGGAGAGAGCAAGGCAGGTCAGGTCAAGGGGCTTGAGAAGGATCATCTCAGGAGTTAAGGGGGAGCTGGGTGCCCCTGCACTGTGGGTTGCAAAGGGCTCCTTTCTGTACCTTTTTACTTTCTGTGTGGAGGCCCCATTGCAGGGTGCCTTGTTTAAACCAGGGGTCCCTTATCTCCAGGCCACATAGAACCTGGAAGCTTGATGATGCTGACTCCTGGTTACCTCACCACCAACCGATTAGAAGACATCCGTGAGCTGATCACACACCCTGAAACTCTCTCCCTCACCCTGTCTTTAAAAACCTTTTTCTGGAAGCCATTGGGGAGTTTGGGTTTTTAAGCACTAGCTGCCTGGACTCCTTGCTTGGTGCCTGCAACAAATCCTGTACTTTCCTTCCCTGCCCCCCACTATCAGTAGATTGGCCTTTACTGGCTGCGGATGAGCTCTTAGTGGGTGGAGGCAAATCTGATTTAAATAGTTGTGGATGGGTTGGAAACTTTGACAATAAATTCAATTGAAAGATCACCTTTCTTAGCAATGGCTTGGGGAATACCGACAAGGACTTTATCTTTCCAGGTCAATGCTGGAGGAAAGGAAAGGAAAAGAAGCAGAAAGGGCTTCATGTTCAGTTAAAGTATGAAGTCTTGATCCATCTTCAGGCAAAAACAGTCTACCTGTCTGTCAGCTACTGCTCTTTCTCTTCAGTCTGAGTCAAGGTCACCAGTACTTATCAGGACCAGGTATCAGGTGGGATCTTCTTCAGTACTGAGATGTGGATCCAAGGTTCAAGTCCTAGAACTTGCTGACATCTGGGTAGTTGGGATGACCTGGTACAGTCCCTTCTAAGGAGATTAAAGGGCAGTCTTTGCTCTTAGAGATTTCAAATCAGATGGTGGAGATTCTAATCAGAACTCAGTTTGGAGAGTAGTAACCAGACTAAGTGCCTTCTAAGCCTAAGATCTGGAGAAGGGAATGGCAACCCAGTCTAGTATTCTTGCCTAGAGAATTTCATGCACAGACCACAGGGTCACAAAGAGTCAGACACTACTGAGTGACTAACACGCACACAAGCCTTGGATCATTCAATGTTCTGATACCAAATAAACTAAAGCCAATGATTAGCTACACTCACAGCTAAGGAAAGATTAGAGAGTATAGGGGAGCAAAGTTTGCCACCCCAAAATGTGTCAGTTTGGCACACTTAGGCTGATTCATTAGATTCATTTAGGCTGATTCTTTCTAAGAAACTGAAGACTTGAAGTTTTTCTTGTTACTCCCCCTCAAGTGCTGCAAGAAATGTAGAAAAAGGAACTGTCCCAGAAATAGAGTCATGACCTGTGAAATCTACTGAAGAACACAGACAAGGTGTGGTGAGCGCCCTCCTTAAGACCAGAGCCAGGCCTGGAAACAGGTCTGTGACTGCACAGTGATGCCAGGCTGCTGAGGTCAACTGTGCCAGGCACTGGGTCTTGGAGACGCCTCCCTAATGTCTCTATTCACCTCAAAAGCCACTGGCCTTTGGGTTTGGCTGTTGCCCCTCCCTGCAGGGTGGGAGGGGGGCACTGTGCTCCCCTTTAGGGCTGGGCTCCCGGGGACTCAGCCCCAGGGAGGCTGGCGAGGCCAGAGTGCATGTTCGCTGGGACTCTAGCTGTGCCTGTGTCTCCTTGGCTTCTGGGAGATTTGTGTTTTTTTTAAAAAAAATAGTACTTGACTGAGATACAGTTCACGTAAACACACAGAGCCTGGTCTGCTGGATGAGTTTTTACATTGTAAACAAGTTGTGTGACCACCATCCAGATCCAGCTCCAGGACATTTCCAGCACCCAGCTGACTACTTAGGGCCTCTCTTAGTTGGCTTCCTAATAGGTATTTGCTTTTCTGATCCATTGTTGGATTTTACGTAATCAGAATGCTCCCACCCTGTGTCTGTCTCCTGTGCTCAACTGTGAGGTTCACTGATGACCTTGCCTATATCTTCGGTCCTTTTTTATTGCTGAGGGCTCGTCCACTGTAGGCACATCACCATTCCATTTGCTTTTCCTTTCTCCTGCTCATGAATCGTTGTGTAAATCCAGTGTGGCGTTAGATGAGTGAAGCTGTTATCCACATGTGCGTATGTTCTCATCTCTCTTGGGTAAATATCTAGGAACAGAAGAGCCAGGACACAGGAGTGGTAGAGATTTGACTTTATTAGGATCCACCAACATGTTTTCAATGCTGTTGTATTTTACACTCCCACCTGCAGTGAATGAGAGTTCCTGTTGCTCTGTATCCCGGCCTATGAGGAGATGGCCCCTGTGTCCCTGGTGTCAAAGAGGACTGCAAAGAGGACCATCCTTTCTGCTATGGCTGTGCCTTCTGCCTCTTAAATCCAGTCAAGTTTTGGTTGATCCAGGAATCTGGTGGGGATGAAGTATGGACAAAGGAAGCAAGTGGGCTCAGTCCACAGGAACATCTCAAAGAAGTCAGTCTTTGCAAATTCTTGGGCGCCCAGGGAAGTGCAAGAAGACAGAGAGGTGTGGACCCGTGTGCAGCCCTGGGGCACCTGCTCCCCATTCAGTGCCTGTACGACCCCCAGCTTTTTGGCCAGGCTGGACCGAAGGGGCCCCATCTGTAACACACAGTGGGAATGGCTTGACATCATGGAAGTCTATTGTCGCTATATCTTTCCTCCCTAACCTACTTCCCCACACAGCCGATCCCTAGTCTCTTTTTCAGTCAATCATTTTCTTTAACAAGGCGCTGGTGCCAGTTAAAACAGCTTATTCAATATCTTTCACCCACCTTCATGTCATTTGGAATTTTGTATTATATTTGAGACTACTCTGCTCCCCATTCTGTAACCCAGATTCGAGAGAGAGGAGAGAGGGAAATTCACAGAGGAGGGATCAGAAGTTCCCAGGGCATCATTATACACAAGAATAAGGGAACCTTCAGTACGAAGTTTTCTATTTGTAAGACATTTCTTTCTACGTGATTATGTTTGATGTGAGGAATGGAATTTTAAAGGGGATGAGTACCATTTTAAGAACCAAAGTAGCCTCATATGGCTCAGGCTGCCACTAGTGAGCTGTGTGACCTTGGGCGTGACCCATAGAGTCTCTGAGCCTCAGTTTCCCTGTCTGCAAAATGGGTATAACCAGGCCTTCCCAGCACCACCACAACCCCACTCACAGGCAGTGCCCTGCCACACAGCCTTTCCTAAGCAGCCCCATTGCTGCCTGGACATTCATGACACAGCCACACGCTCAGGGGCAGTGTCTTCTAGAAGCTCGCTGTGGTGTGCGTGTGGTGAGGGTCTCTGAACATACATGAACCTCTACGAACTATCTAGTCTCGAATCAGAGAGCAGGAGGAGAGCAGAGAAAAAAGGTCCTGGATGAGGAGCACCCACTTCCACCCTCTTCCCTCCTCCCTACCTTTCTCCTCTTCTCTAAACCCACATTATCTTGCTCCTGGCTCCTCCCCATTGAATAACCGCCAAGTTATTTTGGATTCTATATCTTGTTAAGTCCTCTCCAGTGCAGGGCCTGCCTCATTAGCCAGAGTGCAAAGCGGCAGCGGGCACAGATGGGTGGAGAGATGCCCTTCGTCAACCCTCAGGCTCCCTTCCTGAATCCAATGAGTGCCGGGGCTGGAGGTGGCTTCAGCGGGCGGGAGGCATCTCTGGGGCTCTGAGGAAACAGCTCCCGCTGGTGACCAGAGGGTGGGGAGGGTGGCGGTATTCCAAAGAGAACACAGAAGGGCAGACACAACTCCGCTCCACGCCCGTCTCTCTGGTGCCACTCAGGCCTGGCGAAGGTGAGTATCCCCAGGATTTGTGCATCTGACACACATTTTATGGAGCTCTCTCCAGGTGCCCCTCAGTTTCTGTATCTGTGTAATGGGGATAATCCTCAAGTCACCACCCAGGGCTGGGGGAGGGATTAAGCGAGGTAGCACAGCAAGAGAGCTTGAATGGTGTCTGGCCCACTGTGGGGGCTCCGAAAGTGTTTAAAACGGTTATGAGTCTGGGGGCAGCTGGGAAGGCCTCCCGAGCAGGGGTCCAACATCTGAGGCTGACAGAGCAAGGCAGGGCAAGTCAAGGGTGTCTGAGAAGGACCATCTCGGGAGTTAAAGGGGAACAGGGTGCTCCTGAACTCTGAGGTGCAAATGGTTGCCTTCTGTGGCTTTTTGCCTCCAGTATGGAGGCCCTGTCACAGGGGGTCTTCTTTAAACCGGGGGTCCCCAGCCCTCAGATCAAGGACTGGTATTGATCCAAGGTCTGTTAGGATCTGGGCTGCAGAGCAGGAGGTGAGTGGGGAGAGAGCGAAGCTTCATCTGTATTTACAGCCTCACCCCGTCACTCCCATCCCCTCATCAGTCCTTGGAAAAATTTTCTTCCACGAAACCTGTCCCTACTGCCAAAAAGTTGGGGCCGGCTGACTTAAACCCTTATCATCCCCACATCATACATGTAAAACTGATGGAGAGGTGGAGGCTACTTGTCCAAAGTCCCCAGAGGGGAAGTGGCTGAGGAGGGAGGTTCCTTAAATCCCTCATCCCTGTGAGATGCATGGAGAGAGTGGCACGAAAGCATATACACTACCATATGTGAAATAGCCAATGGAAATTTGCTCTATGACTCAGGGAACTCAAACAGGGCTCGGTAACAACCTAGAAGCATGGGAAAGGGTGGGATATGGGAGGGAGGTTCAGGGAGGACACATATGTATACCTGTGGCTAATTCATGTTGATGTATGGCAGAAATCAATGCTGTAAAGCAATTATCCTCCAATTAAAAATAAATAAATTAAAAAAAATTTCCCCCACCCTGCAGTAAGGAGGAGCCCATAGAGAGAGCCCCAGGGGAGGAGGAAGCAAACAAGCAGCAGTCTGGGTCCCAGGACGTTTCTATGGTCACGATGTCCTGGGCCCAGCTCTGCTTCCTGAAAGGCTGGGCAGGTGGGCTGATGGAACCCTACCTGGGGCAGGAGAGGGGCGGAGGCAGCAGATGCTGGGGGTCCACAGAGGCTCACACCCGAGCCCACCTCCCCAGGGGCCTTGGCTCAGCCTCTATGCTCTGGGCAGTTGCTAGTGCTCCTCAGTCCTCCCTGTGGGGGCAGCCGGGTGGAGCTGGAGGAAGCTGGGCTGCCCACTGGGTGCTTCCACAGTGTCCTCGGCTCCAGATGCGTCACCTGGGTCTTGTTCTCCATCAGATGGGGGGCCCGGAGCCCCTTCCAGGCCCTGACATCTTATTATTCTGATGACTTGACTTTCTAATCCTTGGATTGAAAAGTCAAAGTTTTGAAATCAGAGGGGAACTCCTTCCATGGGCAGCAGAGAATCAAAACAGGGCCTTGGAGTCTAGATGAGAGAGAGGCTGGTGCTGCCCCCATAGGTGCCCAGAGCACTGTCCACCCCACGTGGTCACATTCTCCCAGGGCACCCAGTGACCTCCAGTGCCTGGGACCTCACTTCCTCCAAAGTGGGTCAGGAAGGTCACCCGCTCAGCTGATCGGCTGAGTCAACGTCTCTAGGACCTGCCTGGGAAGCACCAGCACCCCCCGCCCCCCCATTCCTCAACCACCCTGCCAGCCCCATCTGGCCCAGCCCCCAGAGGGCCAGGAGGGTAGCTGGCCTCACAGTCAGGACAGAACTTGCTGTTGGGTCCAGGGGAGTGAGGATGTCCTGGGCTTCACTGAGAGAAGCAGCCCGGGTCAGGGCTGACTGGTTCCAAATAGGAAAATAAGTACGTCAAGGCTGTATATTGTCACCCTGCTTATCTAACTTATATGCAGAGTATATCATGAGAAACGCTGGACTGGAAGAAACACAAGCTGGAATCAAGACTGCCGGGAGAAATATCAATAACCTCAGATATGCAGATGACACCACCCTTATGGCAGAAAGTGAAGACGAGCTAAAAAGCCTCTTGATGAAAGTGAAAGAGGAGAGCGAAAAAGTTGGCTTAAAGCTCAACATTCAGAAAACAAAGATCATGGCATCTGGTCCCATCACTTCATGGGAAATAGATGGAGAAACGGTAGAAACAGTGTCAGACTTTATTTTGGGGGGCTCCAAAATCACTGCAGATGGTGACTGCAGCCATGAAATTAAAAGACGCTTACTCCTTGGAAGAAAAGTTATGACCAACCTAGATAGTATATTCAAAAGCAGAGACATTACCTTGCTGACTAAGATCCGTCTAGTCAAGGCTATGGTTTTTCCTGTGGTCATGTATGGATATGAGAGTTGGACTGTGAAAAAGGCTGAGCGCCAAAGAATTGATGCTCTTGAACTGTGGTGTTGGAGAAGACTCTTGAGAGTCCCTTGGACTGCAAGGAGATCCAACCAGTCCATTCTGAAGGAGATCAACCCTGGGATTTCTTTGGAAGGAATGATGCTGAAACTCCAGTACTTTGGCCACCTCATGCAAAGAGTTGATTCATTGGAAAAGACTCTGATGCTGGGAGGGATTGGGGGCAGGAGGAGAAGGGGACGACCCAGGATGAGATGGCTGGATGGCATCACGGACACGATGGACGTGAGTCTGAGTGAACTCCGGGAGATGGTGATGGACAGGGAGGCCTGGCGTGCTGCGATTCATGGGGTCGCAAAGAGTCGGACACGACTGAGCGAATGAACTGAACTGAACTGAACTGTGATTCAAACCTGTCTGTATCACTGCCTAGCTGTGTGATTTGGGGAAAGTTGGGCAGCCTTCTTGTTCCTGTTTCCTCATCTGTAAACGTGGTACTAATAATGACCAGCAGTGATGGGAAGATGAGTTAACTCAGACACGGAAGGGAGGCCACTAGAAGGGGAGCGGTGCTGCCCCCTTCGAGTGAGCCCCCAGCCAGGGACGGCTGGGTGGCCTCTGTGACACTGGGTCTCCAGAAGGGGGCTGCCCACCCCTGGCCGGTAGGGCCTGGTTCCTCTTTCTGGAAGGATCTAAAGAGGAGGGAAAGAACCTCATCCTCCAGGCATGGCCAGGAGCTGAGACCAAGTTCAGACCCAGCAGAAGGGTTAAGTCATTCTGATTCAGAGAGCTGCCATTGTCACACCCTTCCAGCAGGGCTTTCCACTTAGCCTTTCACCTAATCCTCTTAAGGACACTGCCAGGCTGGCCTCGCTAGTGTCTCACTGTTCCGAGCAGGGGACTAGGGCGCAGACAGTTCACGTGACTTGGTCAACATCGGAGCTGCCAGCTTGGGGAGCTGAGAGGCGAGTCCATGCTATAGGACCATAAATCCAACATAAAAACCCATCCTCTTGAAGGGTTTGGGGGAGAATGGATACATGTATATGTATGGCTGAGTCTCTTAGCTGTTTATCTGAAACTATCAACATTGTTAATGGGCATTACCCTGGTACAAAATACAAAGTTTGAAAGGATAAAAAAATCTGTCCTCCTGAGTCCTACAGGTGCTGCTGTTTCTTGCTAAGATCACACACACACACACACACACACACACACACACACACACACAGGCACAGAGGGGTCCTGGGCCACTCAGGCTTAAAACAGTACAAATTTACTCTGTTACAGTTCTGAGGTCAGAAAATCAGCAAGGCTTCGGGGGAGAATGTTTCCTTGCCATTTCCAGTTTCCAGAGGCTGCCTGCTTGCCTTGATTTGTGGCTCCCTCCTTGTATTTCTTTTTTTAAAAAAAAAAAAAAACTATTTAGATTTGACTGGATCAGGTATCATAATCAATTTCACTATTTCTTCCTGGTGAACGTTGGATTTGCTTCCAATTCTTTACAATTACAATGCACCAATGAGTAATCTTGTCTTTAGGATTATACTCGATTTGAAATCATTTTATGTTTCAGAATTTGAGGGCACCTTTTAAGACATTAAAATCTCATAAAACTTTTTAGGGGGAATCTCGCCTTATTAACCTCTACAGCTCACCCCCATGACCCACACAGGGCTTTCTCCATCCTGCCTTCCTTCTGTGCCTTGAGGACCTCATCCCATCACACCGTGCTTTCAGTTCTTTATACCTTAGTGTGAATATGCTTAAGGGAGGCGCCCGTGCTGCCAGGAGGGTGCATTTCAAGCCTTGTCTCTCAAGACTTTCAAGAGAATTTCAAGCCCCAACAAATGAGGGGATTCTTTTTCAGGGAAGAGCACCATGCTGGTCAGCCTAACTGGGTCAGGCTGATTCTACTCCAAAATCACTGACATGGACAGACAACAAGAACTCAGAGATGCAGAGATGTTGTAATTTACTTAAGGTCACCAAAGTATTTATTGGCAGAGTTCAGACCTGACCTGGGGGGCACAAAAGACACCTCTGCCCAAGGTCAATGGAGAGCACAGTCTGTCTGAATGGGATTCTGGCATCACTGGTTATCTTCCAGGGCCAGCTGTGCACACTGGGCTCAGAGGGGCTTCCCTGGATTCTGAGTGGTTGTGCGCCTCAAGGACACAGGGTAGGACTGAATTGGGCTTGTGGTGCTTTTTTGTTTAGCCTGCACGGTGCTTACTTTAATTTGCTGCCAAAGAAAATGTATAATGTGGAGAGAACAGTATCATAAACAACACACATCCATCCCTCAGTTTCAACTTTTGACCTATCTGCTTCACTTCTAGCCAACCCTCCTTCCCTTTCCACCCCTGGATTATTTTGCAGCAAATCTAGATATATTATCTCATTGCAAATATTCATAATGCTCTATCACAAAGAAACTCATCTACAATCCTTTATAAAGGCTTGATGCTGCTGCTGCTAAGTCGCTTCAGTCATGTCCGACTCTGTGCGACCCCATAGATGGCCGTCCACCAGGCTCCTCTGCCCACAGGATTCTCCAGGCAAGATCACTGGAGTGGGTTGCCATTTCCTTCTCCTTATAAAGGCTATGCCCCACAAATTAGAAAGTTTTACAGAAAAAAAAGTATTCTAGATTTCTGTCTCCTCCTAAAGACTTGGAAACTCTGCTCACACTGGACTGGAAGGCAATCATGCCGTTACAGCGGAGTGGACACTGCTCTTTAGATAAGGAAGATGATGCTTACTTTGCTGCAGTCCCCACCACTCCCTACTGTACCCTACCTGGCCAGCTCACCTATACTTATCACCTGCCTGGCTCCTCTAAGCATTTAAGTTTTGTACGAAACTGACTTAAAGGAGAAGGCAGGAAAGACTTCAACAACTTGAAAAATGTGAAAATCGACTATGAGATAGAACTATGTTGAAGGCAGTTTGTAAAACTGTTGTAGCCACGCATTCCGGGAAACAAACTCACTCAGAAGGACAATGCAGATAGTGGAGTGCAGTTTCTTACACCAGCGGGCCCAAGGCAGTCTCCTCTTAGCCAAGGACCCCGACCAGTTTTTGTGAAAACCTTATATACCTTAAGTGTGGGTGCCCAAACCCACCTCCCCAAATTCCCCAAAGAAAGACACAAAGTTAACCCAGGATTCATATGCCTTAAGCCTAGATAGTTAACTGTGGACAATTATCAATAGGCCTGTGGTCATATCCCAATAAGCGTAATAGAATTTATGATTCTATTCGGTTACACAGATAATTAGGGTATTCTTTTAGGCGACAGAGAGTCTAGGTACAAGCCCTGGGGCTCTCTCATCTAGAAGAGTGTCTGGTTTTCCAGTTGGTATGTCATTTCCATAGATACTGGGCATTTAGCTCAAAGTCCACAATCTGGCCCAAGATGGAGGCCTGCTTTCAAGATAGAGCCTGTTCTGTCTGTTTCCTCCTTCAAAACCACATTAGATAAAAGGCATTCTGAAAGGAAGCTTGACAAGTAGAGATGTAATCAATTTGGAAATTTTGTTTAGGGGGACCAGGGTGGAAGCAGCGGGTGGCAGAGAGACAACCTACTACATGTCATTCTTATCCACAGATTTTTCTCAATCACAAGTTCACCCAGAAGATGGGGTTTATCCCTATCTCACGGATGAGGAAACTGAGACAAAGAGAAGTTAAACAAGCTTCTCAAGGCCACTCAGCTAACAGGCAGCAGGATTAGGATTCAAATCTGGAGGTTGTCTGGCTCTAAAATGAAGCATCTTCACCATAAGCCTGGGTCCTTTAAAGAGGCTCAGGAAAGAGAACACGACAGAGTGATGGGGCCCAGGAGGCGTGGAGATGCCAGTGAGGACGTAGGAGGCTTCCCAGGGCCTGGAGGAAGGATGGGAGCCCGGGAGCAGGAGCAGAAGAGGGGCTGCCCCCTGGCTGCAGAGAGCACCTGGGGAAGAGACTGTGGGGTGGCAAAGGTCAAATTCACCATTGTTCTCTGGGTGGGGTGGGCAGGATGACTTCTTCTTGGCCTGCTCAGGTGAGCAGAAGGTTTATCCTCGAGAACAATTAGGATGCCCTTTGGGTCTCTGGGGCCCCTGAGTCCCCAGCCAGGGCTTGGGGACTTTGTAGGAGCTTGGGCTGGGGTCCAGCCACCCCCTCACTCCCCTGGTTCTTTCCCATCTCAGGGCTGTGCACATGCCACTTCTTCCTCTTAGCAGCTGCCAATCCATTCCTGTAACTTCTTCCTCTTAGAAGCTGCCAACTGTCGGGACCAGCCCAGCAACGAACCGACCTGAGGGAAGCGGTGCCACAGAAGAATAAGGAAAAAGAAGACTCAGAAATAAGGTGGGGGTCAGGGGGCTGATGCCATTCGCAGGCAAAAGCCCAGATCCTAATCCTCGCATGGCTTTCATTGTTAACATCTACTTCCTTGTGCTCTAGAGATATCTGATCTTTACAATCTCAGATTGGGGATAAAGATACACAATGCACAGTCCTCAGTGTCAAACCTTCAGGCCTAGTGACGCCCTTTCTCAGCAACTCCCTCAAGGCTCTGGTTAAGGGAACAGTCACTAATGGTTTTCCATCAGTCAACATCAGTACTTCAATGTCATGTACTTTTAACTGCTCCCAGCCCTTCACCTGGGGGTGATGAGAAAGTCATTCTTACTTTTCAAAGAAGCCCTGTTAACTATAATACAGGCCTGTGCATAGCCTATTCCCTATATATCTCCCTTTTTTATTTTTTGAAGCTTACTTTTGGTGATTACCAGTGATCATAGAAGCCAAAGCGATAATTGCTAATTGCTGTTGTTGTCCCTCGACTTTTAAAAAATTTTAATTGGAGGCTAATTACTTTACAATATTGTGGTGGTTTTTGCCATACATCCACATGAATCAGCCATGGGTGTACATGTGTTTCCCCATCCTGACCCTCCCTCCCACCTGCCTCCCCATCTCATCCCTCGGAGTCATCCCAGTGCACCAGCCCTGAGCACCCTGTCTCATGCATCGAACCTGGACTGGCGATCTGTTTCACGTACGGTAATGTACACGTTTCAATGCTATTCTCTCAAATCATCCCACCCTCGCCTTCTCAAGCAGAGTCCAAAAGTCTGTTCTTTACATCTGTGTCTCTTTTGCTGTCTCGCATACAGGGTCATCATTACCATCTTTCTAAATTTCATCATAATATACTGTATTGGAGTTTTTCTTTCTGGCTTACTTCGCTCTGTATGATAGGCTCCAGTTTCATCCCCCTATTAGAACTGACTCAAATGCATTCTTTTTAACAGCTGCATAGTACTCCATTGTGTATATGTACCACAGCTTTCTTATCCATTCGTCTGCCGATGGACAGCTAGGTTGCTTCTGTGTCCTGTCCCTCGACTTTCTTGGTGATTGGCTGCCAGATGTGGTGGTTACCACAGATAACATAGCCAGGAACAAGGTAGCCGAGGTCAAAGGCTGTCCCTGTTCTTTGACCAATTTTTCCCCTTCAGTGGTCAATTTCTTCAGTTGACCCCAAGTGGGGGGTTTGGCTTTGTTGGTCCTTGGAACCGGTTTGGGGTGGTTGCTGATCATCAGTCTTGTTTTCCCATCACTGGCGGCTCTCTGGGAGGGTCGATGTTGAACTATGTCCTCTTCTTTCCTTTCTTTGACATGTCTTCCTGGTACTCAGTGGTGTTGTCCATCATCTGAAATGACAAGAGCATAACCTCATCCTTTCTTAAGTCTAAGGCCCTTACACCAATTGTTCATAGCATTTCCCCACCATATTGGAGTATTATCTGCAATCATTTGACCAGGAGTATAATTTTCACTAAGAATTGTGTTTTGAAAACGCAATGTTGCTGCTGGTGTTGTATGATCCAATCTTAAATCCAAAAACTTTAAAGTAAATAAAGCTTGGGTTAATTCCTCTTTTGGGGTCATCAATATGCCATACTTTTCTCCCCCTTTCTATTTAAATAGCATATTTTTTAGAATATGATGAGTGTGTAATAGCCTGGCCTTGAAAATTACATGGAATACCTGTAGAGTGAGAAATATTCCAATCAGATAAAAATTTTGCAAAATCATGACTCACATATGCAGGGCCATTATCAGTTTTAACATGTTTTGGTAGGCCCACTTAAGAAAAGGCTTACAAAAAATGTGAGAAAACATGAGGAGATGTTTCTCCAGAATGAGCAGAAGCATAAATTATGCCCAAATAAGAATCCACAAAAACATGAACAGCTCCCAGATGTCCAAAAGAAGGGACATGAGTAACATCAGTCTGCCAAATATCACTGGGATAAAGGCCTCTGGGATTAACCCCTGTAGTTGTAGGAACGTGGTGAGTAACAGTACATGTGGGGCAGGCAGAAACAATATCTTGGGCTTCTTGTCTGGATAATTGAAATTTATTCATCAAACCATGTGTATCATATGTGTGAGTTGATGAAATTCATAAGGAGTAAGACAAGCAATTAACAAAGAGTCGATGGAAGCACTGCCCTTGACCAATGGTCCGGGCAAATTAGAATGAGATCTGATACATGTAATGGAAAAAGGGGCAGAATGAAGCCTTACTATATTTTGTAATTGAGATAATATTGTATAATAATAGATGATTTAGAAGAAGACTTTGGTAGAGGTATGGTTTCAATAATTTGTGTTATCCGTACAGCATATTGAGAATCTGATACAATATTTAATGCTATAGAAATACCCTGTAATAAGGTAGCAATAGCCTCTGTTGAACAGAGGCTAGGGTAGATTGCCAAATTTTTGTTGTGGGTCCAGTATAACCGGCTTTGAGAGTTTTATTTGCGTCAGTAAATAGGAGTTAGCAGGGGAGTTACACAGGGGAGTTAGCAAGAGGAATTTTTTTCGTAATAATAGGAATTATCCATTTGCGTTTAGCAGCATAGTAATCAAAGGTGATTTTGGAAAATGGTTATGAACCTCACCTATGAAATCAGCAGTGGCAATTTGCCAATCCATTCTGGTAACAAATAATCTATGGGTTTGATCATTAGTGAAAGGAAGAACAATTTCACATGGATCATAACCAGAAAGTTGTATACATCTGGATCTCATTTTTGAAACAAGAAAGGAAAGAAGCATTATGTAAGTAGTCATTATTTTCTTAGGAGTGTGGGATAAAAATCCCCATTCAACCATGGGGTTGCCATAATATTCCTGTAGGGGAATCTAAAGTAGGAAGAATAAATAAAGAAACTGGTACAGTCAAATCTACTTATTTGTCTTTGCTGTATAGCCTGATTTACAAGATCCAATTCCTGTTAAGCTTGTTCTGTTAGTACCCTGGGGGTATTTAATTGAGTCTCTTTGTAGGATTTGAAATAGGCATCTCCACAGTCATCAAGACAGTGTGGTACTGGCACAAAGACAGAAATATAGATCAGTGGAACATATAGAAAGCCCAGAGATAAATCCACACACCTATGGGTACCTTATCTTCAACAAAGGAGGCAAGAATACACAATGGATTAAAGATACCTTTTTAACAAGTGGTGCTGGGAAAACTGGTCAACCACTTGTAAAAGAATGAAACTAAAACATTTTCTAACACCATACACAAAAATAAACTCGAAATGGATTAAAGATCTAAACCTAAGACCAGAAACTATAAAACTC
Organism: Redunca redunca; assembly: GCA_006410935.1. NCBI lineage: Eukaryota > Metazoa > Chordata > Mammalia > Artiodactyla > Bovidae > Redunca > Redunca redunca. The sequence continues at coordinate 67,878 of SJYQ01011807.1, forward strand.
CTAGAGGAGAACATAGGCAAAACACTTTCTGACATAAATCACAGCAGGATCCTCTATGATCCACCTCCCAGAATACTGGAAATAAAAGCAAAAATAAATAAATAGGATCTAATTAAAAGCTTCTGCACAACAAAGGAAACTATAAGCAAGGTGAAAAGACAGCCTTTGGAATGGGAGAAAATAATAGCAAATGAAGCAACTGACAAACACCTAATCTCAAAAATATACAAGCAACTCCTGCAGCTCAATTCCAGAAAAATAAATGACCCAATCAAAAAATGGGCCAAAGAACTAAATAGACATTTCTCCAAAGAAGACATACGGATGGCTAACAAACACATGAAAAGATGCTCAACATCACTCATTATCAGAGAAATGCAAATCAAAACCACAATGAGGTACGATTTCACACCAGTCAGAATGGCTGCAATCCAAAAGTCTACAAGCAATAAATGCTGGAGAGGGTGTGGAGAAAAGGGAACCCTCTTACACTGTTGGTGGGAATGCAAACTAGGTCAGCCACTATGGAGAACAGTGGGGAGATTCCTTAAAAACCTGGAAATAGAACTGCCTTATGACCCAGCAATCCCACTGCTGGGCATACACACCAAGGAAACCAGAACTGGAAGAGACACGCGTACCCCAGTGTTCATCACAGCACTGTTTATAATAGCCAGGACATGAAAGCAACCTAGATGTCCATCAGCAGACGAATGGATAAGAAAGCTGTGGTACATATACACAATGGAGTATGACTCAGCCATTAAAAAGAATACATTTGAATCAGTTCTAATGAGGTGGGTGAAACTGGAGCCTATTATACAGAGTGAAGTAAGCCAGAAAGAAAAACACCAATACAGTATACTAACGCATATATATGGAATTTAGAAAGATGGTAATGATAACCCTGTATGCGAGACAGCAGAAGAGACACAGATGTATAGAACAGACTTTTGGACTCTGTGGGAGAGGGAGAGGGTGGCATGATTTGGGAGTACGGCATTGAAAACATGTATACTATCCTGTAAGAAATGAATCGCCAGTCCAGGTTTGATACAGGATACAGGATGCTTGGGGCTGGTGCACTGGGATGACCCAGAGAGATGGTAGGGGGACGGAGGTGGGAGGGGGGTTCAGAATTGGGACCTCATGTACACCCGTGGCAGATTCATGTCAATGTATGGCAAAACCAATACAGTATTGTAAAGTAAAAAAATAAATAAATTAAAAAAAAAATGAAATAGGCATGTCAAGGAATGATTAAGAATTCCTAAAGATGGTCACAGCCAATTTATATCTCCTAATAATTTCTGAGAATCATTTAAAGTTTTTAAGGAATCAGTTTGAATTTGTATTTTTTTGGTTTAATAATATTTCTTTGCAATATATATCCTAAATAGGTATATGGTTCCTGCTCTTGTAATTTATCAACAGCAATATGTAACCCATATTCTTTTAATTTAATCTCTGTATTTAAGAAAATATGTTGAAGTTCCTTGGCAGAAGGAGAAGCTAAAAGTATGTCATCCATATGATGGATAATATAAGCATGAGGGAATTGTTTTCTAGTAAACTCAAGTGGATGGGAGACATATAATTGACACAATGTAGGACTGTTAAGCATTCCTTGTGGCAGTACCTGCCAGTAATATCGAGACATCGCTTTTTTATTATTAATTGACGATACAGTAAAAGCAAAATAGAGAGCACCCGATTCTTGTAGAGGAATAGTATAGAAACAATCTTTAAGATCAATGAGTTTCATTTTCCAACTTTGTGGTATCATAGAAAGTGATGGAATGCCTGGTTGTAAAGCACCCACAGGTATGATTAAACATTAATTTTTCTTAAATCAGTTAATATTCTATATTTCCCAGATTTCTTCTTAATAACAGAGACAGGAGAAAACCAAGGACTGGGAGTTGAGGCAATATGATTAAGAGATAACTGTTCCTCTACTAGCTGTTCAAGAGCTGTAACTTTTCACGTGATAAGGGCCACTGCTCTGACCAAATAGGCTCATCAGATTTCCATGTCAATTTAAGTGCTGTTTTTTGTTGTTCGGCAGTGGCCTCCACTAAAAAGCCTGTGTATTTTGAACAGGATTGTATCCCATATTTGTCATAATTTATTTAGCTTGAGAAGATATGTAAGAATTGTTATATAAGCTCCCCACTGCATCAATAGATCTCATCCCCATAAATTAGTAGGGATATCTGCAATGAAAGATTGTAAAGTTGCAGGTTGTTGTTTGGGACCTGAAAAGGTCAAAATATTAGTACTTTTTTGAATATTTTGCATAGTTCCAATTCCAGTTAACATAATAGGAGCATCTGTTAAAGGCCAAGAAATTGGCCAATGCTTTTTAGATATTATAGAAACATCAGCTCCAGAATCTACAAGTCGTGAAAATTGCTTATTATTAATATATACAGATAATGTAGGTCTAGAATCAGATAGAAAAGTTTGCCAATATACCTGTTTTCCTGTACTTCCAAATCCTCCAGTTCTTTTAATATGAGATTTACTAGTAGTGATATAAAGTAATAATAACAATTGAGCAATACGATCTCCTTTTATTATTTGATAAGGATACTCTGTTTTCATCATAATAGAAATTTCGCCCTCATAATCTTCATGTATAATCCCCATTAGGACTAGAACTCTCTTACTTGTTAAACTGCTACTGCTGCTGCTGAGTTGCTTCAGTAGTTGTCTCTGAATCTGTTAGGACCAACCTGGAGCCGGAGCAGGCTAGGCCTGAGGTTTAGTCTCTAGGAAAGCTGAGGCACTGGGAACTCCCGCAGGCAGTGTAGCTCGACCAATCAGGAGAAATCCCCGTAGCCCCAGCCTGAGCCAATCAGGAAAACCCCGCCACGCCAATCCGGATAGGGATGCGAGGTTTAAAAGTCCCGCAGGCGCGAAAATTTAGCCAATTAGTAGATGCCAAGAAACCCTTATAACCAATCCACCCTTGCCTGTCTTTGTCCTAAACCTATAAACACTACTGTAATCCAGGTCTCTGGCTCCACTCCACCGCTTTGGATGTGGCTGGGGGCCCTAGCTTGAGCTAGCAATAAAACCCCTTTATGCTTTTGCATTGCTGTGGACGTCTTATTCTCTCAGTTTTGGAGACTCAGACTCTGGGCATAACAGAATCCCTTGATATGCCCCTGACCCCATTAATTGCTCCACAGTAATATTAAGAAGGATTAGCAGCTGCATTTCTTTGAGCCTGTTGAGAGGCTTCATCTTGCCACCAGGTTCAGAATTGTAAAAATCCTGAAGTGGATAAGCAGGTTCTAGCAATCGTTTCCCAATCATATGGAATGAGTCATTCAGACTGAGCCAACCCTGAATAAGACCTGTGGTGCAAGGAGACGTAGTTCCATATTGTGCGCATGCCTGTTTAATCTCTTTAGTAGTTTTGAAAGAGAGAGAGGAGTATGTTCAAATTGTACTCTGCCTTGTGGAAGTTGAGCATTAGGGGGCACCTCAGTCATGATAACAGGCAAAGCGAAAGCATCAGGGTCACCTTCCCGCCTCGCTGCTTGTACAGCTTGCTGAAAAGATGAGAGTAGGTGCAGGTGTCTTTGGTATTGTGACCACGGCTCTAAACACCCCATCTCCCCATGTATTGGGATCTAGTGGAGCAAGTTCCTGAAGGCTGTGAGACTGGTGATAGAGGGAAAGCTTCAGGACGGTGTCCAGCTTAACATGGGATTTAGGACTTAAAAACTGAGCCTCTCTCCCCTTCCAAAGGATTATATTTCCCTTTATCCAGATTTTCATAAATATGAGGCAGCCGGACAGGTGACTCCTGAGATACAGGAGGAGCAGGAGTATCAGATTCTGAATCAGAAGAGTCAGACCGTTCAGATTGTAAAGGAGCCAAAGGAATATAAATAAGGTTACACAGAGACCACACACTTACAGGAATGCATTCCTAAGACTGACAGGCTCTACGCAAACAACGCATCACTTCTTGCCCCTCATTAAGATGCCTAGTCTCTTTTTCTGGGCCCAGCCAGTAACAGTGCTTATGAATTGCTTGAAATAATTTCCAAAAATTTCTCTTCTTTCACTTTGACTCCAGAGCTACGTAGTAAAGGTTTTTAGAAGCACAATATAGTCAGCATGCTTAGAAGGTGATTGCCCCATTGTGTCTCTGATTGACAAATCCACGGGGCAGGGGGGGCTGCGGTACTCACCAAGTGCTTCCACTGTCCTCTGATCTCTCGGCTGGAATTCCCCGCGTCTTCTGGCACTGTCAAAAAAAGCCTCAAAAGCTGCTTGTACCCTCAGGACCCTGTTCAGGCACCAGATGTCGGGACCAGCCCAACAACGAACCGACCTGAGGGAGCGGTGCCACAGAAGAATAAGGAAAAAGAAGACTCAGAAATAAAGTGGGGGTCAGGGGGCTGATGCTATTCGCATCAGCAAAAGCCCAGATCCTAATCCTAGCATGCCTTTTATTGTTAACATCTACTTCCTTATTCATGCTCTAGAGATATCTGATCTTTACAATCTCAGATCGGGGATAAAGATACACACTGCACAGTCCTCAATGTCAAACCCTCAGGCCTTTCATGACTTTGTTTAGTCCTTTGGCTAGTGACGCCCTTTCTCTGCAACTCCCTCAAGGCTGTGGTTAAGGGAACAGTCACTAACGGTTTTCCATCAGTCACATCAGCACTTCAACACCTTGTTTTCAAGATGTCTTTCCACACTGTGCTTTTTACTGCTCCCAGCCCTTCATCTGGGGGTGATGAGAAAGTCATTCTTATTTTTCAAAGAAGCCCTGTTAATTATAGTACAGGCCTGTGCATAGCCTATTCCCTACACAAATGTGACCCTGTCCCATCCTCTCAGAGCCTGAGGGGCTCCTCTCAACCTCAGAATATCTGCATAACTTCCTCACTCCAGGCCTGGAAGGTCCATGGAGCTGAGCCTCCTTCTGTTTTGCTCACAGCTGCACTTGGCCCCTAGCCTGGTACCCCATACCCAGGCCAGCGCTGAAGGGGATGGAGAGAAGGAGGCAGGCCCACCATTAGGCAAATTATATAAGTAGTCTTGTTCAGGCTTCAAACACAAAGCAGAACAGGCCTCTGACCTTGCTTCTAAGCTGCCTGGATACTGCCCTGACTGTGAATGCCCTGACTGTGCTCTGAGTGCAAGACTTGTGGCACCATAGATAAGATAGTGGACAAATCTTGAAACTGTTGAGCCCTTGGAGGAGCCCAGGTCAACCAAGCCCCAGGCTTAACAGTATTCTAAGTTTTATAAGATAAAGCAACAGTATTAACATGAAGCCAGAGCTGCAATTTGCTCACAGATTGATGATATCAGTTTGTGTCCTGGGACTGTGAGTGAGAATCCCAAACTGCAACCTTTGAACTCTCACCCATGGAGCAGACACGCTGCCTGGGACCCTTTCCAAACTGGGACTCCAGATGTGCTGTATCACAGGACTTGCCAGCGCTGTTTGAGTCTGGATGTCAAAACCCAATTGGGTGAGGTATCTTCTGCTATTTCTATTTCTCTTTGCTTTTAATGTTAGTATATTGAAAGTAAGCTAGATAATTTCTCTAATAAATATTGGTATTATTTATTTGTGTATAATGAGTGGCTTCCCTGGTAGCTCAGAAGGTAAAGCGTCTGCCTATAATGCAGGAGACCCGGGTTCGATCCCTGGATCAGGAAGATTCCCCTGGAGAAGGAAATGACAACCCACTCCAGTATTCTTGCCTGGAAAATCCCATGGACTGAGGAGCCTGGTAGGCTACAGTCCATGGGGTCACAAAGAGTCAGACACTACTGAGTGACTTCACTTTCACTTTTCAATGAGTGGCTTATTTTGTTAACAAATCCTTTGAACCTGAGATGGAAGTGAAGACTTTCGGGAAAACACTCACTGGCCACCGTCTTCTCCCCACAGTCCCTGTCCTTCACAGGGATGATAGCCGGGGGTCTCCAGGACGGACACAGGGTCACCGTCCCGGGATTATTCTTCCCTCAGGCAGAAACAGACACCGGAAATTGTCTCTCAGCCTCACCCCTGAGTGAACCACAATGCTGTCAGCTCAGGAGGGTCCACCCAGCATCCTCTGAGCACCCAGGCCTGGCTCAGGGGATGGGGAGGGCCGGCCCTGCCAACAAGACCCCTGCCACCCGCCATAGCATCCAGGGCACCACTAACCAGACTCTCCAGAGACAGGGAGGGGGTAATGGAGGCCCATGGTTAGGGAGGGAAGCAGGCCAGCCCAGAGACAGAGTTCTGGGGCTGAACTTCGTACAAGATGACCCAGAGTTACAGAAACAGCAACTTGTTCTGTTTCCTACACCCACCCTCATCTACTTCAGAAACCTCATTTGAGGTGACCTTGACATAGTTAAACTTGTTATCAAAGTTGTAATTTGATCTCTTTCAGTTTTAAGGTGTTTGCTGGAAAGACCTTAAAATCAATTCGAAATAGAAATATCTCAGCTTTGTAGGGGGCCTATCTGGGAACAGAGGAGGGCCTACACACATTCTCAGAGTTGGGAGGGTGCTCAGGTGTTCACACAGCCCTGGCTGAACTCTGCTGAGCTCCGAGTGGCAGGGAGACCTGGGACCTGTGCCCCATATGTGTGGGTCCACATGGGCTGCACCCTGAGATACACAGTCCACTGAGGCCCCTCTGGACACATGGTCTCTCTCTGACGCCTCTCTGTCCAATTCCAGCTGGCTTCTGTCCCTGCTGGTCCTCTCATTACTTTGCATGGGGTCCAGGACCTTCTGGATCCTTCCAGGCCCCTCCCCCCACAACCCTACCTTCACATGTCCATTCTAGACAACTTCCTCTGCCACGTCCCCTGCCAGGTGACACAGCCACACTGACCATGGGACTCTGAGAGCTCTGAGTGCACCCAGGGGACTCGGAGGGAAGTGAGGCCCCCAGTTCCCCAGAAACCCTCCCAGCAGGGGAATTGGCACCTTGACTCTGAACTTCCATCCCTTTCTCTCCCTCTCCCTCACTCTCCCTCTGCTGACCCTTCCTCCCAGCACAGGATGGCTTTCGACTCCCACTCTGTCTAATAGAGCCTATCTCTACCTCTGAGGGTCCCTCTTCCAATGGGAGCTGTTGTTCTGTCCTTCCCTGGGGCGGAATTTTCAAGGGAACACAGCAATGAAGCTAGAGAGTGGCAAAGGGAAAATTACACCCAGATATTTCAGAAACAAAGGTCCATCTAGTCAAGGCTATGGTATTTCCAGTGGTCATGTATGGATGTGAGAGTTGGACTATAAAGAAAGCTGAGCACAGAAGAATTGATGCTTTTGAACTGTGGTGTTGGAGAAGACTGTTGAGAGTCTCTTGGACTGCAAGGAGATCCAATTAGTCCATCCTAAAGGAGATCAGTCCTGAGTGTTTCATTGGAAGGACTGATGTTGAAGCTGAAAGTCCAATACTTTGGCCACCTGATGTGAAGAGCTGACTCATTTGAAAAGACCCTGATGCTGGGAAAGATTGAGGGCAGGAGGAGAAGGGGATGACAGAGGATGAGACGGCTGGATGGCATCACCAACTCAATGGACATGGGTTTGGGTGGACTCCAGGAGTTGGTGATGGACAGGGAGGCCTGGCGTGCTGCAGTCCATGCGGTCACAAAGAATCGGACACGACTGAGCGACTGAACTGACTGATTTCAGAAACATTATTCTCCAATTTTAAGAGGAACAGGGACTTAAATTTTCTTACTCTAGAGTCACTTGGAGTTTCCTTTCCTTTCTGTATTCCCAGAGGGAGCAGTTAGGCTCAAATTTACACCAGTTCCCAAGGGCCCTGATGGCCGAGAGCTCACACAGCATCCTGGTGTTCAGGATGCATCCATAAATCACCCCCCTAGTGAAAAAATGAAAGTGAAAGTCTATCAGTCGTGTCCAACTCTTTGTGACCCCATGGACTGTATCAAAGTGAAGTGAAGTCACTCAGTCGTGTCCGACTCTTTGAGACCCGTGGACTGTAGCCCACCAAGCTCCTCCGTCCATGGGATTCTCCAGACAAGAATACTGGAGTGGGTTGCCATTTCCTTCTCCAGGGGATCTTCCTGACTCAAGGATTGAACCTAGGTCTCCCACATTGCAGGCAGACGCTTTAACCTCTGCGCCACCAGGGAAACCCTAATGGACTGTTTAGTCCATGGAATTCTCCAGGTCAGAATACCGGAGTGGGTAGCCTTTCCCTTCTCCAGGGGATCTTCCCAACCCATCTTTGCCAGCTGAGCTATGTGGGAAGCCTCACCCCCTTAGGCGAGAAAGCAAAGGGCTCTGGAAGCTTCCCTGAAGCCCAGTGGTCAGGATTCCATGCTCGCACTGCAGAGTGCAAGGGTTGGGTCCCTGGCAGAGAAACTAAAATCTTGCGAGTCAGTCCACAAAAACACAGAAACAAAAAACAGGATCTACAAGCAGAAGGTCTACGAAGCGCCTCTCTTACTGTCTGGTTTCCCTCTCTCCCAGGTTTGCTGTGGACCTTCAAACCGACTCTGGGGACAATGACATTGCCTTCTACTTCTGCGCTCAGTTTGAAGATAACAGCGGTGACTGTGTGATCTGCAACACAAGGCAGGAAGGAAAATGGGGGACTGAGGAGAGGCTTTGTGAGATGCCCTGCCAGAGGAGGGAGTAAGTTTGAGCTCTGCTTCCAGGTAGAGAGCTCGGAGTTCAAGGTGAGTTGGAACTCTCCTCTCTCTTCACTTCAACTGCCTGTCCCTCAGCTCAATCAGACCCAGTGAGCAGCCTTTAACTAGTCACGTGAGCAACATCTTTGTACAGGGAACTATTTCCTTATAAGACTGCAGTCTCCCGACATACCCTCACCTGTATCTACAGGAACACCTATTACTTTTACCCCAGAAATAAGCACCAGATAAGTCACCGTGGTGGTTTTTGGACTCCTGGGTGTTCAAAGTTCAAGTTATTTCCATTCCTCTGTGTAGCCCTTCTTCCCCTCCAGGTCCCTGGGAACATTACTTTTTCTGTTACCTTTTTGCTGCCTTTATCCAGGTGTTATTAATGGCTTATCTGTACAGGACATTTCACATTGCTTTTGCAAGCAGAGCACTGTCTCTGGGCTTGGGGAGTGGTGGGGGGTGAGCCCATCTGTTTCTCTGCTTCTCTGTGTGAACACGAATGTCCCCACCCTCTCATCATGCAATGTGATGTCACCTCTCCTCTGCTCCCCAGCAACATTTGTCGAACCCAGGTGAGCCAGGACTAGAAAGATAAACCTACTGTGATAAACCAACAACCGGAAGAATTAAAAAGCCAACAACCAAATCCACGTAGAGATTGTGTTTGGATGCCCTTTGGGTCCCAAGCATGTTCCTGTAACTGGCGAAGCTCTGAAGGCTGATGCCCAGACCTACAGGGAATAAACATGAAAACTAGACTCAGGTTTAAAGTTCTGGTAGCAGGCATCCCAGAGGCTCGTCTTGATAGGTGATGGTGTATGGGGACCTCTTTACCGCGTGCCCTTCAGTGAAGTCAGCACCATCTACATCACGGGTGACGTGCCTGCAGAAGTTTCCAGGTCAGTCTGCCCACCTGATACCTGCCCCTGGGGCTGGGTTTGGAGTCCCATTCTTTGTGCCCAGGGTCTGTTGCATGAACCCAGAGATGTCAACCAGTCTTCTATCCAGGTGACTCTGGAGATACGCCTCTAGCTCCCCTGTCCTGTCCTCCTCGTGTTGCTGTCTCTCTGGGACACCCGCTCAGTCTCCTGGACTCCTTGGCCACTCGTCTCTGTTTCTCTCTATCCCCACTCTGCTTAGGACGCTGTGAGGTTGTTGAAAGAATCCGGGCTTGGGAATCAAACTGAATCCTGCTCAAATCCACAGTTCTGCCATTCTCATCAGCTGGGGGGATCTTAGACAAATGACTTCACCTCTCCCAGCCTCAGTTTCCTTACCTGTGGAAGGAGCATGGTCTCTGCTGACCCATGGGTCTTTGTGTGAGTTCAGTGAGGCGATACATGTCAGGAGGCACAGAATAGCCTGTCTGGGCCCCACCTGAGTCTATCTGACCCTCTCAGTGTTTTCAAATTTTTGAATATCTACAATTCAAAAAGTTTAGGAGGTCAGGAGCAGTTTGCAAGATGAAAGCGCTCTGGAGCTGCCTGGTGGTGGTGTTGGTTCCACATCTATGGGAGTTGACTCTATACCACTAAACTGCACAGTTCAAAATACTTAGATAATCAGTTTTATGTAATGTGCATTTCACCACCATATAGAGAAAAAAAAAAGTCAGGCAGATTGCTTCTTCCTCCTGTGTATGAAGAGGGCCCAGGATACAGATTTCCTCCAGGGTGCCAATCAGAATTTCTAGACTGAGTGATTAAGCCTACATTCCTGGGTAAGATCAAAGCTATTGTTATGTCAGATGTTAAACCTAGGTTTGCTATCATGGGCTTTAGCAAAGCCTGTGGTTTTCCCTTTGACTATTCTCCACTTCGTAAGGGATTTGATTTAGGTCATACCTGAATGGTCTAGTGGTTTTCCCTGCTTTCTTCAATTTAAGTCTGAATTTGGCAATAAGGAGTTCATGATCTGAGCCACAGTCAGCTCCCGGTCTTGTTTTTGCTGACTGGATAGAGCTTCTCCATCTTTGACTGCAAAGAATATAATCAATCTGATTTTAGTGTTCACCATCTGGTGATGTCCATGTGTAGAGGGTGTTTGCTGTGACCAGTGCGTTCTCTTGGCAAAACTCTGTTAGCCTTTGCCCTGCTTCATTCTGTACTCCAAGGCCAAATTTGCCTGTTACTTCAGGTGTTTCTTGACTTCCTACTTTTGCATTCCAGTCCCCTATAATGAAAAGGACGTCTTTTTGGGGTGTTAGTTCTAAAAGGTCTTGTAAGTCTTCATAGAATCGTTCGACTTCAGCTTCTTCAGCATTACTGGTCGGGGCATAGACTTGGATTACCATGACATTGAATGGATTGCCTCGGAAATGAACAGAGAGCATTCTGCCGTTTGTGAGACGGCATCTAAGTACTGCATTTCAGACTCTTTTGTTGACCATGATGGCTACTCCGTTTCTTCTGAGGGATTCCTGCCCGCAGTAGTAGATGTAATGGTCATCTGAGTTAAATTCACCCATTCCAGTCCATTTTAGTTCTCTGATTCCTAAAATGTCAATGTTCACTCTTGCCATCTCCTGTTTGACCGCTTTCAATTTGCCTCGATTCATGGACATAACATTCCAGGTTCCTATGCAATATTGCTGTTTACAACATCAGACCTTGCTTCCACCACCAGTCACATCCACAACTGGGTGTTGTTTTTGCTTTGGTTCCATCTCTTCATTCTTTCTGGAGTTATTTCTCCACTGATCTCCAGTAGCATATTGGGCACCTACCCATCTGGGGAGTTTCTCTTTCAGTATCCTATCCTTTTCCCTTTTCATACTGTTCATGGGATTCTCAAGGCAAGAATACTGAAGTGGTTTGCCATTCCCTTCTCCAATGGACCACATTTTGTCAGAACTCTTCACCGTGACCCATCCGTCTTGGGAGGTTAAAGCGTCTGCCTCCAATGTGGGAGACCCGGGTTCGATCCCTGGGTCAGGAAGATCCCCTGGAGAAGGAAATGGCAATCCACTCCAGTATTCTTGCCTGGAGAATCCCATGGACAGAGAAGCCCAGTAGGTTACAGTCCACGGGGTCGCAAAGAGTCGGACACGACTGAGCGACTTCACCTTCAAACGCATGGCTCATAGTTTCATTGAGTTAGACAGGGTTGTGGTCCATGCGATTAGATTGGTTAGTTTTCTGTGATTGTCGTTTTCAGTCTGTCTGTCCTCTGATGGAGAAGGATAAGAGGCTTATGGAAGCCTCAAGTGGGAGAGACTGACTGAGGAAGAAAATGGGTTTTGTTCTGATGGGCGGGGCCATGCTCAGTAACTCCTTAATCCAATTTTCTGTTGTTGAGTGGGCTGTGTTCCCTCCCTGCTATTTACCTGGGGCCTAACTGTGGTTGGAGGTAATGAAGATAATGGTGACCTCCTTCAAAAGATCCCATGCATGCACTGCTAAATCAAATCCCTCACGATTATACAGTGAAAGTGAGAAATAGATTTAAGGGCCTAGCTCTGATAGACAGAGTGCCTGATGAACTATGGACAGAGGTTCATGACATTGTACAGGAGACAGGGACCAAGACCATCCTCAAGAAAAAGAAATGCAAAAAAGCAAAATGGTTGTCTGGGGAGGCCTTACTGTGAAAAGAAGAGAAGTGAAAAACAAAGGAGGAAGGCAAAGCTATACCCATTTGAATGCAGAGTTCCAAAGAACAGCAAGGAGAGATAAGAAAGCCTTCATCAGTGATCAGTGCAAAGAAAGAGAGGAAAACAATAGAAGGGGAAAGACTAGAGATCTCTTCAAGAAAATTAGAGATACCAAGGGAACATTTCATGCAAAGATGGGCTCGATAGAGGACAGAAATGGTACGGACCTAACAGAAGCAGAAGATATTAAGAAGAGGTGGCAAGAATACACGGAAGAACTGTACAAAAAAGTTCTTCACAACCAAGATAATCACGATGGTGTGATCACTTACCTAGAGCCACACATCCTGGAATGTGAAGTCAAGCGGGCCTTAGAAAGCATCACTACCAACAAAGCTAGTGGAGGTGATGGAATTCCAGTTGAGCTATTTCAAATCCTGAAAGATGATGCTGTGAAAGTGCTGCACGCAATATGCCAGCAAATTTGGAAAACTCAGCAATGGCCACAGGACTGGAAAAGGTCAGTTTTCATTCCAATCCCAAAGAAATACAGTGCCAAATAATGCTCAGACTACCACACAGTTGCACTCATCTCACAGGCTAGTAAAGTAATGCTCAAAATTCCCCCCAAGCCAGGATTCAGCAATACGTGAACCGTGAACTTCTAGATGTTCAAGCTGGTTTTAGAAAAGGCAGAGGAACCAGAGATCAAATTGCCGACATCCACTGGATCATCTAAGAAGCAAGAGAGTTCTAGAAAAACATCTATTTCTGCTTTATTGATTATGCCAAAGCCTTTGACTACATGGACCACAACAAACTGTGGAAAATTCTGAAAGAGATGGGAATACCAGACCACCTGACCTGCCTCTTGAGAAATCTGTATGCAGTTCAAGAATCAACAGTTAGAACTGGTCGTGGAACAAGAGACTGGTTCCAAATAGGAAAAGGAGTATGTCAAGGCTGTATATTGTCACCCTGCTTATCTAACTTCTATGCAGAGTACATCATGAGAAACGCTGGGCTGGAAGAAGCACAGGCTGGAATCAAAATTGCTGGGAGAAATATCAATAACCTCAGATATGCAGCTGACGCCACACTTATGGCAGAAAGTGAAGAGGAACTAAAGAGCCTCTTGATGGAAATGAAAGAGGAGAGTAAAAAGTTGGCTTAAAGCTCAACATTCAGAGAACTAAGATCACGGTTTCTTGGTCCCATCACTTCATGGCAAATAGAAGGGGAAACAATGGAAAAAGTGACAGACTTTATTTTCTTGGGCTCCAAAATCACTGCAGATGGTGACTGCAGCCATGAAATTAAAAGACGCTTGCTCCTTAGAAGAAAAGCTAGGACTAACCTAGACAACATATTAAAAAGCAGAGACATTACTTTGCCGACTAAGGTCTGTCTAGTCAAGGCTATGGTTTTTCCAGTAGTCATGTGTGGATGTGAGAGTTGGACTAGAAAGAAAGCTGAGCACCAAAGAATTGATGCTTTTGAACTGTGGTGTTGGAGAAGACTCTTGAGAGTCCCTTGGACTGCAAGGAGATCCAGCCAGTCCATCCTAAAGGAGATCAGTCCTGGGTGTTCATTGGAAGGACTGATGTTGAAGCTGAAAGTCCAATACTTTGGCCACCTGATGCAAAGAGCTGACTCATTTGAAAATACTCTGATGCTGTGAAAGATTGAAGGAGGGAGAAGAAGGGGATGACAGAAGATGAAATGGTTAGATGGCATCACCAACACAATGGGCATGATTTTGAGTAAGCTCCAGGAGTTGGTGATGGATAGGGAGGCCTGGCATGCTGCAGTCCATGGGGTCCCAAAAATCGGACACGACTGAGCAACTGAACTGAACTGAACTGACTGATTCCCCACTTCTGAGCAAACTCTCAGCCTAACCAAGAGATGTAATCAGAATTTAAGGCATTAGCCTCACTCTCCGCTGCTGATCCATAGTCTGCACAGCTCTGTTCACCCTTGGTGTGACATTCAGTGGTCATGAGGTATATGTTTAATCCTGTGACATTTGTAACAGAACAAGACCCATGGAGGCTTCCTGGACAACCCCACCCCACTTCCATGTCTGGTGGTAAAACTTTAGCCAGGCTTTCCTAAGTTTCAAGGAAAAAATTTAATCAGCAAAGTGAGAAAATGCAAAAGCAAAGGAAAACAATCAAGCAAGACAAAATGATAATAGTTTAGCCATTAAACACAGTCAAGGACTTTAGTTCCTCCTCAAGGGCTATAGATAATATTCTGAGCCAAATCCTTTGTGCTGTTTTGCAGATATAGAAACTCCAACCACGTGGAAGGAGTTAACTGTATGCTGCCCACAAGGACACAGAACCTGGAAGTTTGATGATGTTGATTCCCATTTACCTCACCACCCACCAGTCTGAAGACATCCATGAGCTAATCACACATCCCGCAATCCTCTCCCTTACCCTGGGTTTAAAATCCTTTCCCTGAAAGGCATCGTGGAGTTTGTGTGCTTTAAGCAATAGCTACCTGGATTCCTTGTTTGGTGCCTCCAATAAATGCTACACTGTCCTTCATCATAACCCAGGATCAGTAGACTGGCTTTACCGAATGTGAATGAGCTCTTAGTGAGTGGAGGTAAATCCGATCTAGATAGTGATGGATAGATTGGGAACTTGGATGATAATTTCAATGGAAAGATTATCTTCTTTAGCAATGGATTGGGGAATGCAGATAGGGCATTATCTTTCCAGATCAATGCAGAGGAAAGGAAAGGAGAAGGAGGAAGGGCTTCATGTTTATTTAAAATATGAAGTCTTAATCCATTATCCCCACCAACGGCAGCCTACCTGAATGTCAGCAAATGTTCTTCCTCATCTGTTTGATTCGGAGGTCTCCAGCACTTGTCAGGAATAGGTGGCAGATGGGGTCATCTTCACTTGTGAGATGTGTATCCAAGATTCAAGAGTTTGACTGCCATCTGGGCAGCTGAGAGGACCTGGTCCAGTTCCTTCCAAGGAGACTAAAAGGCAGTGTTTGTTCTTGGTGATTCCAAGCAGATGGTAGAAGACAATTGGGAACCTTACTTTGTTGAGTTGTAGCCAGATGTTTGAAGAAACTAGAATTCAGGATCCAGTCTAGTTTACAGGTATAAGACAAAACCTCAAAGACAATTAAGAGCACTAGAATCTAAGGTCTAGAGAGGTGCAAGTATAATTATTCCATGAACAATCCACTTTCCCCAGCTTAAGAGTGGCTTCCAGAATACTCCTGCCCATTATCCCAACTCACCTGTTCAGTTCAGTCAGTTCAGTCACTCAGTTGTGTCTGACTCTTCTCGACCCCATGGATTGCAGCATGCTCCCTGTCTGTCACCAACTCCCGTAGCTTGCTCAAACTCACATGCATCAAGTTGGTGATGCCATCCTACGATCTTTTCCTCTGTCATCCCCTTCTCCTGCCTTCAACATTTCCTAGCATCAGGGTCTTTTCCAATGAGTCAGCTCTTTGCTAAAGAGCTAAAGTATTGGAATTTCAGCTTCAGCATCAATCCTTCCAATGAACACTCAGGACTGATTTCCTTTAGGATTGATTGACTGGTTTCTCCTTGCAGTCCAAGGGACTCTCAACTCACCTGCATCCAATACAAAGATGTAGGGCCTGAGGGGTATCATGAAGGAATATGTCCCATGTTGCCTGGGGCCCAAAGTACATGTGCAGTGGAGAAAAGCAGGTCACTGGAAAGACAGAATGATCTTTCTACTTTCTCTGTAGAGAACATGTCCAATCTTCATCACATGAAGAAGTAGAGTATGAGGCCAAAAAAAGAAAGTCTTTAATAAAAATAGTATTTTCCCAGATTTTTGTGATGTTTAGGGTATTTGTCAACAGCTTTGGCTTGAATGTGGTGCCCCGCCATCCACCCAATTCACATGACCACTGTCACCCATTTTGGCCCCCAGTAGCTTTTATTTATGGAAGTAGTAATGTTTTCCATTTATGGTCATGACGCAGGGCTTCTTTAAAAAAACAAATGCCTATAATAAGTCGTTTAAAGGAAGTTGGGAAGTAAGGCTGATTGGTCCCAAGGGAGTCACACAAAGCCTGAAGCAGAAGTAGCTTCGTGCCTGGTAATCAGCTGATATGACAGATTCTTCCCCGAAGGGGGAAGTGTAACGAGATCGTGATGTTGAGGGTGCTGCATCCCTTAGGGCTGCAAGTTCTTCTACTCCTTACCCCTACTCCTGCCATCCAAGGAAAGGACACCTCCGACCCTTCAGAGCCCAGCCCAAGGGCCGCCTCCTCTCTGAATTCTCTCAGGGCCTCGCAGGTCAGATACTGGAGGGCACAGATGGAATCTATGGGGTACTTGCTTTGTGTCAGGCATCAGCTAAGTGCCTTAGAAGCTTTAGCTCATTCAGTGCTCATAGCAGTCATATAAAATAAGGCCTGGGATTAGCTGCTTCTCACAGAGGAACAAATACTGAGGCTTAGAGAGTGGTGGTGTTGTTGTTCAACCACTAAGCGGTGTTCAACTCTTGGGACCCCATGGACTGTAGCCCACCAGGCTCCTCTGTCCCTAGAATTCCCAGGCAAGAATATTGGAACGCATTCAAATCTTCAGGTGATCTTCCTGACCCAGGAGTGGATCCTGAGTTCCCTATTTGGCAGGCAGATTCTTTACACTGAGCCACTTGGAAAACCTTTAGAGAGATGTAGGGGAGCAAATTTTGTCACCCCAAAATATGTGCTTTTGCTTTGCCATGAGGATTCATTTAAACTGATTTTTTTTTTTTTTTTCGCCTCAGGGCAAGCAGGATCTTAGTTTCCCTGACCAGGAATCAAACCTGTGACCCTGCAGTGAAAGCACAGGAACACACAGCCTTAGCCACAGGAAAACCAGGGAAGTCCCCAGGCCGATTCTTTTTCAGAAATGGAAGACCCAAAGTTTTCTTGCTGTTGTTCAGCCACTCAGTTGTGTCCGACTCTTTGTGATCCCAAGGATTACAGCAAGCCAGGCTTCCCTGTCCTTCACCATCTCCCAGAACTTGCTCAAACTCATGTCCATTGAGTTGGCGATGCCATCCAACTCTCTCATCATCTGTTGTCCCCTTCTCCTCCTGCCACTCAGTGCCAGAAAGAATGTAGATAAAGGGTCTGTTCCAGAAATAGAGCCATGACCAGTGATATCTATGGAAGAACATGGGTGAGGTGTGGTGGGGGAACCTGGGAGAGCCTCGAGATTGGAGTCAACTCTGTGCCCAGCAAGCACTTATTTACCAAACATTTGTTTTTCTGTGCATAGCCTTCC
>SJYQ01011813.1:0-21668 GCA_006410935.1 Redunca redunca
CCCTAAGGTCCAGCTGGGGCCACGGCAAAACCACTGCAGACAGATGAGAACCACGCGACTAAGGACACGCTGTGGCCTGCAGTCACCGCTCCCTCGCTGGCTGCAGCCTCCTGCTCGGCGTCTGAGATGTGGTCAAGTCCTCGCTGCAGCCGTCCATCAGTCGTGTCTGACTCTTTGCGGTCCCAGGGACTGTGTCCATAGGATTTTCGAGGCAAGAATAGTGGAGTGGGTAGCCATGGATGGAACCCAGGGATGCAACCCACTTCTCCTACATTGCAGGCAGATTTTTTTAGCATCTGGGCCACCAGGGAAGCCCCTTCTCTCATTAGCTTTGCGCTAATGGTTGAATATGCGGACAGTGTACTGCATGAATGCCAGGAATGACAGCCCACTTGCCCTCCATTAGAAGGGAATGAATACATATACAGAAGATGGATAAACAAGGTCCTGCCGTACAGCACAGAGAACTGTATTCGGTATTCTGCGATAAACCACAGTGCAAAAGAGGATTTAAAAAGGATGTATGTGTATGTGTAATAGAATCACTTTGCTGTACAGCAGGAATTAACACGCCATTGTAAATCACCCATACTTAAGTTTTAAACTATTGATTAAAACAAGAAGTGAGCAATGGCAAAGGAGATGGAAGATGCACAGAGAGGCAAAATCAAGCAGCAGAATGAGGGAGCTATGGAAATGAGTTGGTTTTGAGCATTGCTGATTTCAAAGCAAAGTAACTTATTTCAAGTTTTCCATAACACCCTGAATTGTAAAATGTAGACACTATTTGAAAATGTTTCATTTTTAGCTCCTAAAATGTGTATTTATCTGACAAATAAATGTAAACCTTAAAAAGAAAAAAAAATAACTACCAAGTTTGGAACAGTAAAAGCATCTGCATGTAATAAAAAATGAAAAGAAAGACAAGGGGGGACATGATCAGAACAGAGCAGTTTTAAACCACTAATCCACCAAGTCACCTTGAAAGTGACTACTTAGTCTATCAACTTCTGCATCTGCAACAAGGTGGGTGAAGGGAAGGCTGATCGGACCGTTACAGTCAGTAAATAGGTAAATATTATGTGTCATTTATGGTTATTAAAACCAAAACTCAAACAGGTTCACTAGCCACAGCTAGCCACTTTGGACCAAGACTCAACCTCATGTCTGGATTCCAAGTCCAGTTTCTTCCTGCTGTCCCAAGGATGTCTTTCGCAGGTCACACAGCACACTCAGGGGTGCGAGGCACCCCTGAGTGTGCTGTGTGACCTGCAAGGGAAAGCTGACACTTAACCAGATAATGACTCTAGAGACCAAGGGACAATTATGTTTTATTTTATTCTTATTTTAGTTACTTGTTCGTATTTAGAGAACAGTACACAAGGTCTGGGAAGAGGGCATGGCAACCCACTCCAGTGTTCTTGCCTGGAGAATCCCATGGACAGAGGAGCCTGATGGGCTACAGTCCATGGGGTCACACAGTCAGACATGACTGAAGCAACTTAGCATGCATGCATGCACGCACACAAGGGCCTGAGTGGAATGGTCCAGCTTTTGAAACTCTAGACCAGAAAATGCCTAGCTGCACCCCTTATCAAGGGCTTTCCTGGTGGCTCAGTGGTAAAGAACCTGCCTGCCAGTGCAGAAGACTCCTGTTCAATCCATGGGTCAGGAAGATCCCCCGGAGGAGGAAATGGCTGGGAAATCCCATGGACTGTAGCCTGCCAGGCTCCTCTGTCCATGGGGTCTCAAAGAGGTGGACAAGACTTAGTGACTGGAAAACAGCAACCGGTTATCAAAGACCTGGAGACTGTCTGGGACACAAGGGATGAAAGAAGCTCACACGATTCCACATGTGTCGCCTGGGACACGGTTCAGCTCTTTCAATACCCCTGCTGCTCATTCACTCTGTTGTTTAGAACACAATTCTTTCATTAGTTTCAATTACTCCAACTTGTACAATGAAGTTTTAGGTCAGTTATTCGAACTTCTTGAGCCATCGTCCCTCTGTCAAATGGTGGGGGGTGGAGGGAGGAATCATACCTTTCCTAGACTGTTGTTGAGCATTCTGTGAGGCAGAGCCCTGGTTCTTTATAACCTGTACATCTCTTTTATAGTAAGGTATCATCATTATCTTTATAACTACCTGGGAAAGTTATACTAGGCAAAGTCCTTTCTTTATAGGGTCTTTAAGAAGTCTGCAGCAACATTAATAACTGCAAAATTCTGTCAAGAGAATAATATAGGTGAAAGGAGGGTTAGGGAAAGAAAAACACATTCATCTGACCATTTCTGGGAACTGAACCTGAAGCAGAGGATGTACACATGATATATGCATGGCCCCTGTGACTCTGAGCAGATACATGAGAAATAAACACGCCCTGACATGATAATGATAGCTTGGATTCATACAGTTCTCATCCAACCACGACTTCAAAGTGCTATCCCAAACGCTATCTCATTCATCTTCTCAGCATCCCTCTGAAGTGGTGAAGACAGATATAATCATTCCCCAGTTGCAGACAGGGAAAGATGAGGTGTCAAGAAGTTCCTGCTGGCAGCAATGATGCTTTGACACAAGTCAGACTCTTCCATTCCCAGTCCAGTGTGCTCTTTGTTGAGCTCTGGTACACATGCTTACACATACAGAAACATATGTGTGTCTGCTCACCAACTTCCTTCAAAACTAATTCCTCCTCCAACCCTCCTACACTGTCAGTGGGGACGTACAATGGTGTGGCCACCGTGAAAAACAATGCGGAGGTTTCTCAAAACACTAAAAATAGAATTACCATAAGACCCAGCAACGCCACTCCTGGGTATTTACCTGAAAAAAATGGAGAACCCTGATTAGAAAAGATACACACACCCCAGGGCTCACAGCTGCACTGTTTACAATAGCCAAGATATGGAGCAGCATAAGTGGCCATTGACAGATGAATGGGTAAAGCCGTGAAAAGAGTGAAGTTTTGCCATTCACAAAATATGGATGGACTTGGAGGGCATTATGCTAGGTGAAATAAGTCAGAGAAGGACACATACTGTATGATATCACTTATATGTAGAACCTAAAATACACACAAACTACTGAAGATAACATAAGAAAAGAAACAAACTCACAGATACAGGGTACAAACTAGTGGCTACCAGTTGGGCAAGGGAAGGGGGCAGAGGCAATACAGGTAGAGAAGATTAAGAGGTCAAACTCTTCCGTATGAAATAAGCTATAGGGCTATATTGTACAACACAGGGAATATAGCCAGAATCTTATAATAGCTATAAATAGAATGTTAGTTCCTCAGTTGTGTCCAGCTCTTGCGATCCCATGGACTGTAGCCTGAAAGGATCCTCTGTCCACGGGATTCTCCAGGCAAGAATACTGGGGTGGGTTGCCATTCCTTTTTCCAGGGGACCTGCCCAACCCACGGATCAAACTCAGGTCTGCTTCATTGCAGGCAGATTCTTTACCATCTGAGCCACCAGGGAAGCCCATATAACCTTTAAAAATTATGAATGACTATATTCCTTCGACTCATAATAAATATTTATTACAAGGGGAAAAAAACTAATTCCTCCTCCAGTTGTCACGATATTGGTAAATATCAGCATGATGTATCCAGTGTTTAAACCAGGAACCCATGGGTCATGGTGATTCTTCCCGTTTCCTCTCCGTCAACAAGTCTGCCAGCTATCCGCCCCCAAATATATTTCAGTTTCTACCTACTTTCCTTTGTCTTCTTTGCACCTTTATTTCAAGCATCATGGATCTTGGCCTCTGGCCCTCCTCATCAGCCTCCCTGCCTCAGCTCATGTCTCCATTGTCTGCCCTAGACGTAGTAGTGACATTCTGAGCAAGTGGCAACAAACGTACGTGTGTGCATTTACTTAGCTGCTCAGCCGTGTCCAGCTCTTTGTGATCCCATGGACTGTAGCCTGCCAGGCTTCTCAGGCCATGAGACTCTCCAGGCAAGAATACTGGAGTGGGTTGCCACTGCTTTCCTCCAGGGGATCTTCCTGACCCAGGAATTGAATCTGTGTCTCCTGCGTTGGCAGGTGGACTCTTTACCAACTGTACCACCTGGGAAGCCCCAATTAAATATTTATCTCCATCCTAACTGCATAAAGGACATCTAAGGGTAATGGAATCACCATGCAGAAAGACAGGAGTCCTGGGGCACCACGGTTGTCAGGAAACGGCTCTTAGCAGCTCAGAGAAGGCAAACTCAGAGGGGCTATTTTGGTCGTAGGAGTGGGAAGGTGCTGCAAACTCCACTGTCTGGCAAAAAAATCCAAGCAGATGGAATATTTATAGGCCCCTCCTTGGGGACTTCAGCTCAATCAGGATGGATGCTGGGGAGCAAGGGCGAGGAGTGGGTGGCAAATGGCACCTTCCTCCAGTCTCCCTGGGATGTCTGAGGAGCTGCTTGACTGGGGAGAAGCCAGGGCTAAGTGCCTCTAATCCTAACCTAGACTTCAGGCATGGGTCCTGAGGTTCAGTACAGCCAGAATCACCTTCTGATTCTTTGAAGAGCCCCTTCAAAATGCAGGCTTCCAGCCCGTCCCTAGGGATGCTCTCTTACCAGGACCAGCATGGGTTTGGGAATCACGCTGTTCTAACAAAGTGACGCTAGGACCGCAGTTAAGAAAGGACCAACCTAGTCACCCAGAGCTGAGCAGGGGAGCTAGTCCTTCAAGGGCCCTCTGGGCTTTGGTTAATAAAGCCAAGGAAGCGTACCGGAGCTCCAGCCAGTGCTGGTTTGCCGAGGTAACAGAAAGGACCTGCGTGTTGCAACCTACTTTCATTCTGGTCTCCCCTCTTCCTACCCACCCCACTGTCCAGGGCTCGGCCTCTCATCTTAATAAAAGCTGCACAGATTTTTATATAAAGGATATCAGTTAATAAGGGAGCCAAAATATTAGCTTTCCCAGAGAAACACGCATGGCTGCCCTGAGTTAACTCAGGACCCAGATGTGGTCCAAGGTCATCCACATCAAGCCTCAGAAGGTCCAGCAGCTTACACTGTGAAATGTCCCTGGAAGCACGCCAAAGAGACTGCTGACCCAAGTTCAAACATAAATGTAACTTATCTGAAGAAAATGTACTAGGATGTGTTCCTTTCTGTGAAAAATGCTTTCTCTTGTCAAACTCCATTTTCACTGCTTCTAAAGCAGTCTTCCCGAATATCTATCACTTTATCTAACCATCTTCAGGAAATGAAATTCCATCATCTTTCTTGGTAACCTGTCTGTAGCCCACCAGGCTCCTCTGTCCATGAAATTCTCCAGGCAAGAATACTGGAGTGGGTAGCCAGTTACTTCTCCAGGGGATCTTCCTGACCCAGGGATCAAACCTGGATTTCTCATATTGCAGGCAGATTCTTTACCATCTGAACCTTATATATTTGAGGTTGAAATATAAGGGGAGTGCCTTATATCTTTGAGGTTGTTGTTTATCAAATTTCAGACTTCTCTTTCTCTGTTCAAATCAAATATAAAGGTTGACTTTTCTCATGGCATTTAAATGGGCCAGTTTAAACACACACTCACACTCATGGGACACTCATAATGTAAGACCCAGGTTTCTGTTTTCATTATAATATTGGGTCAAAAATGTGGGCCTTCCTCCATTTACTCTCCCTGATTCATACGTACACTCAGACACAAACCTATATTCCATGATCTCAAAATGAGTTGAAATGATCCCATCATAACATTTTCTTTTGTCTACAGCTAACAGGTCACCTTTGCTCCTTCTTGCTCCCAAATAAACCTATTTATTCATGTTCTTCAAAGCACAGTTATCATCACACTAGATACTGATGGTGTTACACTCCAAACTTGTTCTTCCAACACTTGCCTGAATTCAGGATGTGATTGTCCTCCTTTTACTGAAATCAGATTGCTCACTAATTTTCTGTCCTTCAGTCCCCTCAACCTACACTGCCAGAATTTTCATCCCAACATTAACGTTCTTTCTTAGAATTCCTGTCCTCATAGCTTCTTTGGCCTCAAAGCTTATTTTCTTTTTTTGTAAATTTTGGGTAATGTGTAAATCAGACAAGCATATAAAGTTTAAAGGTGCAATGTGAAAATCTTACTTTAAAGTAACAAGTATAATATTTAAAATTAAATTTCCATCATCCTTTAATTCCACATAAATTAATCTGATGAAATAGCTAGTAAGTTTATTATAAAGCACTCCCCTATGTAAAGTCCATAATGTATGATAAAAGTACTTAATAACTCATCAAAACATGTATCAGTGGTTTATATTAATGACTTAGACCTAAGCATGGCAAAATAGAAGATGTTCTTAACCATCCCACTCAATTTAATCTCTTTTCCTTGTGATTTAAAATGACTGGACCCAATAAATAGATAAAACACGTGTACACCTGTGGCGGATTCATGTTGATGTATGGCAAAACCAATACAATATTGTAAAGTAAAAAAGATTAAAAATAAATAAATAAGAAAAATGAGTGGCTATAGAGCTTTTTTAAAAATAGGGCACCAGGAGAGTATCAGTCCACTTGATATTCTCTCTCTTAGACAAGATTGTGGAAGACTACAGATTAAGATAATTTGCCTGTTTTCCATGATGCTTTTATGCAAAAATGATGATTTGCATAATTTCTTTTCAGTGTCGATTGAATTTCTGAAGCTTTTTTCAAGCAAACTTCCACATGTCTCCAGTGTACACCATCTGTCTCATCTCTTTTTCTCTTTTTTTA
Source organism: Redunca redunca (assembly GCA_006410935.1). Classification (NCBI taxonomy): domain Eukaryota; kingdom Metazoa; phylum Chordata; class Mammalia; order Artiodactyla; family Bovidae; genus Redunca; species Redunca redunca. The sequence goes on from SJYQ01011813.1 coordinate 6,735, forward strand.
AAAGTATTACAGTTATCTTGTAACTGGAGCTGTCAAATCTTTATTCCCCAAGGATTCTTTCCTTTGATAAATGAAAAGGAACTGTATACACTGTTATGTGTGGTTGTACAATTGTGCTGGGGGTTCAGGAAAGGTTAAATGTTCAAAGCAGTTATGGCTATGTTGACATATTGGAGGAAATGTGATCAAGTAAGCTGACTAGACATTTTAAATCAGATTTACTCCAGGAAGATGAAAGAATGTTTAGTCAAAAGATGGGGAGACCTTAAAGCAAAAGGAAATTGAAAATAGTCTAAGAGTTCTGTGGCCTAAACTCCAAGCATTAGAAAAAAATATGAGGAAAAGATGATGACCGTATAGGCGACAAATTGCTTATAAAGCCTGCTGGCATTTGCAAATGGTTGATGCTTATACTGGGGAGTCAAGTTTTATGTTTACATAGTAAGTGTATTCGCAGCAGGAACTTCCAGGAAATCTCATGGGTTGCCAAGAAAGTACATATTGAAGTATTACACTGAAAAAAAAATTCTGCCAAAAACATTTAAAAACCTTTTTAAAATTGATGTTCGCGAGGAAATGGCAATAGATAGAATTTATGTAGCACTCAGAATTTATGTAGCACTCAGAATTTATAACCACTATATTTTATAGCATTTCATAAAAATTTTACTTGCAACTCAATTGCAAGCAATTTGTAGAACTCTAATTACTGAAATTTAGTAAGAAGCTGCAGAGTACAGTTAAAGCTTCAGCTATCCAGAATTCTTGAAATATGGGTCACTCTGGAAAACCAATTTTTATTTGGATGAAAGTATCGGAGAGATAGTATACCTTTCCCTGATTTTTTGAAATAAAAAACACAAAAGGTTAACATTTACAGATGATTCCAGGCCATAATTGCAAATATCAATTATTGTACAAACAGAATAAATAGGACTGTGGAATCAGATTTGAATAGAAGGGCTGTAGAAAGTTTACTCACATGACTTTAAGAGAGTTATTTAATCTCTGTCAGCCTTAGTTTCATCATCTGGAAAATGGAGACAATGTACTGACCTCACAGGTTGTGGTGAAACTAAAAGAGAGAAGACATTTGGAGCACTTGGTGTATCTATATGGAATTTAGGATTGGGGGCAGGAGGAGAAGGGGATGACAGAGGATGAGACGGCTGGATGGCATCACTGACTCGATGAACGTGAATCTGAGTGAACTCCCGGAGTTGGTGATGGACAGGCAGGCCTGGCGTGCTGTGATTCATGCGGTCGCAGAGTCGGACACGACTGAACAACTGAACTGAACTGAAGAGCTTAGTAAAACTTTACTAGTCTTAGTAGTAGTAAGAGTATGATTATTTTATTTATGTATCTCATTATTTTATTATTGTAGTAGATTTACAGTGTTGTTAGTTTCTGGTGTACAGCAAGGTAATTTAGATTTATGCACACACACGCACACGCGCGCGCGCGCGCGCACACACACACACACACACACACACACAGATACATATTGGCTTCTCCAGTGGCCCAGTGGTAAAGAACCTGCTTGCAATGCAGGAGTCACAGGATAAAAAAGGGCTGATATTTGGCTCAGGAAGATCCCTGGAGAAGGGCATGGCTACCCACTCCAGTGTTCTTGCCTGGAGAATCCCATGGAGAGAGGAGCTTGGTGGTCTACAGTCCATGGGGTCACAAAGAGTTGGACATGACTGAAGTGACTTAGCACACACCATATATATGTGTGTGTGTGTGTGTGTGTGTGTGTGTGTGAGTGTACATATATATGCATGTATACATACACATATAGAGTGTGTGTATAGTGAAAGTCTCTCAGTCGTGTCCAACTCCTTGCGATCCCATGGACTATACAGTCCATGGAATTCTCTAGGCTAGAATACCGAGTGGTAGCCTTTCCCTTCCCCAGTGGATCTTCCTGACCCAGGAATCGAACTGGGATCTCCTGCATTGCAGGCGGATTCTTTACCAACTAAGCTATGAGCGAAGCCCCTTATAGTGTATATATACATTCTCTTTCAGATGTATATAGTGTGTATATATACCTGCCTTTTCAGATTATTTTCTATTACAATTTATTACAAAGTATTGAAGATAGTTCTTGCCCTTGTTGTTTATCTGTTTTATGTCCAGCCGTGTGTACATGTTAATCCTAAACTCCTAATTTCCCCAGCTTTTCCCTTTGGCAACCACAGTTTTGTATTTTAGAGACTATTTCTGTTTTGTAATTAAGTTCCTTTGTATCATTTTTTTTAGATTTCACATATGTGATATCATATAATATTTGTCTTTCTCTGTCTCTCTTACTTCACTTGGTATGATAATCTCCAGGTCCATCCATGTTGCTGCAAATGGCATTATTTCATTCTTTTTCTTCCCAGGTGGTGCTAGAGGTAAAGAACCTACCTGCCAATTCAGGAAATGTAAGAGATTCAGGTTTGATCCCTGGGTCAGCAAGATCCCCTGGAGAAGGGAATGACAACTCACTCCAGTATTCTTGTCTGGAGAATCCCATGGACAGAGAAGCCTGGTGGGCTACAGTCCACAGTGTCACAAAGAATCACTTACACAACTGAAGCAACTTAGCACACACACACAATATTCCACTGTATATATGTATCGCGTCTTCTTTATCCATTCCCCTGTCGATGGATACTTAGGTTGCTTCCGTGTCCTGGCTACTGTAAACAGCACTGCAGTGAGCACTGGGATGCATGTATCTTTTCAGATCATGTTTTTATCCAGATACTTGCCCAGGGAATGGGATTGTTGGATCATATGGTAGCTCTGTTTTTAGTTTTGACATGATTATTTTACATTGAGGTATTTAGGATAAGACTCTTTTTAAAATTTTTTATTTATTTATTTTAATTGGAAGCTAATTACTTTACAATATTGTGGTTGGTTTTGCCATACATTGACATGAATCAGCCACGGGTGTACATATGTCCCCCATCCCGAAACCCCCCCCAACACCTTCCTCCCCATCCCATCCCTCTGGGTCATCCCAGTGCACTGGCTCTGAGTGCCCTGTTTCATGCATCGAACTTGAATTGGCGATCTATTTCACATATGGTAATATACATGTTTCAATGCTATTCTCTCAAATCATCCCACCCTCGCCTTCTCCCACAGAGTCCAAAAGTCTGTTCTTTATATCTGTGTCTCTTTGCTGTCTCGCATATAGGGTCGTCTTTACCATCTTTCTAAATTCCATATACATGCATTAATAATGTATTGGTGTTTTTCTTTCTGACTTACTTCACTGTGTATAATAGGCCCCAGTTTCATCTACCTCATTAGAACTGATTCAAATGTGTTCTTTTTAATGGCTGAATAATATTCCATTGTGTATATGTACCACAACTTTCTTTTGGATAAGAGTCTTGAGAGTCCCTTGAACCGCAAGAAGACAAAACCAGTCAATTCGAAAGGAAATCAACCCTGAATATTCATTGGAAGGACTGATGCTGAAACTCCAATACTTTGCCCACCTGATATGAAGAGCCAACTCATTGGAAAAGCCCCTGATGCTGGGAAAGACTGAAGGCAAAAGGATGAGATGTTTGATAGCATCACCAACACAATGGACATGAATTTGAGCAAACATGGAAATAGTGGCGGACAGAGAAGCCTGGCATACTACAGTCCATGGGGTCACAAGAGTTCGGACACCACTTAGACTTAGCAAATGAGCAACAACAAAATTAAGGAACTTTTTTCCTTAAAAATATAAAAATGTTAGGTTTTTAAATCTTGTGCTTAGTCTTTTGTTTTTGTCTTTCTCCCCCTCCTCCTGACCAGAAGCTGCCCAAACGTCTAGTGGTGAGGGTTGGAAGAGCGGCAGGGTGGGAGGATGGGGAGAGGAGGACCCCCACAGCCCTGCTCTGCCCACACCTTTTCTGCCCTGAGCTGCAGACCCACCTCCCACGAGCTGATTCTCTCCTGAGCGCCAGCCCTGAGTCCACATGTCCTTGGCCTCTGATGCTCAACCCTCTTGCTCACTCTCTTCCTCCCCTGCTCACCAGCCCCCACTCACCTTTGGTGAATAAAATAAGCATCAGTTGTGAATCTTCTCTTAAACCTCCCTGGGACCTCTGTCTTCGCAGACTTTTTTCCTGAGCGCGTTCATCACTCATTCTGCCTCCCGCTGCTGGTTCTGGCTCCAGCCTCCTCTGCTGGGCAGTGGGTCTACAGACTGTTACTTGTCACTGTCTCATGGTAGCCATCTTTCTCTGTTAATTCATCCAAACTGCTGGTGTCTCAGCGATCAGTTAATCCAGATTGTAAGGACTGTGTGTAGAGCAATAGAAATTAGTCAAAATGGAGTGATACCATAAATCCATCTTCTCCTTCTTATCTGTGTCCACCCCTCACCCCAAATCAATGTATGGTGCAGTAACCACGAGGGTGGGCATTCTGTAACCTGCTCCTATGACCAAACATAAAATAAATGGTTATAAACATTGGGAAATTAACTGTGCTGAAAAATAGGAATATATCTTATATATTTCTCTGTATCTTGCCTTTCTCCCCTGCTACAAATATATTGTAGGAAGCTCTTTTAGTCAACTGGCAAAGAGCTTTCCTTATTTATCATGGTTGCATAGTTCTCCATGGGATGTTTGTATCCTAATCATTTCCCTACTAATAGTCATTTACTGTTCTGCTTTTTGTTACTAAAAACAAAGCTACAAGGGAAAGGATAAACTGGGAGATGAGGACTGACATACACGTACCACTATATATAAAATAGATAACTAACGAGAACCTACTCTATAGCACAGGCAACTCTACTGAATACTCTGTAATGACTCATATGGGAAAAATCTAAAAAAGAGGAGATATATGCATATATACAGCTGATTCACTTTGCTGTACAGCAGAAAATAACACATTGTAAATCAACTACATTTCAATAAATTAAAAAAAATAAATAAAAGCAAAATCACAGTGAAGATTCTTACCTCTACAGAATAGGCTTTCCAGGATGGAATTTGTGCATCAAGGGAAATGCATTAAAGAATTTTTAAAATTGAGATATAACTGACATATAGCACTGTGTGAGTGTGAGGTATACCCCATGTTAGTTCATACACGTGAGCATCACAAGGTGATCCCACCTTGGCGTTGCTGCTGCTGCTGCTAAGTCGCTTCAGTCGTGTCCAACTCTGTGCAACCCCATAGACGGCAGCCCACCAGGCTCCCCCGTCCCTGGGATTCTCCAGGCAAGAACACTGGAGTGGGTTGCCATTTCCTTCTCCAGTGCATGAAAGTGAAAAGTGAAAGTGAAGTCGTTCAGTCGTGCCCGACTCAGCGACCCCACGGACTGCAGCCTACCAGGCTCCTCTGTCCATGGGATTTTCCAGGCAAGAGTACCTTGGCGTTAGCTAACCCTTATATTATGTCACCCAATGAACATTTCTGTTTTGTGTTGAGATCAATTAAGATATAGTCTTGGTATCTTTGAGGTTTATAATACAGTGACTAGGACTGACTTATTCGTGTATTCAGTCTCCAGAACCTATCTCTCTACTAGTTGTGATATAATATCCATTTTTAACAGATGTAAGTAGACTTCACTCCACAAAAACTAAACAATTTACATTTCTACTATTCATAGGATGAAAATACTCACTCCACATCTCAAGTCACCGTTTCCAGCTGCCACTCTTTAAAATTCTTATCAGTTTGACAGGTACCTTATGTTACGTGGTTAATATTTAATTGCTCGTCCCTGACAACAATGAGGTAATCTCTGTTTATCATCCCCTTGCCATGTGGGTTTTGTCTTATTTTCTCTTTATCTTAATCAGAGCCCCTCATATGTTAAAATATTAGTGCTTCTATGATATAGGCATTGCTCAGAGTTTTCCCAATTGTTAGCCTTTTCATTTTCTATTCATAAACTTAAATTTTGTTTAATTTTGAAACAAAAGTTGCGAATACAAGATAAGGAACTTTCATTCTCCTGAACCATCTGACAGTGAGCTGCCAAAGATGATGCCACGTCACCTCACAGACTTTCTCCTACAAACTTCAGCACCACCACTAGGATTGGCACCCTGGCACTCACCACCAGGGAGTCTGATCAATAATTAACAACAAGAACAGGAACAAGGAGGAGGAGGCGGAGCTGCCTCAGCAATGTCCTTTGGAGCAAAACTTCATTTAGTTCAGAATCATACCTTGCACACAGCTAGCACATCCCTTTTCTTCAACTTGGAAAACTTTGATCATTCTTGAATTTTCTTGAAAGTTGTAAGCCAGATATTTTGAAAAACTTGGGTTTGAAACGATTCCTCATTATTTGGGTTATGCCCCTTCAGAAGAAAATTCACAGAAGCAATGCTGTGTTCCTGTCCTGGGGTCCACCAGGGGCACATGATGTGGATTTGGTGATGGGCAGTTAGACAGCTTGTTTCAGATGGTATCTCCACTGCAGAGTTACGGTTTTCTGTCTCAACTATTTTCTTAGGAAGTATTTTGAGACAAAAATATGCTTTTACTTCTCAAACTTTCAATTTATCTATATACATATATACATGTATATACACTCTCATGGGGTTCAGCTGTATCCAGAGGGTTAGGTGTTTCTCTCATCAGTCCTTTTGAGGCTTGATTTGCCCCCGATTTGTGGGCATCCTTCATGCTGGCGTCCAGTGCAAACCCCTCATCCAGACACTTTTCCCACTCATCTCTGACAGTCACACCTGCTCCCACCATCCATCCCCATGGACACCTGCTCTGCCCTGGGCTCCCCTACCCCCACCGAAGCCCCCCAGCTACGACTCCTCCAGCTGAGAAAGGAGAAAGGAGAGAATTAGGCTTCCAACATGGGACTAGAGAGAGTTGGCCTAGAGCTGCCAGGCCAGGTGGGAGTGTGGGATGTGCTGGGTCCCCCACTGCCCCAGCAAACTGGGTGAAGCGAGCATGAAGGACACTCACCCACGTGGACGTGTGATAGAGAAGGATCTTGGCATTCTTCCCCTGGCTGTGGGACCAGGCAACTGTCCTGAAGTCGAGGGGCACCTGTGACTACAGCGTGATAGTGGGTCTCGCCCTCCCAAGTCTGCAGGGGGCGGGTGGTCTGGAGCAGACCTTCCACGGGCAGCAAGACAGGCTGGCGGCAGAGTGAGGAGTATTTCCAGCATCTGACAGCTTCTGTTTCTCTCATAGCACCGTTAAGTAGGAGGGTGAGGGTCATCTTGAAATTATTCCTTGAGAAAGGGCTACCTGTCAAGGTGACCTGAATTCTAAAAAAGAAAACAAACACAAACAAAACCCATGTACAAACAGCAGCAGGCAAGGAGTATGGTAGCCAGAGCATCTCAGAGGCTGGCGAATTTACCTGCTGCTCCAGGGAAAGGCGTGGTGTGGTGGCCTCCACAGGCATCTCCCAGGACAGATGCCAACATCAAGAGAAGCAGACAGTGAAAGCACGGCGAGAGAGACCACCAGAGGTTCTGGGGGCCTGGGGGTGGGGGCACAGGTGCAGTGGGCAGTCTGACCCCTTCCTCAGTGCTGGTCTTGAAGGGCAGTGAAGGGCCTGTGCTGGGAAGAGGGGAAGCATGGACCTGAGGAGGCAGAGCTTTCACCTAAATGTGATCAAGCCACAAGGTCCCTAAAAATGGGACTGTTTTTAGAACCAAAGGCTTCACTGGTGGCTCAGATGGTAAAGAATCTGTCTGCAGTGCAGGAGACCAGGTTCGAGCCCTGGGTTGGGAAGATGCCCTGGAGAAGGGAATGGTAACCCACTCCAGTATTCTTGCCTCGAGGATCCCAAGGACAGAGGAGCCTGGAGGGCTACAGTCCATGGGGTCACAAAGAGTTGGACATGACTGGGCAACTGTTAGGACCAAAGTGGGTGAAAAGCCATGGGTTCTACCAGAAATGTCACCAAGAGCAAGAAAATGTTTCTGACAAAAATGGTACAAGGCAGTGGTGGGACAGAGTGAAGCACCTCCTGACTGTGCCCACCGGGCCCGCTACTTGCACTGGCTTTCGTGATTTCCCTCTCATTTCCCTCATCAGGCCAGGAGCTTGTCTACTCATGGGGTCTTTCTCAAGAAATCGGCTTTAAGATGGACTTATCTGGTGGCTCAGTGGGTAAAGAATCCACCAACAATGTAGGAGACACAGGAGACACATGTTCAGTCCCTGGGTTGGGAAGATCCCCTGGAGGAGGGAACGGCTACCCACTCCAGTATTCTTGACTGGGAGATCCCAGGGACAGAGAAGCCTGGTGGGCTTCAGTCCATGGGATCACAAAGAGTCAGACACGACTGAAAGGACTTAGCATGCATCCTTTCTACTACTGTTGCTTTCTATTCTTTAATTTCTGTCTTTATTCACTTTTTCAACTTTTTTTCCTTTGGTTCATCTTGCTGTTCTTATTTCTTAGACTGAGCTCTAAATTTATTTTTCTAGTTTTTATTTAATAATAAAGCATTTAAGGCTATAAATTCCCAGCTGGAATAGTTTGAACTGTGTCGTGTATGTTTGGGTATGAAGCTTCCCCCATCATTACTTTGTAGGTGGTTTATAATTTCAGTTTTATTTATATTTTGACAAAAGTTTATTTAGGATATTGGATCTTAATTTCCAATAACTGGAGGGTTTTGGAGTGGACAGGAGTTCCTTTAAAATAACAATCAGGGAATGCGGGTTATAATATCTCTACTTTTGTGAATCAGCTCAGATATCTTAGATATTATTTGGGAGCAAAGAAGAAATTAACTTTTATAGATGTTCCATTAAAATACAAAAGAGAGGCAAAGTAGGAAGAAGTAAGAAGGCAAAGCAGAAAGACCTGAGCTCACCTCCTCCCACAGATGCACCAAAGCTACAGCTGTGTATGAAACAGCTCTCTCTGAGAACGACGTAATGATGAGCAGAACAGTTCTCCTACAACCAAGGACGTGAAGAAAAAAAACGTGTCAGGAGGGGTGGCAGGGTGGAGCCGTGGTCCACTTAGGACTGACACCCTGCACAGGGCACTCGAAGCAGAAGGGGACCCCACAAACTCTGAGGTTCGCTAAGGAATGAGGCTGCAAGCTGCACACTGGGCACGCTCACCCTGGCGACTGGCACTGGGAAGGTGAGCCCCCTTAATGGGTTTTGAAAACCAAAGGAGCTTACATGGGAGAACCAGAGGGCTGTAAGAAGCCAAGATTCAACTCTTAAACAATGTGAATGCTAACTGCCTCTGAGTCCCAGGACAGAGGCAGCAGATAGATGCACCTGTGCTCTAGCTAACCTGCCAGTTTCACCTTCAGCTCTACTCTCATGCTCCCTGGGAACAAAATACAGGTCATAGTGAGAACCTGGATAAGGAATTAGAAAACATAAAAGAAGAATCAGTCAGAGCTGAAGAATAAACTAACTGAACTGAAAACTATACTAGGGGAAACAACAGCAGATCAGATGATACAGAAGAATGCTTAAGTGACCTGGAAGACAGGATAGTGGGAACCACCCAGTCAGAACAGTGAAAAGAAAAACAGATTTTAAAAAATGAGGAGCGTTTACGTGACCTTTGAGACAACATTAAATGCACAACACTCACATTATAGGGGTCCCAAAAGGAGAAGAGAGAGAAGACTATACAAAATGTGTTTGATAAAATAATGACAGAAAGTTTCCCTAACCTGGGGAAAGAAACAGATATTAAGGTCCAGAAAGCAGAGTCTCAAACAAGATGGACCAAAGAGATCCACACAAAGATATGTTACAATTAAAACGAAAAAAGTCAAAGAGAGAATTTTAAAGGCAGCAAGAGAAAAGCAAAGAGTCACTTACAGCAGAATCCCCCATAAGTCCATCAGCTGATTTTCCAGCAGTAACTTAGCAGGCCAGAAGGGAGTGGCATGATATATTTAAATTGCTGAAAGGGAAAAAAACCTACAATCAAGGATACTTTACTTGGCAAAGTTATCATTCAGAGTTGAAGGAGATAGAGTTTCCCAGAAAAGCAAAAACTAAAATAGTTTATCATCACTGAACCAGCCTTCAGAGAAATGTTAAAGGATCATGTTTAAGCAAAGGCCAAAATAAGAAATAAGAAAATATATGAAGAGAAAATCTCACTGGGAAAGGTAACTGATCAACCACTTAAAAAACCATAATCAAAAGTTATAAACTTAACCATAATAGGTAATAAAATGATACACAAGAAGATGTAAAATATGTTGTTCAAAACATAAAGTGATGGGGGAGAATTAAAAACATTCAGCTTTTCAAATGTGTTTGAACTCAAATGACTATCAGACTAAAACAAATATAATAATCCTAAAATATATATGGAACCACAAAAGATCCCAAATAGCCAAAGCAAGCTTAAGTGAGGAAAGCAGAGCTGGAGGAATCAGACTCCCTGAATTCAGACTACACTACAAAGCTACAATGATCAAAACAGTATTCTACTGGCACAAAACCAGAAATATACATCAATGGAGCAGAAAAGAGCCCAGAAATATATACACTCATAGTCAGTTAATCAACAAAAAAGATGACAAGAATATACAACAGGGAAAAGACACTTTTTAAAATAAATGCTGTGGGAAAAACTGGACAGCTACTTGTAAAAGAATGAAATTAAAACACTCCCTAATACCACATACAGAAATAAACTCAAAATGGTTTGAAGACCTAACTGTAAGATCTAGAAACACAAAACTCCAAGAAAAGAACATTGACATTGGTGGTAGCAATATTTTTTTTCAGATCTGTCTCCTCAGGTGAAGGAAACTAAAGCAAAAATAAACAAATAGGACTATCAGTTCAGTTCAGTTCAATCGCTCAGTCGTGTCCAATTCTTTGCGACCCCATCAATCGCAGCTCGCCAGGCCTCCCTATCCATCACCATCTCCTGGAGTTCACTCAGACTCATGTCCATTGAGTCTGTGATGCTATCCAGCCATCTCATCCTCTGTCATCCCCTTCTCCTCCTGCCCCCAATCCCTCCCAGCATCAGAGTCTTTTCCAATGAGTCAACTCTTCGCATGAGGTGGCCAAAGTATCGGAGTTTCAGCTTTAGCATCNCATACAGATTTCTCAAGAGGCAGGTCAGGTGGTCTGCTATTCCCATCTCATTCAGGATTTTCCACAGTTTGTTGTGATCCACACAGTCAAAGGCTTTGGCATAGTCAAGAAAGCAGAAATAGATGTTTTTCTGGAACTCTCTTGCTTTTTCCATGATCCAGCAGATGTTGGCAATTTGATCTCTGGTTCCTCTGTCTTTTCTAAAACCAGCTTGAACATCAGGAAGTTCACGGTTCATGTATTGCTGAAGTCTGGCTTGGAGAATTTTGAGCATTATTTACTAGCATGTGAGATGAGTGCAATTGTGTGGTAGTTTGAGCATTCTTTTGCATTTCCTTTGAAAAGCTTTCATGCAACAAAGGAAACCATTAACAAAACAATAAGGCAACTACTGAATGGGCTGAAACCGGTGACTCTGACAGTAAAGAATCTGACTGCAGTGCAGGAAACCCAGATTTGATCCCTGGGTTGGGAAGATCCCCTGGAGAAGGGAATGGCAACCCACTCCAGTATTCTTGCCTGGAGATTTCCATGGACAGAGGAGCCTGGTGGGCTAAATTCCACAGGGTCACAAAGAGATGGACATGACTGAGTGACTAACATGATAAGGGTAAATACCCTAAATATATAAAGAACTCATATAAACCAGCTTAAAAAATGAACTGAGGATCTGAATAGATATTTTTCTGAAGAAGACATCCTGATGGCCACAGACATATGAAAAGATGCCCTACATCACTCATCATCAATGAAATGTAAGTCAAAACCATAATAAACTATCACCTCACAGTTGTCAGAACAGCTCTCCTCAGAAAGACCAGAAATAAAAAGTGTCAGGGATGGAGAGAGAAGGGAACTCATGTTCACTGTTGGTGCGAATGTATATTGGTGCAGCCAGTGTGGAAATCAGTAAAGTGGTTCCTCAAAAAATTAAAAATAGAACTACCATATGATCTAGCAATTCCTTTTCTGGTTTTTATCTGAAGAAAAGGAAAATATTAATTCAAAAAGATATATGTTCCCCTATGTTCACTGGAGCACTATTCACAGTAACCAAGATACAGAAGCACCATAAATGTCCACCAACAGATGAGCAGATAAAGAAGTGGTCTATAAATATACAGTGGAGTACTACTTAGCCACAAAAAAGAATAAGATCTTGTCATTTGTGACAACATGGATGGACCTAGAGAATATTATGCTTAGGAAAATAAATCAGACAGCAAAAGACAAATACAAGTTGAAACTTGAATAACACACAGGTTAAAGGTACCAACCTTCTGGCAATAGAACATTCACATATAACTTTTGATGCCCCCAAACCTTAATTACAAATAGCCTACAATTGACCAGAAGCCTCACCAACAACATAAATGGACAATTAATGCATACTTGTACGTTATATGCCTTAGACACAGTATTCTTACAATTAAGTAAGCTAGAAAAAGGGAAATGTAATTAAGGAAATCATAAGGGAGAGAAAGTCCTTTTACATCACTGGTACTGTGTGTGTTGATACTGTTAAGTTCACCTTGCCTGGCTGCATGATGAACCATGTCTTGCACTACCAGTATCAATATCATCTGATACAATATGACACTGTAGATGCCATTTTTACAACTAACACTAAACATCAAAAATGAAAAGATAAGGCGAAAAAGAAATATGTAGTAATGTTTTTATGGTAGCTTAACTATACACTAATGAATCAATTGTAGTAATTTTATGACATGCAGTCCTATTTATAATACAGTATTATAAATATTGTTTTATAGCTTTTAAAAAACCAGTCACCACAGGTGAGTGGTTATATGCAGTTTCTTCTGCATATAAGAGGCTTATATACAGTTTCTTCTGTTATGAGAGATACAGAGACATACTTTACAATAAGGTAATTCTTTGGAAGCAAAGTTACAAAACAGCAAGAAAACTAATACATTATTAATTTTATATTAAATATAACCTATGCCTGAGTAAGGATAGACTAGTATCTACACATACTTTAAGCATTCATGACATATATTTTTCTTAATTCTTTTGATATTTCTAGTCTATTTGGTTCATCCATGACTTCTTTTCCCAATTGTATACATCTCCAAAATTTTTCCCAATGTTTTATTGAAAAATCCAAAAAAAAGAAAAAAGAAAAAATCCTCATATAAGTGGATTAAGTATAGTTCAAGCCCATCAAGCCCATGATTTCTAAGGGTCAACTATACTATATGTTTTCACTGTACAATATGATTCCACACAAAAATGTGGAATCTACAAAACAAAACAAAGAACAGACTTCACAGAACTGAAACACACCTAGATGCAGAAGACAAACTGGTGGTTGCTGAGGACAGAAGGCAGGGGATGAATACAGCATGTGAAAGGGATTAAGAGTACCAAGTTCTGTTTCCAAATAAGTAACATATAGCACAGGGAATAGAGTCGATAATGTTGTGATAACCATGTATGATGCATAATCTACAAAAATATCATATCACTATGTTATACACCTAACACTATCTTAATAGTATAGAAAAAGTGAAAGTCGCTCAGTCGTGTCCAGCTCTTTGCAACCCCATGGACTGAAGTCCATGGAATTCTCCAGGCCAGAATACCGGAGGGGGTAGCCTTTCCCTTCTCCAGGGGATCTTCCCAACCCAGGGATCAAACCCCAGAGCTCCTGCATTGTAGGTGGATCCTTTAACCAGCTGAGCCATCAGGGAAACTCAAGAATACTGGAGTGGGTAGTATTCTTCTGGAGTTGGGAAGATCCCTTCTCCAGTGGATCTTCCCAACTCAGGAATGAAACCAGGGTCACCTGCATCGCACGCAGATTCTTTACCAACTGAGCTATCAGGGAAGCTCGTATTATAAATAAACTCTACAAGTTCCATACATCTTGCAAGTCAAATTTGTTGGTCTTTTTATTCTATTCCTCCTTTTCTTATTTTGTGTCTAGATTAGTCTGACCCTGAAAAATATGTACTAAAATCCTCTATTATAATTGCATGCTTACTACATTGTGTTAATAGTTCTTGCTTTATATATTTAACTACTATATTGATTGGTGAACATGGTTTATGGCTGTTACATCTATTTTATGAATTTGCCTTTTACCATTACATAATATGAATCCTGCTTGTTCCTGTATTAAAGGCCAGAATTGGCTTCTTTTGGTTTATATTTATCTAATGGCCTCTCTTACATCCTCTGAATTTCAACCTCTCTCATTTTGTTTAAAGTGGGTTTCTTAAGTAACACGCAGTTGGGTTTTGCTTTATACCCACGCTGACAGTTATCAGTAGATACTATCCTGCTGACCTCTGATTTCAGAGCTGCAGATAGAAATCTACAGCCAGCCTGACTTTCTTTCTGTGTCAATGACTTGTTTTTCCTGTCTGGGAGACTGTGAAACTTTATCATTATCTTTGGAATGACGACATTTTACCACAATCTGTCTTGTGTGTTCTTTTTTTTTTTTTTTGATGCTCCTTTCTTGGAACGCAAAGAATCCTTTCTGTCTGATGATTCAAGTATTTTTTTTACCTTTGTTAAGATTTTCTTCACTTATTTGCTTAAATATCAGCTCTCCTCCCTTGATTGCTTTTTCTCTTTCTCAAATGCCCGCTTATGTGTACATTACAACTTCGGCATTTACCTCTGGTCCTCTTATCTTTGCTCTGTGGTTTCTGTCCTTGCATTTCTACTGCTTTGAGAGATTTTTCTCCACTTGTTTTTTCAGGCCTCTCTCTACTTCTCAGCAGTACCGTACTCTTTTTCAGCACGCTTGCTGTGCTCTTTAAGATGAAGCTCATGTTCCTGAGTCTGGGCGATGGCAGCCCAGCTCTCCGTGGAACCTGGTGCCCTCCTCCAGCCTGTGTTGCT
>SJYQ01011813.1:27414-51044 GCA_006410935.1 Redunca redunca
CTCCATCGTCTGGAACACACAGAGATTCACAGAGTTGGGTAGAGAAGAGAGGGGGTAGGGAGGAGACAGAGGCGACCTGGTGGACAAAAAGGAGAGTCCAAGGTGGGAGAGAGCAGTCAAGCCAGTAATCTTGCTCCCAAGTAAAAATGGGTACTGAGGATTGGGTTATTAAAGGTACAAAATTGATAACGAATACCAAAAAGCAAAGATTAAAAATCTAGAGTAGAGTTTGGAATTTCAAAAATACAATATTAAAGAAAAGAAGAAAAAAAAGAAAGAGAAAAATAAGAAAACAAAGTAACAAAAATTATAATATATATATATATGAGGTTTGCTTTTAAAAAATAGGGTCTTTTTTTTTTGCAACGTAATAGTAGGTTATAAAAGTGAAAATTAAAGGAGTAATAGAGGACTTAAAAATTTAAAAAAAAGAATGATTGTAATAATAGTAAAAATATATCTAGGACTTTCTCTGGTGTTGTTATGGGTATTGTGGGGTCAGTTCATTTTCGGATAGTTCCTTGGTCCAGCTTATATTTCTCAAGATCTATAGGCCCCTTCCTATGTAGTCAGTACCAACGACTGGGTTTTAATCTATTATACCTGTCACTTCCAAAGCGGTTTCCTCTGTTTTAGCTTCTTCTGTTTGCTGGTCTCTTCAGTGTCTGATTTCCGCCCTGAAATAAAGGGGGCGGTGGTTGACACTTTTTTAAGGCTCCCTTGTTCAGTCGCACTGTGGGGAGGGAGGGATGCTGCGAACAAATAACACTGGCGTGTGCTTGCAGTACCTCAGCCACACTGGGCCTGCCCCCACTCACAGCACATGTGCCTTCCCTGCCCACACTGCTCAGGCTGTAGGTTGCCCAGTGGGGAACCCTCCAAGGCCGGCCCTGGGCTGCATGCACCTCCCAGGTCTAAGCCGCTCAGGTTCAGGCACTTGGGTATTCCTCAGAGGCACAGACTTGGTTGGGCCTGGGTTTTGTGTCCTTCCCAGGTCTGAGCAGCTCAGGTGATGAGGTGTTTGGCGAGCGTGGTCGCTGCGACTTATATCATCTCCCCCATCCCTGCCGCTTGGTTTTCTGGGTGTACAACCAGCGCACCTTCTCAGGCTGATGTTGACTGTCCAGAACCCCAAGAAGTCTTAGTTAGCAAAGAAGCCTGCTTTCAGTTTGGTAGATAATGTCTTTCTGGGGCTGCTATTGCCCCCTTCCGGCTCTGGATGCCTGTCACCAGAGGGGGATGGTCTGCAGCCGGCTATCTCTGTTTAGTCCTTTGTTCTGTGTGAGGGTCTGGCAGTGTCTTGGGCCTTTTCCTGTGGTAGCTATCCCACAGTCTGGTTTGCTAGCCCAAGTTAGTTTGCTCAGATTGCCCTTGGGGCATTCAGGCCAGATCCTTACTCTATGCAATGCAGCCCACGCCTCCCTGCCCAGCCCCCGCTTGCTAGTGGCGGGTGCAGGCATCTGTGTGGCTTCTCCGCTGGGGGAGTTACCATTGGACGCATAATCTGTGGGTTTTAATTATTTATTTATTTTTCCTCCGGGTTATGTTGCCCTCTGTGCTACCAAGGCTCGCCACAGACTCGGCAGTGAGAATGTTTCCTGCTGTTTGGAAACTTCTCTCTTTTTAAGACTCCCTTCCCAGGACAGAGCTCTGTCCCTACCTCTTTTGCCCCTTTTTTTGTCTTTTATATTTTTTCCTACCTCCTTTCAAAGACAATAGGCTGCTTTTCTGGGTGCCTGATGTCCTCTGCTGGCATTCAGATGTTGTTTTGTGGAATTTACTCAGCGTTTAAATGTTCTTTTGATGAATTTTTGGGGGAGAAAGTGGTCTCCCCATCCTATTCCTCTGCTGTCTTAGGACCGCCCCTGAATGTTGAGTTTTAAGCCAGCTTTTTCACTCTCCTCTTTCACTTTCATCAAGAGGCTCTTTAGTTCTTCTTTGCTTTCTGCCATAAGGGTGGTGTCACCTGCATATCTGAGGTTATTGAAATTTCTCCTGGAAATCTTGATTCCAGCTTGTGCTTCATCCAGCCCAGCATTTCTCATGATGTACTCTGCATATAAGTTAAATAAGCAAGGTGACAATATACAGCCCTGACATACTCCTTTCCTGATTTGGAACCAGTCTGTTGTTCCATGTCCAGTCCTAACTGTTGCTTCTTGACCTGCATACAGATTTCTCAGGAGGCAGGTCAGGTGGTCTGGTATTCCCAACTCTTTAAGAATTTTCCAGTTTGTTGTGATCCATACAAAGGCTTTGGCATAGCCAGTAATGCAGAGGTAGATGTTTTTCTGGAACTCTCATGCTTTTTCGATGATCCCAAATGGATGTTGGCAATTTGATCTCTGGCTCTTCTGTCTTTTCTAAATCCAGCTGGGACATCTGGAACTGAATGACAGCAATAATACATGGAAAGTGTTAGTTGCTGAGACATGTCCAACTCTGTGAGATCCCATGGACTGCAGCCCACCAGGCTCCCCTCTCCATGGAATTCTCCAGGCAAGAATTCTGGACTGGGTTGCCATTTCCTTCTCCAGTGGGTCTTCCTGACCCAGGGATCAAACCTGTGTCCCCTGCATTGGTAGGTGGATTCTTTACCACTGAACCACCTGGGAAGCATTACATCTAGGGCAACAACTAAGAAAGAAAGAAGAAGCATACCTGAAGTGCTGAGAGGGGGAGAAAATAGGAGTGCACGTGTGCTCAGTCATGTCCGACTGTGTGTGACCCCATGGACAGAAGAACCGGAAGGCTGAAAATTCTTCTTTAATCCATGTGTTATTTAGGAGTTTGTTGTTCCACATTCAGTATTTTGGGATTTTCCACCTATTTTCATTTTTGTTTTATTTCTAGCTTATTTCCATTGTGTTCTGGGAATAGACATTATATGCTTTCTTTTCTTTTAAATTTGTGAAGGTGTGTTTTATGGTTGAGAATGTGGTCTCTTTGTAAATGTTCCAGGTGAGCTTGGGAGTTTGCTTGGTAGTTCAGTGGTTAGGACTTGGTACTTTCATTGCCAAAGGTCTGGGTTCAATCCCAGGTCAAGAAACAAAGATCCCACAAGATACGTGGCATGGCCAAAAATTTAAAAAAAAATTCAGGTGAGCTTGAAAAGAATGTGCATCCTGCTGTGACTGGATGAAATAGTACATGTGAGGCAATGGCGGCCCACTCCAGTACTCTTGCCTGGAAAATCCCATGGACAGAGGAGCCTGGTGGGCTGCAGTCCATGGGGTCGCTGAGGGTCGGACACGACTGAGCAACTTCACTTTCACTTTTCATTGGAGAAGGAAATGGCAACCCACTCCAGTGTTCTTGCCTGGAGAATCCCAGGGACAGGGGAGCCTGGTGGGCTGCCATCTATGGGGTCGCACAGACTCGGACACGACTGAAGTGACTTAGCAGTAGCCGTAGCCAGTATATCTAGATGATTGACGTTCTTGATTTCAACTGTCCTTACTGACTTTCTGCCTGTTAGAGCTGTACATTTCTGATAGAAATGAAGTCTCCAACTATAATAATAGATTCATCTAGTAAGTTTTTGCCTCATATTATGGACTGGTATGAGATTTAGAGAACTGATCCCTTTATCATTACGTAATGCCCTTCCTTTCATTTTCCTTGGTATATCAATGTCTTAGTGTAGTGCAAATGAAATACCATATTTTATTGCTGTCAATTTACTGTGGTGTTTTGTATTTTGGTTGTGTATTAAAATATAATCATACTAAAATAAGTAAATAAATAAATCTCTGATAACTTTCTTTAGTCTGAAGTCTACTCAGTCTGAAATTAACATAGTTATTCCTGATTGCTTTTTGTTTGTGTTTACAAGGTATACCTTCCTCTATCCTTTTACTTCTAATTACATGTCTTTATATTTAAAGTTGGTTTCTTGTAGACAACATATAGTTGGGTCTTGTTTGATCCACTTTGACAGTCTCTGTCTTTTGTTTGGTGTATTTTGGCCCACTGACACTCAAAATGGTTATTGATATGGTTGAATTAGTGTGTATCATAGTTGTTACTATTTTCTACTTATATTCTTGTTCTATGTTCCTTTTTTTCGTCTTCTAGTCTTTTTCTTTTTTGCCTTTTGTGATTTTAATTATGCAATTCATATGATCCTATTTTCTTCTCGACTTCCAAGATGGTGGTGGTGGTGGTGGTGCTGCTGCTGCTTCTAAGTCACTTCAGTCGTGTCCGACTCTGTGCGACCCCACAGACAGCAGCCCATCAGGCTCTGCCATCCCTGGGATTCTCCAGGAAAGAACACTGGAGTGGGTTGCCATTTCCTTCTCCAAGGCATGAAAGTGGAAAGTGAAAAATGAAAGTGAAGTCGCTCAGTCGTGTCTGACTCTTGGCAACCCCATGGACTGCAGCCCACCAGGTTCCTCCATCCATGGGATTTTCCAGGCAAGAGTACTGGAATGGGGTGCCATTGCCTTCTCCAAGGTGGTGCTAGTGGTAAAGAATCCTCCTGCCAATGCAGGAGACGCAAAAGATGCAGGTTCGATCCCTCGGTCAGGAAGACTCCCCTGGAGAAGGAAATGGCCACCCACTCCAGTTTTCTTGCTTGGGAAACCCCATGGACAGAGGAACCTGGTGGGCTCACTGGTGAATTCTTCCAAATATTTAAGAAAGAAATATTAATTCTCTACAATATTCTTCAGAGGATGGAAGCAGAGTGAATATTTCCTAACTCATTCAATGAAATCACCACTGCTGCTGCTAAGTTGCTTCAGTCGTGTCCAACTCTGTGTGACCTCAGAGATGGCAGCCCACGAGGCTCCCCCATCCCTGGGATTCTCCAGGCAAGAACACTGGAGTGGGTTGCCATTTCCTTCTCTAATGCATGAAAGTGAAAAGTGAAAGTGAAGATGCTCAGTCATATCCAACTCTTAGCGACCCCATGGACTGCAGCCCACCAGGTTCCTCCGTCCATGGGATTTTCCAGGCAAGAGTACTGGAGTGGGTTGCCATTGCCTTCTCCTAATGCAACAACCATGTAAAAACATTATTAAGAAATAACAATTATTAAGACATTATTAAGAAAATGCCAAACCAATATCTATCTTAAACATATATGCAAAATCCTCAACACGGATACCTAACAAATTCAGCAGTGTATAAAGATAATTCTATGTCATGACTAAGTGAGACTTATCCCAGGAATGCAAGTCTATTTCAACATTTGTAATCCACCATATCAACAAGCTAAAGAAAAAAAAATCACATAATTGTATCAATAGGTTCAGGAAAAGCACGTGACAAAATTCAACACCCATTCATGATAAAAACTCTCAAGAAACCATTAGTAGAGGGAAACTTCCTCAACTTCCTAAATAACATATACAAAACTCTACAGTTAACATCATAGTTAGTGCTCAGAAAGTTGAAGACTTCTTGCAAAGATTAGGTAAAGGAAAGGATGCACCCTCTCATCACCCATTTTCAACATCATAGTAGAAGTCCTAGCTAATGCAATAAAAACAATAAAAGGAAATAGAAGGCATACAGACTGAGAAGGAAGAAATAAAGCTGTCTTTGTTTGCAGCTGACCTGATTGTCTATGTAGAAAATCTAAAAGAATTCACAAGAAAACTCCTGAAACTGATCAGTTATTGTAATAAGGTTGCCAGATACACGGTTAATATACAAAAACCAATTGCTTTCTCCTATATACTAGCAATAAACAAGAATAATTTGAAATTAAAAACACAATATAATTGATATCAGCAATCCGTAATATGGAATACTTGAATATAAATCTTAAAAAAATATGAGGAATATTTCAAAACTCTGATGAAGCAAATCAAGAAGAACTAAAGAAATGAATAGCTATTCCATGTTCATAGATAGGAAGACTCAGTATGGTAAAGATGTCAGTTATTGCCAACTTAACATTGCCAAACTGAATATTAACCAGCAAAGACATTATCTAGACATAGGCTTTACATTTTTCCCAGGGGTAACTGAAAATGATGGAAATAAAACAAAATAAACAAATGGGATCTAATTAAATTTATTATTTTTTAAATTAATTTATTCATTTTAATTGCAGGCTAATTACTTTACAATATTGTAGTGGTTTTTGCCATACATTGACATGAATCACCCATGGGTGTACATGTATTCCCCATCCTGAACCCCCCTCCCACCTCCCTCCTCATCCCATCCCTCAGGGTCATCCCAGTGCACCAGCCCTTGAACACCTTGTCTCATGCATTGAATCTGGACTAGTGATCTATTTCACATATGATGATACACATGTTTCAATACTATTCTCTCAAATTATCCCACCCTCACCTTCTCCCATAGAGTACAAAAGACTGTTCTTTACATCCGTGTCTCTTTTGCTGTCTCGAATATAGGATCATTGTTACCATCTTTCTAAATTCCATATATATGCGTTAGTATACTATATTAGTGTTTCTCTTTCTGACTTACTTCACTCTGTATAATAGGCTCCAGTTTCATCCACCTCATTAGAACGGATTCAAATGCATTCTTTTTAACAGCTGAGTAATATTCCATTGTGATATGTACCACAGCTTTCTTATCTATTCATCTGCTGATGGACATCTAGGTTACCTCCATGTTCTGGCTATTATAAACAGTGCTGCGATGAACATTGGGGTACACGTGTCTCTTTCAATTCTGGTTTCCTCGGTGTGTATGCCCAGCAGTGGGATTGCTGGGTCATAAGGCAGTTCTATTTCCAGTTTTTTAAGGAATCTCCACACTGTTCTCCATAGTGGCTGTACTAGTTTGCATTCACACCAACAGTGTAAGAGGGTTCCCTTTTCTCCACACCCTCTCCAGCATTTATTGCTTGTAGACTTTTTGATAACAGCCTTTCTGACCAGCGTGAGATAATACCTCATTGTGGTTTTGATTTGTATTTCTCTGATAATGAGTGATGTTGAGCATCTTTTCATGTGTTTATTAGCCATCTGTATGTCTTCTTTGGAGAAATGTCTGTTTAGTTCTTTGGCCCATAATTTTATTGGGTCATTTATTTTCCTGGGATTGAGGTGCAGAGACTACACCAGAAAATTACTAGAGCTAATCCATGAATGTAGTAAAGTTTCAGAGTATAAAATTAACACACAGAAATCCTTTGCATTCCTATACACTAACAATGAGAAAATAGAGAAATTAAGGAAACAATTCCATTCACCATTACAATGAAAAGAATATAATACTTAGGAATAAATCTACCTAAAGAAACAAAAGACCTATGTATAGAAAACTATAAAACACTGATGAAAGAAATCAAAGATGACACAAACAGATGGAGAAATATACCATGTTCATGCATCAGAAGAATCAATATAATGAAAATGAGTATATTACCCAAAGCAACCTATACATTCAATGCAATCCCTATCAAACCACCAATAGTATTTTTCAGAGGACTAGAACAAATAACTTCACAATTTGTATGGAAATACAAAAAAAGCCTCAAATAGCCAAAGCAATCTTGAGAAAGAAGAATGGAACTGGAGGAATCAACCTGCCTGACTTCAGACTATACTACAAAGCTACAGTCATCAAGACAGTATGGTACTGGCACAAAGAGAGAAATATAGATCAATGGAACAAAATAGAAAGCCCAGAGATAAATCCACGCACCTATGGACACCTTATCTTTGACAAAGGAGGCAAGAATATACAATGGAGAAAACACAGTCTCTTTTTAACAAGTGGTGCTGGGCAAGCCACTCCAGTCCTCTTGCCTAGAAAATCCCATGGATGGAGGAGGCTGGTAGGTTGCAGTCCATGGGGTCGCTACGAGTTGGACATGACTGAGCAACTTTACTTTCACTTTTCACTTTGACACATTGGAGAAGGAAATGGCAACCCACTCCAGTGTTCTTGTCTGGAGAATCCCAGGGACGGGGGAGCCTGGTAGGCTGCCATCTATGGGGTCGCACAGAGTCAGACACGACTGAAGTGACTTGGCAGCAGCAGCAGCTGGGAAAACTGGTCAACCACTTGTAAAAGAATGAAACTAGAACACTTTGTAACACCATACACAAAAATAAACTCAAAATGGATTGAAGATCTAAATGTAAGACCAGAAACTATAAAACTCCTAGAGGAAAACATAGGCAAAACACTCTGTGACATAAATCACAGCAGGATCCTCTATGACCCACCTTCCAGAGTAATAGATATAAAAGCAAAAATAAACAAATGGTACCCAATTAAACTTGAAAGCTTTTGCACAACGAAGGGATCTAATTAAATTTAAAAGCTTTTGCACAGCAAAGGAAACCATAAACAAAACAAAAAGACAACCCTTAGAATGGAAGAAAATATTTGCAAATGAAGCAACTGTCAATGGATTCATCTCCAAAATATACAAACAGCTCATGCAGCTCAATATAAAAAACAAACCAAAACCAAATAACCTAATCAAAAAGTCAGCAGAAGACCTAAATAGACATTTCTTCAAATAAGACAAACAGATGACCAACAAACACATGAAAAGATGCTCAGTTCAGTTCAGTTCAGTCGCTCAGTTGTGTCCAACTCTTTGCGACCCCATGAATTGCAGCATGCCAGGCCTCCCTGTCCATCACCAACTCCCAGAGTTCACTCAGACTCACGTCCATCGAGTCAGTGNTTGATCTCCTTCAGAATGGACTGGTTGGATCTCCTTGCAGTCCAAGGGACTCTCAAGAGTCTTCTCCAACACCACAGTTCAAAAGCATCAATTCTTCAGCGCTCAGCCTTCTTCACAGTCCAACTCTCACATCCATACATGACCACAGGAAAAACCATAGCCTTGACTAGATGGACCTTAGTCAGCAAAGTAATGTCTCTGCTTTTGATATACTATCTAGGTTGGTCATAACTTTTCTTCCAAGGAGTAAGCGTCTTTTAATTTCATGGCTGCAGTTACCATCTGCAGTGATTTTGGAGCCCAAAAAAATAAAGTCTGACACTGTTTCCACTGTTTCCCCATCTATTTCCCATGCAGTTATTAGGGAATGCAAACCAAAACTACAAAGAAGTATCACCTCACAATGGTCAGAATGGCTTTCTTACCATTGCTATTCAGTCACTCAGTCATGACTGACTCATTGCGACCCCATGGACTATAGCATGCCAGGTTTCCCTGTCCTTCATCATTTCCTGGAGATTGCTCAAACTCATGTCCACTGAGTCAGTGACACCATCCAACAATCTCATCCTCTGTTTGGCCCTTCTCTTTCTGCCTTCAATCTTTCCCAGCATCAGGGTCTTTTCCAAAGAGTGGGCTCTTAGGATCAGCTGGTGCTTCAGCTTCAACATCAGCACTTCCAATGAATATACAGGGTTGATTTCCTCTAGGATACCTGATAGCTTAGTTGGTAAAGAATCCACCTGCACTTCAGGAGACCCTGATTCGATTCCTGGGTTGGGAAGATCTGATGGAGAAGGGATAGGATACCCAGTCCAGTACTCTTGGGCTCCCCTTGTGGCTCAGCTGATAAAGAATCCGTCTGCAATGCAGGAGACCTGGGTTGCGAACATTCCGTGGAGAAGAGAAAGGTTACCCACTCCAGTATGCTGGCCTGGAGAATTCCATGGATTTCAGTCCATGGGGTTGCAGAGTTAGGCATGACAGAGCGACTTTCACTTTCCTTTAGGATTGACTCGTTCAGTCTCCTTGCAGTCCAAGGGACACAAGAGTCTTCTCCAACACCACAGTGCAAAAGCACCAATTCTTCAGTGCTCAGCCTTCTTTATGGTCCAGTTCTCACATCCATACATGACTATTGGAAAAACCATAGCTTTGACTCTGCTTTTTAATATGCTGTCTAGGTTTGTCATAGTTTTTCTTCCAAGGAGCAAGGATCTTTTTATTTCATGGCTGCAGTCACCATCTGGTGTGATTTTGAAACCCAAGAAAATAAAGTAAGTCACCGTTTTCATTGTCTCCCCATCTACTTGCCATGAAATGATGGGACCAGATGCCATGATCTTCATGTTTTGAATGTTGAGTTTTAAGACAGCTTTTTCAGTCTCCTCTTTCACTTTCATCAAGAGGCTCTTTAGTTCCTCTTTACTTTCTGCCATAAGGGTGGTGTCATCTGCATACCTGAGGTTATTGATATTTCTCCAGCAGTCTCGATTCCAGCTTGTGCTTCATCCAGCCTGGCATTTCACACGATGTACTCTGCACAGAAATTAAGTAAGCAGGGTGACAATATACAGCCTTGACGTACTCTTTTCCCTATTTTGAACCAGTCTGTTGTTCCACGTCCAGTTTTAACTGTTGCTTCTTGACCTGCATATAGGTTTCACAGGAGGCACATAAGGTGATTCCCATCTTTTTAAGAATTTTCTGTAGCTTGTTGTGATCCACACAGTCTAAGGATTTAGCATAGTCAATGAAGCAGAGGTAGATGTTTTTCTGGAACTCTCTTGCTTTTTCTATGATCCAACAAATGTTGGCAATTTGATCTCTGGTTCCTCTACCTTTCCTAAACCCAGCTTATATACCTGGAAGTTCTTGGTTCATGTACTGTTGAAGCTTTGCTTGGAGAATTTTGAGCATTATTGTGCGAGTATATGAAATGAGTGCAATTGTGTGGTAGTCTGAACATTCTTGGGCATTATCTTTCTTTGGGATTGGAATGAAAACAGATTTTTTACAGTCCTCTGGCCACTGGCAAGTTTCCCAGATTTGCTGGCATATTGAGTGCAGCACTTTAATAGCATTATCTTTTATGATTTGAAATATCTCAGCTGGAATTCTGTCACCTCCACTAGCTTTGTTCATAGTGATGCTTTCTAAACCCCACTTGACTTCACACTCCAGGATGTCTGGCTCTTGGTGAGTGATCACACCATTGTGGTTATCCAGGCAATTAAGATATTTTTTGTATAGTTTTTCTGTGTACTCTTGCTACCTCTTCTTAATATCTTTTGCTTCTGTTAGGAACTTGCCATTTCTTTCCTTTATTCTGCACAACAAACTGTGGAAAATTCTTCAAGAGATGGGAATACCAGACCACCTGACCTGTCTCCTAAAAAATCTGTATGCAGGTCAAGAAGCAACAGTTAGAACTGGACATGGAACAACAGACTGGTTCCAAATAGTAAAAGGAGTACGTCAAGGCTGTATATTGTCACCCTGCTTATTTAACTTTTATACAAAATACGTCATGAGAAACGCTGGGTTGGATGAAGCACAAGCTGGAATCAAGATTGCCATATCAATAACCTCAGATATGCAGGTGATACCACCCTTATGGCAGAAAGTGAAGAATTAAAGATCCTCTTGATGGAAGTGAAAAAGGAGAGTGAAGAAGTTGGCATAAAACTCAACATTCAGAAAACTAAGATCATGGCATCCAGTCCCATCACTTCATGGGAAATAGATGGGGAAACAGTGGAAACAGTGACAGACTTCATTATTTTGAGCTCCAAAATCACTGCAGATGGTGACCACAGCCATGAAATTAAAAGATGCTTGCTTTTTGGAAGAAAAGCTATGACCAACCTAGATGGCATATTAAAAAGCAGAGACATTACTTTACCAACAAAGGTCCATCTAGTCAAAGCTATGGTTTTTCCAGTAGTCATGTATGGATGTGAGTTGGACCATGAAGAAAATTGAGTGCCAGATAATTGATGCTTTTGAACTGTGGTATTGGAGAAGACTCTTGAGAGTCCCTTGGACTACAAGGAGATCCAACCAGTTCATCCTAAAGGAAATCAGTCTTGAATATTCATTGAAAGGACTGATGCTGAAGCTGAAACTCTGATACTTTGGCCACCTGATGCAAAGAGCTGACTCATTTGAAAAGACCCTGATGCTAGGGAAGATTGAAGGTGGGAGGAGAAGGGGACGAAAGAGGATGAGGTGGTTGGATGGTATCACCGACTTGATGGACATGAGTTTGAGTAAACTCCGGGAGTTGGTGATGGACAGGGAGGCCTGTTGTGCTGCAGTCCATGGGGTTACAGAGTTGGACATGACTCAGAGACTGAACTGAATTGAACTGTGCCTATCTTTACATGAAATGTTCCCTTGGAATCTCTAATTTTCTTGAAGAGATCTCTAGTCTTTCCCATTCTATCATTTTCCTCTATTTCTTTGCCTTGTTTGGAATTCTGCATTCAGATGGATATAGCTTTCCTTTCTCCTTGCCTTTCACTTCTCTTCTTTTCTCTGCTACTTGTAAGTCCTCCTCAGACAATCATTTTGCTTTGTTGCATTTCTTTTTCTTGGGGATGGTTTTGATCACTGCCTTATGTATAATGTGATGAACCTCTGTCTCATAGTTCTTCAGGCACTCTGCCTATCAGATCTAATCCCTTGAATCTATTTGTCACTTTCACTGTATAATTGTAAGGGATTTGATTTAGATCATACCTGAATGGCCTAGTGGTTTTCCCTACTTTCTTCAATTTAAGTCTGAATTTGGCAATAAAGAGTTCATGATATGAGCCTCTGTCAGCTTCCAGTCTTGTTTTTGCTGACTGTATAGAACTTCTCCATCTTTAGCTGCAAAGAATATAATCAATCTAATTTTGGTATTGACCATCTGGTGATGTCCATGTGTAGAGTCACCTCTTGTGTTGTTGGAAGAGGGTGTTTGCTACAACCAGTGTGTTCTCTTGGCAGAACTCTCGTTAGGTTTGCCCTGCTTCATTCTGTACTCCAAGGCCAAATTTGCCTGTTACTCCAGGTCGCTCTTGACTTGCTACTTTTGCACTCCAGTCCCCTATGATGAAAAGGACATCTTTTTATAGTGTTAGTTCTATAAGGTCTTGAAGGTCTTTATAGAACCATTCAACTTCATCTTCTTTGGCAGTAGGGGTTGGGGTATAGAATTGGATTACTGTTATGTTGAATGGTTTGCCTTGTAAATGAACAGAGATCATTCTGTCATTTTTGAGATAGCACCCAAGTACTGCATTTCAAAGTCTTGTTGACTATGAGGGCTACTCCATTTGTTCTAAGGGATTCCTGCCCACAATAGTAGATAAATGGTCATCTGAATTAAAGTTGCCCATTCTGGTCTATTTTAGTTCACTGATTCCTGAAATGTCAATGTTCACTTCACCATCTCCTGTTTGACCACTTCCAATTTACACTGATTCAGGGACCTAACATTTCAGGTTCCTATGCAGTATTGTTCTTTACAGCATCGGACTTTACTTTCACCACCAGACACATCTACAACTAGGTGTTGTTTCCACTTTGGCTCAGCCTCTTCATTCCTTCTGGAGCTGGGCTACTATCAAAAAATTTACAGACAAGAAGTGCTGGAGAGGGTGTAGAGGAAAGGAAACCCTCTTGTACTATTGGTGGGCATGTAAATTGATATAGCTACTTTGGAAAACAGATGAATGTTCCTTAAAAAACTAAAAGTAGAACTACCATATGACACAGCAATCCCACTCTGGGCATACACGTGGAGAAAATCATAATTTGAAAAGATACATACACCTTAATATTCATTACAATGCTGTTCACAATAGCCAGATCATGGAAGCAACCTAAATGTCCATCCACAGAGGAATGGATAAAGAAGGCAAGGTACGTATATAGAATGGAATATCACTCAGTCATTAAAAAAGGACAAAATAATACCATTTGCAGCAATATGGATGGACCTGAAGATTGTCATATTGAGTGAAGTAAGGCAGAGTTCAGATTTCATTGAAAAGTATTCAATGTACCACTCACTGGAACCCTAGTTTTGTATCTGTTGCAAAAAGGAGGAATTCTATTGAGGGCATCACGCGTTTCAGTGCCATCTCATCACCCGTGATTTTAATTTATGTGAAGCAATTTAAGGGACAGTGGGTAGGAAGAGGGAAAGGATTTAAATTATACAATGTAAAGTGAAAATTGCATTTTGCATGTGTTCTACATACCACATGCTGCACAGTTCTTCCTCTGTTGGATGTATATATGCTTTACTTTATGGACGATATAAGGAATTTTGCGAGAGTGATTTTGACTCAGTGTCATGTTTCCTCATGCCCTGATCTGAAACTGAGCTTGTGTGGAAGGCTGGTCCTGCTGACATCAGCATGAGGGAGCCTCTCTCTGGCGCCCAACTCTGTGAGCTGAGCAGACCCATGCACACGGCTCACCCCGCTGTGTCAGGGCCCGCCCTCTGCTCTGCTAGCCCCCCACCTGGACTCCCCCCAGCCATCCACAAGCTGCCAGCTCAGGTTACTGCCTTTGCCTCTCCCTCCAGCTCCAGTGTCGCTGGGCCATTAGCCTCTTCCTCCCTGCTCCTCCAGCATTCGGGGGACTGTCTGACACATAGGAAATGGCAGGTAAATATCTCTTGCACAGAACTTATCTGCACATGGCTCCACTGTTGCTCCTGCTGCTGCGTCCCTGAGATGGAGCCGTGGGTGACGGCCTCTCACTCAGCCAGCAGCCTCCCGGACCCCCATCCAGTGAATCTGAGCATCTCCTCTGTGAAGACCACTTACAAAAATATCCTACAGTGTGTAGGGTCAGGAGAACACTCTTCCCCTAACAAATAGTACACTTTCACTTTTCGAATAGTAAGAGCTGTGTAAATTTTCATCTTTGTCTTTTTTTGGTAACAGTTGCCAAGAGTCTCCACTCACATATCTAGATGAAACTACAATTTGAAAAGACACATGCAGCCCAGTGTTCACAGCAGCACTATTCACAATAGCCAAGACACGGAAGCAGCCTAAATATCCATCAATAGATGACTGGATAAAGAAGATGTGGCACACATACACAGTGGAACATTACTTGGCTACCAAAAGGAT
The DNA here is from genome assembly GCA_006410935.1 of Redunca redunca. NCBI lineage: Eukaryota > Metazoa > Chordata > Mammalia > Artiodactyla > Bovidae > Redunca > Redunca redunca. The sequence goes on from SJYQ01011813.1 coordinate 42,190, forward strand.
GAAATAATGCCATTTTCAGCAACATGGATGGACTGAGAGATTATCATACTAGGTGAAGTAAGTCAGACAGAGAAAGACAAATATCATTTGATATTATTTATAGTGGAATCTAAGATAAGACACAAATGAACTTATCTATGAAACAGAAATAGACTCATAGGCTTAGAGAACAGACTTGGGGCTGCCTCGGAGGAGGGAGGCGAGGGAGGCAAGGACTGGGAGTTTAGCAGATGGAAAGTAGGATTGATTAACTGGGATTAGCAGACGCAAACTCATATACGGAATGGATAAACAACAAGGTCCTATTGTGTATAGCACAGAGAACTATATTCAATATCTTGTAATAAACGATAATGAGAAAGAAATAACAAAGAATATATAAATACATATAACGGAGTCACTTTGCATTGAACAGCAGAAACTAACACAACATTGTGAATCAACTACACGTCAATAAAACTTAAAAATAATGACAGACATTGACCTTGGCCATTTCTATATGCTTTCTTCTCTTGGACCTTGATCTTCAGCTTTGGCTGCTGTGCTAGGTTTTCCCTGGGTGTGATAAAGGAGCCGCTTGAGTCAATCTCCGCGGGTGTCTGTGAGTGATACTGATTCCTGGACCCTCCACAGAGTCACCAGGAGTGGGGCTCAGGAATGCGCTTTATACACAGACACCCCAGGAATGTGATGGCTCAACTAAATTTGAGAGCCCCTGGCCCATTTATATATGCTATTTGCTATAAAAATACCCCCATATTCTTCTTGAAAGGAAAGGGAATTTGTGATATAAAACTGTTCTCTGTAATACAATGATGATGGTCTTAGGTAATCGTAACAGCATTACTTATGTAATGATTAATTATTATCTTCACTGTACTTGACCTTTGCACATTGAATAAAAACTGTTCTCTATTAAAATTTATGTCCACAATGTTCTACAATAATTTCTCCAGAAATTAAGACAAGCATTAAGCAGGTGTAAGTAAAACAAAAACCAGTGCCTAAGAGCTAGACATAAACTGAATAACATATTCATGTAAGAAAACCTTTCCTGAGGGCCACGGTTTTCCTGAGCTGGCTCTTGTCAGGGAGATACTGTAACAAATGAAACTTCCTTCTGCCCTCAGCTTGCCGAGGCCTGTGGAACTGCAGACAGACAGGTACAGAAAACCTCTCAGGTGTGCCCACAGCATCTGGAGAGGCCTGAGGGTACCACACTGGGAATAAAGTCATCAATGAGTCACACAAAGCTCAGAAATCAATGCAAAACCACTTGTCCCCTGGTTATTCAAAACCAGGCAAATGAACCCCTTTCCAGCCTCACAGGAGACACCAGAGCGCTTCAGGACCCCTAGGTCTGCTCTGCCCTCCCCACTCCTGCAACATGCAAATGCGACTTCTTAGAACTGGCCTCTGACCAGGACCCAAGGCGCCCCGTGAGAGGAAGGAGTAGTCAAGCCAGAAGGACCCTCTAGACCTTGCAGCACACATAGAGGGGACTCCAAGTCATTCTAGATCCCCAGAGAAAGAATAGAAATCTGAGTCACCTTTTCAGGTTGTCTGACTCACACCTTGTCTGGGAGTTTTCTGGGCCATGCTGCCCTCGTGTATCCCATGTTTCTAAGCACCTACAACATCAGCAGCATCCTGGTGACTGGACCTCATTCCACAGTGATTTCTGTTGCTTGCTTGTTCCACATGAACAAACTGGTGACCTTAACTGGACTGCAAACCAGGGCAGGAGCCAGGCCTTAAGGTTGCACTTTTAATAACAGCTTCATTGAGATATAATTCACAGACCATATGATGCATCTGTTTAAAGAGTGCAATTCCATAGTTTTTTGCATATTTGTAGAGTTGGGCAACCACCATCACAATTCTAGAACATCTTCATCTCCCCCTGAAGAAACGCTGGGCCCATGAGCAGCATCCCCCTAGTTCTCCACATTGTGGACTGAATCGTGTCCCCTGAGAGAGAATGTGTTCAAGTCCTAATCCCTGGAACTTGAAGGGGTGACCTAGTATGCAAACAGGGTCATTGTAGACACCATCAATTTAAGGTGCAGTCACACTAGATTCGAGCTGCCTGAAGTCCAATGTGACTGGTGTCCTTAGTCTGCATATACAGACATAGACACCCCAGAGACATATGGAGTGAAAGCCATGCAAAGATGGGGAGAGAGGCCAGCACGATGCTTCTACAAACCCAGGAAAGTCATGGACTGCAGCCAACCAGACACTGGATGAGGTAAGGAAGGCGTCTTCCCCAGGGCCCTGGGAACTTCCTCTCTAGGCCCTCTTAGGAAGCAGGGCCCAGCCGGCGGGAATTGAAGACTTGTAGCCTCCAAAAATGTGAGAGGATACATCTTGAAGCTACCCAGTTACAGCAGCCTGGGAAAGCAACACGCTTCCCTCCCCAAAATCCACTCAACCTTGCCCTAGGCAACCGTAATCTTCTTCCTGTCTCTACAGATCAGTGTATTCTGGACACTTCACTTAAACAGAATTACACAATATGTGATCTTCCTTTTCACTTAGTACAAGGCTCATCCATGCTGTAGCATGTTACTACAGCACTTCATTTCTTTTTCCTGCTAAATGACATTCCATTAGATGCATGACCTCATCTTCATCCATTCATCAGTTGAGGGACGTTTGGGTTACTCTACTGTCAGTTCTTTTGAATATTGTTGCTACAAAGATTGACATGCACATTTTCCCATGGATGTGTTTCCATTTCATAACAAGGGACTAGTTCATGCACGTTCAGTTCAGTTCAGTCACTCAGTCGTGTCAGACTCTTTGCGACCCCATGAATCACAGCACGCCAGGCCTCCCTGTCCATCACTAACTCCTGGAGTTCACTCAAACTCATGTCCATCGAGTCAGTGATACCATCCAGCCATCTCATCCTCTGTTGTCCCCTTCTCCTCCTGCCCCCAATCGCTCCCAGCATCAGAGTCTTTTCCAATGAGTCAACTCTTCGCATGAGGTGGCCAAAGTACTGGAGCTTCAGCTTTAGCATCATTCCTTCCAAAGAAATCCCAGGGCTGATCTCCTTTAGGATGGACTGGTTGGATCTCCTTGCAGTCCAAGGGACTCTCAAGAGTCTTCTCCAACACCAGTTCAAAAGCATCAATTATTCAGTGCTCAGCTTTCTTCACAGTCCAACTCCTGCATCCATACATGACTACTGGAAAAACCATAGCTTTGACTAGACGGACCTTTGTTGGCAAAGTAATATCTCTGCTTTTCAATATACTATCTAGGTTGGTCATAACTTTCCTTCCAAGGGGTAAGTGTCTTTTAATTTCATGGCTGCAATCAACATCTGCAGTGATTTTGGAGCCAAAAAAAATTGTCTGACACTGTTTCCACTGTTTCCCCATCTATTTCCCATGAAGTGATGGGACCAGATGCCATGATCTTCGTTTTCTGAATGTTGAGCTTTGAGCCAACTTTTTCACTCTCCTCTTTCAATTTCATCAAGAGGCTTTTTAGTTCCTCTTCACTTTATGCCATAAGGGTGGTGTCATCTGCATATCTGAGGTTATTGATATTTCTGCCGGCAATCTTGATTCCAGCTTGTGCTTCTTCCAGCCCAGCGTTTCTCATGATGTACTCGGCATATAAGTTAAATAATCAGGGTGACAATATACAGCCTTGATGTACTTCTTTTCCTATTTGGAACCAGTTTGTTGTTCCTTGTCCAGTTCTAACTGTCGATTCCTTACCTGCATATAGGTTTCTCAAGATGAGCTCAATAAAGGACATAAATGGTATGGACATAACAGAAGCAGAAGATATTAAGAAGAGGTGGCAAGAATACACAGAAGAACTGTACAAAAAAGATCTTCATGACCCAGATAATCAGGATGGTGTGATCACTCATCTAGAGCCAGACATCCTGGAATGTGAAGTCAACTGGGCCTTAGGAAGCATCACTATGAACAAAGCTAGTAGAGGTGGTGGAATTCCAGCTGAGCTATTTCAAATCCTAAAAGATGATGCTGTGAAAGTGCTGCACTCGATATGCCAGCAAATTTGGATAACTCAGCAGTGGCCACAGGACTGGAAAAGGTCAGTTTTCATTCCAATCCCTAAGAAAAGCAATGCCAAAGAATGCTCAAACTACCGCACAATTGCATTCATCTCACACGCTAGTAAAGTAATGCTCAAAATTCTCCAAGCCAGGCTTCAGCAGTATGTGAACCGTGAACTTCCTGATGTTCAAGCTGGTTTTAGAAAAGGCAGAGGAACCAGAGATCAAATCGCCAGCATCGCTGGATCATCGAAAAAGCAAGAGAGTTCCAGAAAAACATCTACTTCTGCTTTATTGACTATGCCAAAGCCTTTGACTGCATGGATCACAACAAACTGGAAAATTCTGAAAGAGATGGGAATACCAGACCACCTGACCTGCCTCTTGAGAAATCTGTATGCAGGTCAGGAAGCAACAGTTAGAACTGGACATGGAACAACAGACTGGTTCCAAATAGGAAAAGGAGTACATCAAGGCTGTATATTGTCACCCTGCTTATTTAACTTATATGCAGAGTACATCATGAGAAACGCTGGACTGGAAGAAGCAAAAGCTGGAATCAAGATTGCTGGGAGAAATATCAGTAACCTCAGATATGCAGATGACACCACTCTTATGGCAGAATGTGAAGAAGAACTAAAGAGCCTCGTGATGAAAGTGAAAGAGGAGAGTGAAACAGTTGGCTCAAAGCTCAACATTAAGAAAACGAAGATCATGGCATCTGGTCCCATCACTTCATGGGAAATAGATGGGGAAACAGTGGAAACTGTGTCAGGCTTTATTTTCTTGGGCTCCAAAATCACTGCAGATGTTGATTGCAGCCATGAAAGTAAAAGATACTCCTTGGAAGGAAAGTTATGACCAACCTAGATAGCATTTTAAAAAGCAGAGACATTACATTACCAACAAAGTTCCATCTAGTCAAGGCTATGGTTTCTCCAGTAGTCATGTATGGATATGAAAGTTGGACTATAAAGAAAGCTGAGCGCCGAAGAATTGATGGTTTTGAACTGTGGTGTTGGAGAAGACTCTTGAGAGTCCCTTGGACTGCAAGGAGATCCAACCAGTCCATCCTAAAGAAGATCAGTCCTGGGTGTTCATTAGAAGGAATGATGTTGAAGCTGAAACTCCAATAGTTTGGCCACCAGATGCGAAGGGCTGACTCATTGGAAAAGACCTTGATGCTGGGAAAGATTGAGAGCAGGAGAAGGGGTCGACAGAGGATGAGATGGTTGGATGGTATCACTGACTCAGTGGATATCTGTTTGGGTAAACTCCAAGAGTTCGTGATGGACAGGAGGCCTGGTGTGCTGTGGTTCATGAGGTCACAAAGAGTCAGACACGACTGAGCGACTGAACTGAACTGAACTGAACTGAGTATATACCTAGGAGTGGGACTGCTGAGTCATAGGGTGACTCTATATTTAACCTTTCCAGGAAATGACGTGCTGTTTTCCAAAGTTACTGCACCATGTTACACTTCCCATCAGTGGCGTCTGAGGATACCAATTTACCCACATCTTTTCTGACACGTGTTATTATCTGTCTTGTAATCACAGCCATCCTCATGGATGTGAAGGGCATCTCACTGTGACTTTGGCTTGCATCTTCCTGACGGCAAGTGAAGTCGAGCATCTTTTCACGTGCTTATTGATAACTTATTTGGAGAGATGTCTTTTCAGATCTCTTGCCCATTTAAAAAAATATATGTATTTATTTGGCTGCACTGGGTCTTAGTTGTGGCCCGTGGGATCTAGTTCTCAGAAGAGGGATGAAACCATTGCCATGGCCCCTGAATTGGAAGCACAGAATCTTTAGCCACTGGATCACCAAGGGAATACCATCTCTTGCCCAGTTTTAAAAACTGGATTGTCTTTGTTGCTGAGTTGTAGGAGTTCTTTACATATGCTAGATAAGTGGGATGCCTTTTGCTTATTGAGTTGTGTATTTTGTATATTTTATAGTGTTCAGCTTCCCAGGTGATGATAGTAGGGCCACTGGTAAAGAATCTGCCTGCCGATGCAGGAGACGAGAGACGTGGGTTCGATCTCTGGGTAAGGAAGATCCCTTGAATTAGGAAATGGCAACCCACCCCAGTATTCTTGCCTGGGAAATCCTCTGGACAGAGGAGCCTGGCAGGCTACAGCCCATAGGGTCGCGAAGAGTCAGACACAACTGAGCACGCACACATGCAGTGTGCAGCTATTCCTCGCTGCTGGAACAGGATGGGGAGCATGTGTCTCTTTTGTGCATCGCTGCTGTTCAGAAAGTATCATGTGGTTTTCATTTCATGCTGCACGAGCAGACTGGAATAACATCTTCCAGAGCTGTTGCGTCACAGTTTTCACTGACTGCCCACCGAGGCTGGTATTGTCACCAGGCGACTCTCACGGCAACCGAAGGAAATTCCATGTCACTATTCCCAAGAAATAGGTGGGCCCAAGGAAATTACTTCCCAGACATCACACAGTTGATTAGCAGTAGAGCTGCTTCTGTGTCTAAAGCCTGTGCTTTTTAAACATCCTGCCCCTTTGTCCCTTCATGGCGTGGTAAAACAAAGAGACATCAAAGTGGAAAGACCCTCCCCTGGGACCTCTGACACACATACATGTCACCTCCAGACTTCACATCTCACCCAAGAGGTATAAACAGTTTACGCGGCATTCATGCTCATAAATGCACTGCTGCTGCTGCTGCTAAGTTACTTCAGTCATGTCCGACTCTGTGCGACCCCATAGATGGCAGCCCACCAGGCTCTGCCGTCCCTGGGATTCTCCAGGCAAGAACACTGGAGTGGGGTGCCATAAATGCACTAAGCCTGTGCAGGCGCTTCTCTCACAGTGAAGCACAGGAACGTTCCTACTGCACCAACTCTTTGGTTAAAAACTGAAGCCCAAGATGGGAATAAGTAGAAATTCACTGAGTAGGAGAAGGTGGAGCCTGAGTTTCTGGAGTTTGAGCAGGGAGCACATGAGTCCTGTAGGGGCTCCCTCACGGACCCGCCTTGAACTTCAGCAACATTCCTGGAGGAGGGGTCCAAAGTGCACAGGGCTCCAACAGCTCATGGTCTGGCTGCAGGCCAGCAACGTGCTCCGGGGACCTGCAGCCAAAGGCCTCGGACTCTCTGCCGAGTGTGTGATCTGTGTGTTCCTGCCACAGAGTGCCTGCCTGGAGCCCTGCCGACGCCCAGTTCTCAGGGATCCAATTTCATTTCTACAGACAAGTGTCTTCACCCTTCTAGACCTAAAAATAGAAGTGAGATGAAAAATAGGAGTCATGGTTTGGAGGGTCTTAAAAGCTCTCTATAAAGTCCCCCAAACATGTCAAATGCTGAGATTCATCTCCAGGAAACATTACACCTGATTATCTTAATTTATAGCCTATTCTGGAAATTCCTCTTGTGGGGAAAAAAGCCATCGGCAAAACTTTTTTGTTTGTAAGTGAATTATTTTCTTAAACATCAAAGGAAGACATCAGAATGTAGGAAAGTAATTAAAAGGGGAATTATGTCTTGAAATTACCCAAATAGATTACGGGTGAGACAACCCATAGGTCTCAGGAAAAATGAGAGTGAGATTAATACGGCCAGGTCAGTAGTTTGCCTTATTTTCACAGGGCTACCCAAGCAGAATGAGAAAAAGGAATCATTTTGCCATGAGATGAGGCTAAGTCATCCCTGGGAGAGGATCCCCAGAAAGATGGCTGTTTCTGCAGGAAAGACCACTCTGTTGGGGTTTCCTCACATGGCTGGTGCATGCGTGTGGTTCTGTCCTGTGCGGTGCATCAAGGCAGGCCAATGAATGCCCTCAGGACACCACCCTTGCCAGAATTCTAGAGAAGATGTTACAATGGAATTTTGCTTCTCTGGTCTCAGAAAAAGGCAAAGAAATGTCAGCTTATCCCAAAGGCCAACTGAAAAATGAAGTGCAGCCTGGCTCTTCCCCCTGCGCTCCTGGCCCCTGTCCCCCTCCATGGCTGGGCATCACTGGGCCTCGGAAGAAACTGACAGCTGCTGGTGGTGATGCTTTTTTATATCATGGTGGGAAGTGGCTTCTGCAGCTTCTGAGACTCCACTCACAGTCTGTATGTTTGAAAGCGTGAAAACTTCCCTATGGACTGCAGCACACTGGGCTTCCCTGTCCTTCACTGTCTCCTGGAGTTTGCTCAAACTCATGTGCATTGAGTCTGTGATGATAGCCAAGCATCTTATCCTCTGTTACCACCTTTTCCTTTTGCCTTCAATCTTTCCCAGCATCAGGGTCTTTTCCATTGAGTCAGTTCTTTGCATCAGGTGGCCAAAGTATTGGAGCTTCAGCATCAGTCCTTCCAATGAATAGTCAGGACTGATTTCCTTTAGGATTGACTGGTTTGATCTCTTTGCTGTCCAAAGGACTCTCAAGAGTCTTCTTCAGCATCACAGTTCAAAACATCGATTCTGAAGGGGGGAGAAGATGGCGGAGGAATAGGACGAGGAGATTACTTTCTCCCTTACAAATTCCTCAAAAAAACATCTCAACGCCGACCAAACTCCACAAAACAACTTCTGAATGCTGGCAGAGGACATCAAGCACCCAGAAAAGCAGATCATTGCCTTCAAAAACAGGTAGGGAAAAAATATAAAAGACGAAAAGAGAGACAAAGGAGGTGGGGAGGGAGCTCCGTCCTGGGTAGGGAAGCCCGACCCGGGAAAGGAACTTTAAGAAGAGAGGTTTCCAAACACCAGGAAACACTCTCCCTGCCGAGTCTGTGGCGAGCCCTGGAAGCACAGAGGGCATCATAACAGGAACGATACATAAATGAATAATTAAAA
>SJYQ01011813.1:57162-118834 GCA_006410935.1 Redunca redunca
AAACAAAAAACAAAAAACAAAAAAAAAAACATCGATTCTTCGGGGCTCAGCCTTCTCTCCAACTCTCACATTCGTACATGACTCCTGGAAAACTATGGCTTCACCTATACAGACCTTTGGCAAAGTGATGTCTCTGCTTTTTAATACACTGTCTAGGTTTGTCATAGCTTTTCTTCCAAGGAGCGAGTGTCTTTTAATTTCATGGGTGTAGTCACCGTCTGCAGTGATTTTGAAACCCAAGAAAACAAAATCTGTCACTATTTCCATTTTCCCCCATTTATTTGCCATGAAGTGATGGAACTGGATGCCATGATCTTAGTTTTTTGAATGTTGAGCTTTTAAAAAAATTTATTTATTTGACTGCCATCTGAGATCTAGTTCCTTGACCAGGGATTGAACCTGTATTGGGAGCTCCCAGTTTTAACCAATGGACCACCAGGGAAGTCCTGAATGTTGTTTTAAGCCAGCTTTTTTATTCTCCTCCTTTACCTTCATCAGGAGACTCTTTAGTTCCTCTTTGCTTTCTGCCATTAGAGTGGTATCATCTGCATATCTGAGGTTGTTGATCATTCCTCCTGGCAATCTTGATTCCAGCTTGTGATTCATCCAGCCTGGCATTTCGTGTGATGTACTCTGCATATAAGTTAAATAAGCAGGGTGACCATATACAGCCTTGAAGTATGGCTCTCCCAGTTTTGACCAATCTGTTGTTCCATGTCTGGTTCTGTTGTTTCTTAGCCTGCATACAGTTTTCACGGGAGGCAGGTAAGGTGGTTTATATTCCCATCTTTTTAAGAATTTTCCAGTGTGTTGTGGTCTACACAGTCTAAGGATTTAGTGTAGTCAATGAAGCAGAAATAGATGTTTTTTTCTGGAATTCTTTCGCTTTTTCTATGATCCAACAGATGTTGGTAATTTGATCTCTGGTTTCTGTGCCTTTTCTAAATACAGCTTGTACATCTCGAAGTTTCTGGTTCACATATTATTGAAGTGTAGCTTGAAAGATTTTGAGCATTACCTCAATAGCGTGTGAAATGAGAACAACTGTTCAGTAGTATGAACATTTTTTAGTATTGCCTTTCTTTGGGATTGGGATGAAAACTGACGTTTTCCAGTCCTGGGGCCTCTGGTGAGTTTTCCGAGTTTGCTGTCATATTGAGTGCAGCACTTTAACAGCATCAGCTTTTATGATTTGAAATAGCTCAGCTGGAATTCTGTCACCTCCACTAGTTTTGTTCATGATGATGCTTTTTAAGGCCCACTTGACTTCACACTGCGGGATGCCTGGCTCTAGGTGAGTAATCACACCATCATGGTTATCCAGGCAATTAAGATCGTTTTTGTACAGTTCTTCTGGGTTTTTGCTTCTGTTAGGTCCTTGCTGTTTCTGTCCTTTATTGTGCCCATCTTTCCATGAAATGTTCCCTTGGTATCTCTAATTTTCTTGAAGAGATCTCTAGTCGTTCCCATTCTATTGTTTTCCTCTATTTCTTTGTCTTTTTCACTTAGGAAGGCTTTCTTATCTCTCCTTGCTATTCTTTGGAACTCTGAATTCAGTTGGGTATATCTTTTCCTTTCTCCATTGCCCTTCTCTTCCCTTCTTTTCTCAGCTATTTGTAAGGCCTCCTCAGACAACCGTTTTGTCTTGCTGCATTTCTTTTTCTTGGGGATGGTTTAGATCTCCAACTCCTAACCAATGTCATGAACCTCTGTCCACAGTTCTTTAGGCACTCTGTCTATCACTCTAACCCCTTGAATATATTTGTCGCTTCTACTGTACAATCCTAAGGGATTTGGTCTTTTACTTCAGTTAAATCCTGTGAATTTCTGGACTGAATACACCCTTCAGCTGCAGTACGCACCGGGCTGTGGGTCTCTGGGGGGCCAGGTCCTGCAGGTTCAGGGCATGTGGCAGGGAGGAGGGTCCTGGTGTGGGAGGAGTGTGCAGCCCCGGCTCCGCCCCCAGCCCAAAAGCTGACTGAGGTGCGGGCAGGGAGAATCGCCTGCGGAGTTGCCTCTGGTCCACACTGCCTGCAGCCAGCCCTCATCAACGCCATCGTCCTCACCCTCCCACCTGCTCAGAGCACTGCTGACAGGATGGGCTGAGGACATTTAAGCACAGAGGGCGCCAGTAATCATCTTATGATGTGCAACACACGCCAGGATGACTCCTTGTCTCAGCTCCCCAGGCTGGCGGGGCACCAGGAGAGGAAAGCATGCCTCTTGCCTGCAGAAGAGTTGTTGACAAATCAGCTCCTCGTCTAATTTGAGGGGACAAGAAGGGGTGATTTGTTTTCACGAGAGCACTTTTGACTCCACGGGACTGCAAAGATAACAACACGTGTTCATGTTCCTACCTGCCTCGTCTCCATTCCCACACCTAGCAGATTTTTAAAAGCAAAAACTGCTCTCTTCTCTACTCCCCATTCCTCACAGACACAAATACAAAATGTTATAACAAATTAATCTCTTTACAACTGGTCTGCCTCTCTGATAAGTGGTGCTCACATATTTTAGAGAGTCTCAAAAGAGGGGATGGAATTGAGCTAGGCATCTGCAGAGAGTGGCAGCAGAGTTAGAGTGGAAGTCACAGCCTGATTACAGAAGACTTAAGAAAAGCGGCTGTTAGTACCTGGAAAGAGGCTGAGATTTAAACCCACAGTCAGAACAACAACTGTATCCAAGGTTGTCCCTCAAAAAGAAAATTCGGGACAAATGGCACTCACCACCTTCTTTTCAAGACACAGAAAAATGAGGTTCTCACCACGGAAGCAATCTGAATGTCCATTGACAGATGAATGGGTAAAGATGGGGTATATATGTGAATATATGGAATATGACTCAGCCATAAAAAAGAACAAAATAATGCCATAGGCAGCAACATGGGCAGACCTAGAGGTTATCTTACTGACTGAAGTAAGTCAGATAAAGACAAATATCAGATGGTAATGCTTATATATAGAATTTTTAAAATGATTAAAATGAACTAATTTACAAAACAAATAGAGTCACAGATACAGAAAACAGACATGATTACCAAAGAGAAGTTTGGGGTTAGCAGACAGTTAAGGTCCTAATGTACAGCACAGGGAATTATATCTTACAATAAACCATAATGGAAAAGAATATATATAGATATAGAATATATATATATATATAATCACTTTACTATACTCCTGAAACTATTACAACTGTAGATCAACTATATTTTACTTAAAAGATGAGACACTCATGGAAAATTTTCCGCCACCAGTAACTAAACTTCATCTCAACATGGTTGTATTCATTTCCCGAAACCCCCAGTAAATGACCATAAATTAGGTGTCTCAGAACAACATAACTTGTTCTTGCACAGACTCCTGGGGCCTGGAACCAAGCTGGTGGCCCAGGCCTGTCCCCTCCAAAGGCTCCAGGCCTCCCCCGCTTCAGCTCCAGAGGCTCTGGGCAGATGCGCCTGAGCCATGGCACTTCAGCCTCTGCCTTCTTCTTGCGTCCTCCTCTGTCTCTCCTCTGTTTGCCCCTTACAAGGACTTGTCACTGGAATGAGGGCCCACCTGGATAAGCTGGGATTTCATCTCAAGATTCTTAACTTCAGTCAGCTCAGTTCTGTCGCTCGGTCGTGTCCGACTCTTTGCGACCCCATGAATCACAGCACACCAGGCCTCCCTGTTCATCACCATCTCCCGGAGTTCCCTCAGACTCACGTCCATCGAGTCAGTGATGCCATCCAGCCATCTCATCTTCAGTCGTCCCCTTCTCCTCCTGCCCCCAATCCCTCCCAGCATCAGAGTCTTTTCCAATGAGTCAACTCTTCGCATGAGGTGTCCAAAGTACTAGAGCTTCAGCTTTAGCATCATTCCTTCCAAAGAAATCCCAGGGTTGATCTCCTTCAGAATGGACTGGTTGGATCTCCTTGCAGTCCAAGGGACTCTCAAGAGTCTTCTCCAACACCACAGTTCAAAAGCATCAATTCTTTGGTGCTCAGCCTTCTTCACAGTCCAACTCTCACATCCATATAAGACCACGGGAAAAAACATAGCCTTGACTAGACAGACCTTAGTCGGCAGAGTAAAGTCTCTGCTTTTGAATATACTATCTAGGTTGCTTATAACTTTTCTTCCAAGGAGTAAGCGTCTCTTAATTTCATGGCTGCAGTCACCATCTGCAGTGATTTTGGAGCCCAGAAAAATAAAGTCTGACACTGTTTCCACTGTTTCCCCATCTATTTCCCATGAACTGATGGGACCAGATGACATGATCTTCGTTTTCTGAATGTTGAGCTTTAAGCCAACTTTTTCGCTCTCCTCTTTCACTTTCATCAAGAGGCTTTTTAGCTCCTCTTCACTTTCTGCCATTAGGGTGGTGTCATCTGCATATCTGAGATTATTGATATTTCTCCCAGCAATCTTGATTCCAGCTTGTGTTTCTTCCAGTCCAGTGTGTCTCATTCTGTACTCTGCATATAAGTTAAATAAGCAGGGTGACAATATACAGCCTTGACGTACTTCTTTTCCTATTTGGAACGAGTCTGTTGTTCCATGTCCAGTTCTAACTGTTGCTTCCTGACCTGCATACAGATTTCTCAGGAGGCAGGTCAGGTGGTCTGGTATTCCCATCTCTTTCAGAATTTTCCACAGTTTATTGTGATCCACACAAAGGCTTTGACATAGTCAATAAAGCAGAAATCGATGTTTTTCTGGAACTCTCTTGCTTTTTCCATGATCCAGCAGATGTTGGCAATTTGATTTCTGGTTCCTCTGTCTTTTCTAAAACCAGCTTGAACATCAGGGAGTTCACGTTTTATGTATTGCTGAAGACTGGCTTGGAGAATTTTGAGCATTACTTTACTAGCATGTGAGATGAGTGCAATTGTGTGGTAGTTTGGGCATTCTTTTGCATTTCCTTTCTTTGGAATTGGAATGAAAACTGACCTTTTCCAGTCCTGTGACCACTGCTGAGTTTTCCAAATTTGGTGGCATATTGAGTGCAGCACTTTCACAGCATCATCTTTCAGAATTTGAAACAGCTCAACTGGAATTCCATCACCTCCACTAGCTTTGTTCATAGTGATCCCTTCTAAGGTCCACTTGACTTCACATTCCAGGATGTCTGGCTCTAGGTGAGTGATCACACCATTGTGATCCTCTGGGTCATGAAGATCTTTTTTGTACAGTTCTTCTGTGTATTCTTGCCACCTCTTCTTAATATCTTCTGCTTCTGTTAGATCCAGACAATTTCTGTCCTTTATCGAGCCCATCTTTGAATGAAATGTTCCCTTGGTATCTCTAATTTTCTTGAAGAGCTCTCTAGTCTTTCCCATTCTGTTGTTTTCCTCTATTTCTTTGCATTAATCGCTGAAGAAGGTTTTCTTATCTCTTCTTGGTATTCTTTGGAACTCTGCATTCAGATGCTTATATCTTTCCTTTTCTCCTTGGCTTTTCGCCTCTCTTCTTTTCACAGCTATTTGTAAGGCCTCCCCAGACAGCCATTTTGCTTTTTTGCATTTCTTTTCCATGGGGATAGTCTTGCTCCCTGTCTCCTGTACAAGGTCATGAACCTCATTCCATAGTTCATCAGGCACTCTATCTATCAGATCTAGGCCCTTAAATCTATTTCTCACTTCCACTGTATAATCATAAGGGATTTGATTGAGGTCATACCTGAACAGTCTACCAGTTTTCCCTACTTTCTTCAATTTAAGTCTGAATTTGGCAATAAGGAGTTCATGATCTTAGCCACAGTCAGCTCCTGGTCTTGTTTTTGCTGACTGTATAGAGCTTCTCCATCTTTGGCTGCATAGAATATAATCAACCTGATTTCAGGGTTGACCATCTGGTGATGTCCATGTGTAGAGTCTTCTCTTGTGTTGTTGGAAGAGGGTGTTTGCTATGACCAGTGCATTTTCTTGGCAAAACTCTATTAGTCTTTGCCCTGCTTCATTATGGATTCCAAGGCCAAATTTGCCTGTTACTCCAGGTATTTCTTGACTTCCTACTTTTGCATTCCAGTCCCCTATAATGAAAAAGACATCTTTTTTGGGTGTTAGTTCTAAAAGGTCTTGTAGGTCTTCATAAAATCGTTCAACTTCAGCTTCTTTAGTGTTACTGGTTGGGGCATAAACTTGGATTACTGTGATGTTGAATGGTTTGCCTTGGAGATGAACAGAGATCTTTCTGTTGTTTTTGAGACTGCATCCCAGTACTGCATTTCGGACTCTTTTGTTGACCATGATGGCTACTCCATTTCTTCTGAGGGATTCCTGCCTGCAGTAGTAGATATAATGGTCATCTGAGTTAAACTCAGATGACCATTCTTAACTTAATTACTCTGAAAAGACCTTTTTCTAGATAAGGTCCCATTTGAGACTTGCCTGGTGATCCAGTGTCTAAGATCTTGAGCTCCCCATGCAGGGGGCCCAGGTTTGATCTCCGGTCAGGGAACTAGAGCCCACATGCCCCAATAAAGATCCCACATGCACAAATAAGACCTGGAGCAGCCAGATGAACTGAAACAAATATTAAATATGGTCACATTTACAGGTTCCAGGTATCTTTGTTGTGGGCAGGGGTTGGAAGGGGGCCACCATCCAACCCAATCATCTCAGCTTCTGGTACATTTTTCCATGAACTTGTCCTTCATCAGCCAATCCGATTAATCTGACAGAGGCTAAGACCAAATCTACTCAAACTTTCTCAGACAGCCTCTCTCTAGAGGTCCTACCCACAGGACTCTGAGCACCAGGATAAGGCCAAACCAAACAGGGAACCCTGACCGTGCCCCCAGCGGCCCCACTCCAAGCTGAAGAAATGCTATGATCCATGAGAGTCTACCGCAGAAATCCTCCTGGCTGGAGGCCTCGTTCCACATACAGCAGGGTGACTAGCAATTGCATGAGGCAGAAATCATGGGCCATTCTACCTTCCAGAACAGTCTTGGCAGGGGTGAAGTTACCTGGACACCTTGCAGGGCGGAGGTGTTTTCCCACAAACACTTGCAGATCTTGAAGACGACTCCTAACATGCACGTCAGTTTGTCTCCAGGAGGGAGGTGAGTGAACACCCAGCATCTATGAAAAAGTTACAGTCTCCAGGAAGCAGCTGAAAAGACAAAGCTGTTTATAAGCATTGGTGCCACATGCATTGGGAACGATGGCTGGCAGAGCCTCAGGCAACCATCTCCGGCTGGCTGCAAGCCCTGGGGCTGCCAGTGCAGCAGAGGAGCTGGGTCTAATCTGTGCTTTCAGTGGGACTATCTGACGGTTGACAGCCCAACCTGTCCTTTCATCCAGGCCACCAGCAGACACCAGAGTTGTTACAGGAACTGCACTCCTGTCAGGCTAAGGGGGATGGAGATCAGATCCTGGGTGGAGTTGTCTGGAAGGGGCTGGAAACCCAGGACCAGGTAAGAGCAAGGCACCTCATGTCCCTGTGCACTTCCATTCCTGTGGAGGGTGTCAGGGCAATTTGGAAAGATGAAGAAGGTCAGGGTTTTCCCTCCCTCAAACCTGTACTTCCCAGGGCCTGGATATCCCCCCTGAAGCCAGATTACACCTTTGCGTATGTCAGGCTTCCTTCCTCATGACCTTTGCCACGGGCAGGATTCCTCACGCTGGTTCCCGGCACCCTTCCCCTGTTCTAGCACCACAAGATCATGGCCCATCTCAGCAGTTATTTTTCTAATAATTTCTTACTTGCATGCAGACCTCTTGTCTGGACAGGTTAGATGCAAGAGAGATGAGGGTGTTTTTTATGAGACCTAGATAGGCCCACTACACCCCCATATCAGCTCCTGGGGTCATGGCAGGAAGGCTGGGTGAGGCGTGCACTCACCACTGTGCTCACGACCCAGGATAGCCCCCCAGCTAGACAGGCCCCACATCAGAACCAGAACTCAGCCTGGTTCCTCAGGCCCCATTCTGGACAGGCTGCCTCCCAGACTGTGAACAAACCGGGCCAGATTGGGGTTACTCTCAGAGGAAAGAAAGACAGCCTGCCCAGGCCTCCCGGGACAGAATCCTGAATGTCCAAAAGAAAGCTCCACACCACTTCTGTGCAGACACTATCTAGGGCCAGTCGAGAGGTGCTGGCGGCTCTCTGGGGCTGACTCTGCGGCCACACTGCCTGGGGCCTTTCAAATGCTCAGCAGTATCCGGGGCCTGTGGGGCAGGTCTACTGCATGCCTTGACCTTCAGCACCATGGTGAATAGCTCTTGTGACAAAAGTGCACCATCCTCAGATGAGCCATCCGGAAAGACAAAAGCCTGCCATGAAGTCCCCAGGCCACAGGGCTGTGGGCAGTTCCAGCTACTCAGACAACAGCAACCACACTGCAACCTAGAAAAGTGTCAACAGTGATGAGGCATCCCCAATGGCCTCTAGAAGGAGCCAAGCTTTGATAAATTCAATCTGCCAGGTCCTCACAGAGGTAATACCCCAGGCACGGTGGCCTCTCACCCTACACAACCAAGGGCAGCTCGCGGCAGGAATCCCAGGTTCAGCTGCAGCCACGGCCTCAGCTGCAGACCCAAGAATCCTCTGCTCGGTGCAGAATCCCTGACGGGGATGTGCAGCTGTGTCCAGTAGCAGGATGGATCCAGCTGGGCTCATTCGAGACCGGCACCGTGGGATGGGCTCCTGCAGGAGTGGCCCAGATGGAGCCACCAGCAGCCATGCTTTGTCCCCACACTTCACTTCCTCGGGGTTCATCAGCTTCACCTGCTGGCAGGTTCTCACCCTACTGGTCACCTCCACCAGCATTTTAAACCCAAAGCAGTGCAGTAAGAGCCTCAGTACTAGTCAGTGCCTCACTGATGGGTTCCTCTGAGAACCTCCCAGAACAGTCAGAATTTTTCTCCAGCAGCCAGAACCCTATGCAAATATTCTCTCATCTCCAAATGGACCTGGGGGTGTTCTGAGGGGCTGTGAGAGGGGCTGAGCCTCAAGGCACATGACTGTGGCCAGGCTTTCTTAGTAAAGCTGCTTCATCTCCCGCACAAACCAGCCCTGTTCTGATGACCTACTTGGTTTCTGCCTGCAGCAGTCATGAGTTTCCTTCCTTTCATACACTGTGTAGGTGCAGCTCTCAATAACTTTTATTTGAAGTCGGAGACTCTTCTGCCTACCCAGGGCAAATCTAGGTGCTGGTTTCACAATGGGTGGACCTGCCAGATTGGAAGGAATCCTCCATGTGAGCACAGGGAGCAACCACCAAGGAACCTCTGGTGCAGTTGTCTTTAAACCTACCCCCATCTGCAAACTTCTTCCCAATTTCTACTCCTTAAGAGCAAATAAAGGGAAAGACCACATATTACTTTGTTGACTACAAATTTTCATCAGCATGCCTCCTGTCAGTTCCCATGGATTTTCCTCAAATCCCATTAGCTAGTCCACAAGGCCCTCATCCTTCCCATCCCAGAGGTCACATCTCTATCAGCACCCAGCCTAATCACCAGAACTGTCAGGAGCTCCCAAGGGTCTGGGTTTACCCCACATGCAGCCTAAGTCAGCCCAGTCCAGTCTCATGGATGCTGCTAGAAGATGGGGGGCTCTTGGGTCAGAGACAGAGGACCATGCAGAACTTACAGCAGGGCAGTCGCTTGAGGACCAGCAGGCTTTCCACATTGTCACTGATTCCCCGAACCCCAGCTCTCCTTCAGGTGACCAAAAGGGATCAGATGACACCCCCACATGTAGTGGATGTGTTCCAGATGGGACTCTGAGCCCGGGGAACCCACACATTTTTTAATGGGCAGTGCACATGCCTGTCCTTTGCTTTGAACGGAGGCACTATTTTCCAAGGCTGTTCACAAAACACACCTCCCTCAGGGTCGACCAGAGCAGAGAGCAGGCAGTGCAGAAACGCAGGAGGCCTGAGGAGAGTTAGCTGATCCTCAACAATACATGTTCTTATTTGATAGAATACTCTTCCACTTGCTCATGGATATTTGGATATGTA
Organism: Redunca redunca; assembly: GCA_006410935.1. Lineage (NCBI taxonomy): Eukaryota > Metazoa > Chordata > Mammalia > Artiodactyla > Bovidae > Redunca > Redunca redunca. The sequence goes on from SJYQ01011813.1 coordinate 67,117, forward strand.
GTTCTGTGGCCTAAAGTATTAAAAGTCAAGGCAACAAAATTTTTATCAACATCATGAAGAGAGGATATTAACTATCCACCTCCAGAATCACCTCCACAATAACAATGGAGACTTTCAGCCTTTAATGTTCCTAAGAAATAGCAGAGTGGTACCTTTCAGGGGCTTTTTAAAAACTGAATTTTTTATTTTGAGATAATTCACATGTAGTTGTAAAAAGTAATACAGAGTGATCCTACATACCCTTTCCTCAATTTTTCTCAGTGATAACATCTTGTAAAACCAAAGGACAATATCACAGCTAGGATGCTGACACCAACACAGTCAAGACACAACATTCCATCATCACCAGGACCATAGAGTTGACTTTTTTTTTTTGAGCCAGCAGTATACTTTCTTAGCTAACACAAGCCATTTTATCTCTAAAGAAATAGAGTTTTAAGTAACCCAAGTGTTGCATCAAGTCACTTCAGTCGTGTCCAACTCTTTGTGACTCTATGGACTGTAGCCCACCAGGCTTCTCTGTCCATGGGATTCTCCAGGCAAGAATACTGGAGTGGGTTGCCATGCCCTCCCCCAGGGGATCTTCCAGACCCAGAGATCAAACCAGGGTCTCATATATCTCCTGCATTGGCAGGCAGGATCTTTACCACTAGTGCCACCTGGGAAGCCCTTAAGTAATCCAGCTTCTTGGTTTTTTGTTAAATCAGTGCTTTAGCTAATTGTTTGCCACAGAGCAAAGAGAGAAGATGGTTCACACTTAACAGAGAAATATTTTATATATGTCTTTGCAGATATAAATAAAGCAGCTCATTATAGAACATTTAGAAAGCACAGTAACAAGGAAGTAGAAAAAGTCAACTATTCCTTAGAGACAATGACTGTTTACCAATTTGCTATCTTTTCTTTCAATCGTTTTTCTTTCCTCAGAGAGGGAGATACATATGCGGATGCAGAGAGAAAAGACTCTTTCTATCTACATACTTAAGAGCAAACACATTTGTTATGTTCTGGAAATCAATATCAGGGAAAAAGACAGACAATCCTTACACCCTTTCCTCTCTCCTTTGGCATAAAGACAAAGGATGGGGTGTCAGATCTCTAGGACCCCACCCCACCACCCCTACCCTCCACATGGTCAGAAGTCCAGGAGCTTCTGGAGGGGCTATGAAGGAGACAAGCCCACTCGTCTCTGGGTTTGACCAAGAGCTTTCTAGGTGCCACAGTGATAAAGAATCTGCCTGCCAATGCAGGAGACGCAAGAGATGTGGGTTCAGTCCCCCATTTGGGAAAATCCCCTGGAGAAGGAAAAGGCAACCCACTCCAGTATTCTTGCCTGTGAAATCCCATGGGCAGAGGAGCCTGGTGGGCTGCAGTCCACAGGGTCACAAGAGTCGGACATAACTCACCACCCTACAAGCTACCTTCTCAGCTTCTTTCTCCCTTTTCCACAGTATTTTATACAGGATGTGTTATTAATAGTGGAACTTAAGTAGAATATAGAACTACTGGGACCAAGTTGTGCCAAACCAGAGGAGGAGGAGGCTCTTTGCAGTAACAGGGCTTTGGGTTGTATACCATTGGGAAGAGAATGTGATAGACATGTGCTTTTTTTTGGGTTGCTGTTGCATATTTTGGTTAGATAATATCCTTTTAAAAAATGTAGGTATGGGGGCAAAAAGCATGTGCAGGCTGTAAGGCAGGCAACTAGGGGTGCACTGGAGTTGACGGTTGTCATTTTCTAAGGTATGAACATTCTTATTTGGGGGCCATTCTCTATTGGGTGAGTGTGGCAAGACACAGACCCTCTTTTCATAGTAAAGATTAAAAAGATCATATCAGAAAGAAGATGCTTAAAAACCAGAACTCATTTCCCAGGTGCCTTTGCAACTAACCAGACTAGGGTCATGTGATGAGCCTGAGCCAGTGAGCAGCTCCACCCATGACTTTGAATCAGGAGCAGCTATGCTGAGGAAAGAAGGCTAAGAGCTGGCCAAGGGGCCACAGAGTAGCTGTGTGACGGAGGGGATGGCGCAGGCAGGGGCTGCAGCTCAGAACCACAGAATCACTGGTCTGACGGCCTTTGCACTGTGACCCCCTTGAGCCTGGTTGATTTCTTAGGCATGGTTCTCCGGCACTCCTGGTGATTTCCTGACCTACCCCACACCCTTGAAATCAATTCATTTTCTATTTGTAGTAATAATTTAAAAAAAAAACAGGACAGTAAGGCTAAATAAGTTTCGATGAGCACACTTTTGAGGGGAAAATAGCCCAGAGAACAGGGAAATCCTCCATTATTAGGTTTGTCAAAGGAAATGAACAAGGTGCTTTGGTCTGTTTTTACTTCCCCTTTCCAACTGATGTTTGTTGCCATGGAAGATGACAAATCATACATATTTCTCTGTGTCTCCTATATGCTTCCCAGGATTGCAGACAGCTTATAAGATATACATCAAGATCACAGTAATTGCATGTCGGTAAAAATATGTTGTCACATGAAAAAATGGATAGACAAAATAGAACTAGGAAGGAAGCTAACAAAAGGACGTATATTTGTAAAGATTAAGCGACAAATTTGATTCTAAGTTTTCTACTAGCCAATGGAAAGAGACAAATGAGATCAATTACACACTTTATAGTTCAAAAACAACAACAACAACAAACTAGTTGCTTGTGTTACTGAATCAGGTTCATTTTGCCCAAAGCAGAGCCAAGATTTGAAGCAGAGAGTTTATCTGAGAAGCAGCCAAGGGAGGACATGGAATACCAGAGACCTCAAATCTGCCCCCTGAAGGCAAGAAACTCGTGATATTCATAGAATAACAAATAAAGAAGCTGGGCAGTCTGAGGCATGGAGAGTGTGGGAAAGGGGATTGGAAACAGGTGTCTCATCAACATTCAGGGAAGTATACCTGGTCTACAGGCCTCTGCAGGTCTAGAGGTCACGAAGTGGACACTGGTACAGACCCAGTTGTAGGGTCTGGGGTCCCATCCAGTCTCAACCAGCTCAGCTTGAACTAGGCACAGCTGACTCCATGTTCCTGGGAAACAATTCAGGCAAACACCTTATGTTTAGGCTCCATGCTCAGAGGAACTGAAAGACTTGATTACGGCCTTGATTACCGGTGGTAGGTGAAATGGATTTGCTTAATAATTACACATGGTTTCACTTGTGAGAAATGTATATTAAGCCTGGATGGGGCTTCCCTGGTGGAGCAGGGGTTAGGAATGTGCCTGCCAAAACAGGGGATATGGGTTCGAGCCTTGATCTGGGAAGATTCCACGTGCTGCGGAGCAACTAAGCCTAGGCCACAGCTGCTGAACCTGTGCTCTGGAGCCCAGGAGCTGCAACGAGAGCAGCCATCACAGTGAGAAGCTGGCGCACTGCAGTGAAGAGGAGTCCCCACTTGCCATAACTAGGGAAAGCCCAAGCACAGCAACGAAGACTCCGCACAGCCAAAGATAAACAAAATTATTTTTTAAAGTATTAAGCCTGGATCATAAATTTGCCCAAGGGTCTTTAACTAATCAGGTGTAATGTAATTAAATGAGCACAAATCTCAGCAAAAAGGGGCTGTGGGAAATTTTCAGGGCAGTGCTGAATGAGGAAAATCTTTCAGCCTGTTCTGTTTTGCCCCTGCATCGGCAGCCACATCACACTGGCTCTGGAACTGTTCAAGACAGAACGCGAAAGGGAAAAAGGGCGCCTGCGTGTGTTTACTGAGTGCTCACTGAGGGCCAGACGCATGTTACATGCTGTCTCACTCAACAAGGCATTTATATGACATCTCACTCAGCCGGACTTTGAGGCGGCCCTATTTAACAGATGTACAGACTGAAGTGACCTGACCGAGGTCCCCAGGCTAGAAATCACTTCTTTCTGGAGCAAGTTCCATCAGTCCAAGTGACTTCTTCAGAGCAGATTACTGTTTCATGTCTGTGACCTAAAGAAGCCTCTCATTCGTATTAACTGCCCCAAGTATATTCATAAAACATCCATTCAGTGAACTCCTGAACTTCTATTCTGGACACCCCCAGGAAGCCAAGGAGAACTAGAGTCACTTTCCCAAGTATGGAGCTCACAGCTGTGGAACAAGCAAGTGAGTTGTTCCCGGTGACACATTCTGCTTAGGTGAGGACATATCTCAAAGAAACGTGAAAATTTTGTACAAATTTCTGTGGCCAAAAGTGAAGGTTTCCAACTTAAACATGATACTGTATTTTGTAATGGCCTTTGGCTAAACTCATGAATTGGCAACAAGAACTAAAACGATCACACTACAATTCAGGGAACCACTTCAGAACACACCGTCCCTCTCCCATGACTCACCTCTCTGCTTTTCCAGTCCCCCATGGGGCAGAAAATCCACACAGAGCATTTGTAACTTAATAAAGAGTGACCACTAATAGATTTACATAGATACAAGTGACAAATTCCAAATTCCCTTGGAAAATGCAAGAATGGTCTTTGGAAGCAGAGACAGGACTCCCAGAACCTCTGTAGGGTGGGGTGGCGGCTCTAGTGGACATGAGCCAGAGAAAAGCCGCTGCCTACTTAGAGAAAAACAATCTGAAGACAGATTCTCAGAGAAGATACAATGGGCAGAATGGCTGATGTATTGCTGGGAAAGAGGAATTCAAGAGAGAGAAACTAAAATCTGAAAAACAGGTTTCTTTTTCCCCCCATGTCTAAACTGAAGACAAAGTCAAAAGTATTCATCCCATCCCAGAGATGTTTGTTTGTTTTTTTTTTCTGCTCTTCGGAATATCTACAGGTCACCTTTCTTCAGGTACATTCCATTCCAAGTATCCAAAGTTTTAGTGTTCTGAGAAGCATTTTTGTGTCATCAAGAAAAAACAAAAACGAAATAGCTCATTTTGTTGATGTCCTTGTGATCTCACCAGATGGCCCCCCTGGAGCTCGGAAGCAATATCGGTGACCAGCTAATTAGCTGGTAATCTCTTCCAGAGTGATGTCAGGGAAGGGCCTGAGCCTCCGCAAACACGGCCTGAGGCGGGCAGGCGTGAGACCAAATCAGGGCAGGATGAAAGGAGCTTAGTCCTTATAAAAACAGTATTGTGTTTTGTTAATGCGCTCTTTTTAATCAAGTGCTCTCCATCAGGAATACTTTATTCAACTGAAGTCTTGAGTTTCTATTTTCAGTAAGAAGCTTTCTGAGCCAAATGTAAGAGTTATCTGATGTGCCTCCGTCACTTTTATTGGCCAGCTACAGGGAGTTTGTCATTTTCATTGCTTTTGTCTAATCAATACAAGACTCAAACTTCATACTGAAGATAAAATTTATTTTCTAGAATTTCCACAGGCTGTAAAGGATTTCTGTATTCATTTATTCAACGAACATTTATTGAATCCCTAGTTTAAGCCAGCCACGGGGCCAGATGTCAGAAATGCAAAGACGAATAAGACAGTCGCCGCTGTAAGAGCATTGTGAAGCCCTTTGGGAAGGAAAACTCAAGCAATCATTTTTCTGCAATGTAGGGGGCACAGAGCTTTGTGTGTTGAAGTGTTCACAGAGGAAGAGGAATTAGCAATGTCTGGGACAGTAGAACATCAGAGAAGACCGCAGAGGCCACCCCCAGATGTCACCTCGGCTTCTGGTGGAGACTGTGAGAACAGGCACTGGACCAGCATGGCCCTTTCAACAATCTTCATGCCAGCCTAGTTGCTTTTACCTTGAGTATCACGTACACCATGTTCTCTTAAATGACTCACTTTGAAGACTCAGAGTCCGGGTGTGCTCTGACATTTGTCTAGCTGTGCTGGTAGTGCCTGGGTTGACCTTGGTCACCGTCCACCACCTTGTGGGTCGCAAGGCCTCGTGTGCTTCTGTCCCTGAAAGTCACCACCTGGGACTTTTCTTGACCAGCTGCCCTCAGGCCACTGGCACCCAGGAGCTTCTTTTATCTATTCAACATGCATTTAAACTGTGTTTCTCTTAGACAGGCATAGACTTGGGTCTTATTTTTCTTTCATCCAAACTGACAACTTCTGCTTTTCAATTTGGATGTTTAAGCCATTGACATAAAATGTGATTATTGATATGGATATGGCTGGGTTTAAATCTATCATCTCCGTATTTGTTCTTGACTTGTCCCATTTCTCGTATGTTTCCCTTATTCTCTATTTTTGTTGTTAATTGAATAATTATTATAATCCCACTTCACCTCTGATTGGTTTAGGTTTATTATACATAGCATAGCTCTTTTTGTCTTTTAGTGGGTGTTTTAGAGTTTATAATATACACCTTTGCTATATACTATATAAAATTTATACTATAAATTTTTACTGTCTAATATAAGTAAAAACAGAGAACTTCTGAAAACTTTCTCCTCCATAAAAGCAACGATAAAATTGGCATAAGTGCTCAAGTTTAACTTCTTTAGAGCTCTGGAAATTAAACAGAGGTTTTAGCAATCCGGGAAGCATTTATTTTTTTAAAAACGACAATCTCAGCAAGAGCAGTGAGATGGGTGGTATTTTAACCTGCCTTACTCTCATCTCCCTTTCTCACATTCTGCAGAAGCTTGGAGAACCAGCAGCTCATAATCCCAGTGAAAAACAGCAGCCTAGCACCCACTAGAGGGGGCATATCCAGATTGCAACTCCTTCAAAGCCTCATTCCCAGAGAGCTGTGATTATATAACTGGATTGGTGGTTCCCTGGAAGACCCCACCGGCAGGGCTGTTCTATTTAACCTGACTTAGAGCTCACTCAGTGCAAAGGTCTTTTCTCCAAAAGCCATCTGTGGAAAAGAACTAGAGGCACTTGCTGAATATCGTGTCTGCCTCAGGCAGTGGCCAACAGCTGGGGACAAAAGGTGGCACTAGCGGTGAGAACCTGCCTGCCAATGCAGGAGACAGAAGACACAGGTTCGAGCCCTGGGTTGGGAAGATCCCCTGGAGGATGCCACGGGCAGAGGAGCCTCGCGGGCTACAGTCCATGGGTCGCAAAGAGTCGGACACAACAGAAGCGATCTAGCACACAGCTGAAAACTTAAAAGGAATATCTGTGGAATGACGGTCCACAGGGACTCCGAATGCTCTGACATATTCCTGGGCTGTGTGCCTGCCACGGGGCTGTGAACAATCTCAGGAAAGATCGGAGAAGGCTCTAAGCTCTCACTCTTGCAGACAGTTTGATCCTTTTGAGGCTTACCTTCAAGTTGATCCGGTTAGGGTCAGAACAGTTTTGGGTCTAGGAAGAACTCTGCACTGCTACTGAGGTGGTGTATGGTTGTTAGAGTTGGACCATAAAGAAGGGTGAGTGCCGAAGAATTGATGCTTTCAAACTGTGGTGCTGGAGAAGACTCTTGAGAGTCCCTCGGATTAAACCAGTCAATCCTAAAGGAAATCAACCCTGTATACTCATTGGAATGACTGATGGTGAAGCTGAAGTTCCAACACTTTGTCCACCTGATGTGAAGAGCCGACTCACTGGAAAAGACCCTGATGCTGGGAAAGACTGAGGGCAGGAGAAGGGAGAGGCAGAGGATGAGATGGCTGTATAGCATCACTGACTCAATGGACGTGAATTTGAGCAAATTCCGGGAGACAGTGCAGGACAAGGGAGCCTGACCTGCTGCAGTCCATGGGATCACAAAGAGCTGGATGTGACTTAGCAGCTGAACAATTGAGGTGATATTTTTCTGAGTTGTCTACCCAATGCCCCATGGACTGCCAGGTTTTTCCACTCCAGGAGGTGGGGACACAAATGCTTCCTGGCCATCTCTTTGCTCCACAGATTGTTCCACCTGTTCCATTCCAGTAGTACCTTCCTCGGAGTCTACACACACAGACACACACAAATCAGGACTAAGGTGGGGACTTGAAGGAAGACTTCCATTCATTCCAGCTCCTCACATGCAGCTCTTTCCCACCTACGGCTTTATTCTGCAAGTTTCAGCCACCTTGGTGTCCTCAAATTCTCCACTCTGTCTCCTCATCCAAGGGAGACCAGCACAGTCTGTCTGACTCCCTCTCTGTCTGCATCCTCACAGCTTTTCCCAGGCGGTAAGCTGGGCAACCACAAGGCTCACTTCCTCTGCTGCCTTTCACTCAGAGATCATAGTTCTGTAGGGTTTTGTGGCCAGTGTCTGAACACTGTACTTTGTCTGTTTTTGAAGTCATTTAAGGAAGGAGGGTGTGAAGGTTAATTTTATGTATTTACTTGAAGAGTGCTTCTGTGTGAGATTAAGGTTAAAACCGGTGGACACTGAGTGTAGCATAGTGCCCTCCAGAAACGTGCTGGGCCTCCTCCAATGGGCTGAAGGCCTGAGGAGAACAGAGTCTGGCCCCACCAACCACGACAAAGCTCCTCCAGCAGACAGACTTGAGATTCTGCCTGCATCACCAGCTTTTCTGGGTGTCTGCCTACTAGGCTTTGCGCCATCGACTCTCCCGGGTCTCCAGGCTAATGGCCTTAGAACAAGTCTTGCACCACTGCCTTGCCTGAGGCTTGAGCCTGGGTCACACTGCAGATTTTGTATTTCCTGCCCCCATAATCATGGGAGCCAATTTCTTATAATAAACATGTTTCCTATCTCTTCTGATTCTCTGGAGAGCCCTGGAATTTACAGAGGGTAAATCTGTTCCTTGTTATTCCATCATGACTTGAACAGACGCTCATGATACATTCTAAAGCTATGATAATTAAGACAGTTTGGCATTTATGCTTTGCAAAGAAATAATGGACATGCCGGTAATCTTCTTGAGTCCTGACTCTGCTGAGTAGCACAGAGAACCAACATTTTCATATTAATTCTCTAGAATGTTTTCTGTTGAATAATTTACAAACTTGCTATAATTACCGTAAAACGCAGTCTTCTTATGCTTGATTTCCTTTCTAATCATTGGGGATACTGATTTAAGTATAATTAAATAATTATAACAGTGTTTTTCAAAATAAATGCACATTTTAAAATCTTGATAAACATTAGATACAATTTTTTAAAAACTGTGTCTTGCATTACCTTTATTTTTGCCTTGTAAATTGTTGTTGTTCAGTCACTAAATCTGTTTGACTCTTTGTGACCCCATGGACTGCAGCAGCCAGGCTTCCCTATCCTTCATTATCTCCCTGAGTTTGCTCAAATTCATGTTCACTGAGTCAGTGATGCCTTCCAACCGTCTCATCCTCTGCTGCCCCTTTCTCCTCCTGCCCTTAATCTTTCCCAGCATCATGGTCTTTCCCAATGAGTCAGCTCTTCCCATTAGGTGGCAAAGTATTGGAGCTTCAGCTTCAGCATCAGTCCTTCCAGTGAATATTCAGGATTGATTTCCTTTCGGATTGACTGGTTTCATCTCCTTGTAGTCCAAGGGACTCTCAAGAGAATTCTCCAACACCACAGTAAAAAAGCATCAATTCTTCGGTGCTCAGCCTTCTTTATGGTCCAGCTATCACATCTGTATATGACTATTGGAAAAACTGTAGCTTTGACCATACACACTTGGTATACATACATCACAACAAAGTGATGTCTCTGCTTTTTAATAGGCTGTCTAGGTTTGTCTTAGCTTCCAAGGAGAAAGTGTCTTATTGAGGCTTCAGTCACTGTCCATAGTGATTTTGGAGCCCAAGAACATAAGATCTGGCACTGCTTCTACTTTTCCCCCTTTTATTTGCCACATAATGATGGGACCAGATGCCATGATCTTAGTTTTTAGAATTTGAGTTTGAAGCCAGCTTTTTCACTCTCCTCTTTCACTTTTATCAAGAGGCATTTTAATTCCTCTTTCAGTTCAGCTCAGTCGCTCAGTCGTGTCTGACTCTTTGCGACCCCATGAATCACAGCACGCCAGGCCTCCCTGTCCATCACCAACTCCCGGAGTTCACTCAGACTCACATCATCGAGTCAGTGATGCCATCCAGCCATCTCATCCTCTGTTGTCCCCTTCTCCTCCTGCCCCCAATCCCTCCCAGCATCAGAGTCTTTTCCAATGAGTCAACTCTTCGCATGAGGTGGCCAAAGTATTGGAGTTTCAGATTCAGCATCAGTCCTTCCAATGAACACCCAGGATTGACCTCCTTTAGGATGGACTGGTTGGATCTCCTTGCAGTCCAAGGGACTCTCAAGAGTCTTCTCCAACACTACCATTCAATAGCATCAATTCTTTGGTGCTCGGGTTTCTTCATCGTTGAACTCTCACATCCATACATGACCACTGGAAAAACCATAGCCTTAACTAGATGAATCTTTGTTGGCAAAGTAATATCTCTGCTTTTCAATATGCTGTCTAGGTTGGTCATAACTTTTCTTTCAAGGAGTAAGCGTCTTTTAATTTCATGGCTGCAATTACCATCTGCAGTGATTTTAGAGCCCCGCAAAATAAAGTCTGCCACTGTTTCCACTGTTTCCCCATCTATTTCCCATGAAGTGATGGGACCGGATGCCATGATCTTTGTTTTCTGAATGTTGAGCTTTAAGCCAACTTTTTCACTCTCCTCTTTCAGTTTCATCAAGAGGCTTTTTAGTTCCTCTTCACTTTCTGCCATAAGGGTGGTGTCATCTGCATATCTGAGGTTATTGATATTTCTCCCAGCAATCTTGATTCCAGCCTGTGCTTCTTCCAGCCCAGCGTTTCTCATGATGTATTCTGCATATGTTAAATAATTCCTCTTTACTTTCTGCCATTAGAGATATCTGCATATCTGAACTTGTTGATATTTCTCCCTGCAGTCTTGATTCCACCTTGTGATTCATCCATTCTGGTATTTCACATGATATACTCTGCATATAAGTAAAATAAGCAGGGTGACAATATATAGACTTGTTGTATTCCTTTTCCCAATTTTGAACCTATTTATAATGTTAATAGGGCTTCCCTGGTAGCTCAGCTGGTAAAGAATCTCCCTGCAATGCAGGAGACCCTGGTACAATTCCTGGTGGGAATTGGGATCTTCCAGTCAGGAAGGTCCGCTGGAGAAGAGAGAGGCTACCCACTCCAGTATTCTTGAGCTTCTCTGCTGGCTCAGATGGTAAAGAATCCACCTACAATGGGGCAGACCTGGGTTTGATCCCTGGGTTGGGAAGATCCCCTGGAGGAGGGCATGGCAACCCACTCCAGTGTTCTTGCCTGGAGAATCCCCATGGACAGAGGAGTCTGGCGGGCTACAGTCCACGGGGTCACAGAGTCAGACACGACTGAGTGAGCACACACACACACTATGTTAACAGAACCTATAACTCCCTCCCAGAGATGGAATTCTTCTGTTCTTACAACTCAGTAAACAATTAGGAAAGTGCAGTTAATGCTCCAAGGAGTCTGTCTCAGTGTGGGACACCAACTCTTAGTAGAACATTTTTAGAGACGTCATTCCTCATGGTTCCTGGCTGAGAGTACTGTGTTTCACTATACCCTCAAAATTTCAGTTTTACACATTGAAAACAAATTCAAACAAGAACAAGGCAAAGGTCTTTAGCAAATTTCTAACAATTTTGGAAGAGGGATGAATTTGCTAACATTTTCAGTGAGCTACAGTTTATGAAACACTCCTGCAGAGAATTTCTCCTTTGATGAAACCACTAACTTTGCAGTTGAGAGCTTGGGGTCTGGAGCACTGGTCTCCTCAGGGAGACCTCAGGTCAATCAGCAGGTAAATGACAGCCTTAGGTCAACTGAGTTAATCAGGCAGCTAACCAAGCCTGGGAGTTGGGTCTTCTTACTACATGCCCAGCAAGAAAATTGAATACACATTTGCAGGCACTCATTTTGTATTTTGGCATGTTACAAGCATGGAGATAAATATATATCCCAGGTCACTTGTCTAGAATGGTTGGTCCTGTGTCTCCTAACTACAACCCCTTCTCTCTTTTATGATAATTCACTTCCTTGTTCTTTTCTATAATTTTACCCTCTATGATTGTTTCTCTAAGCCTATTTCTTTGAGGCTTTGAGTAAGCGGAATCTTGTTGGATATGTTCTTTGTTATCTTGATTAATTCACTTAAAACTTTTTAAGGTTCACTCATGCTTTTGAATGTGATAGAATATTCCTTCATACAAACATAGTACAGTTTAGCTATAACTTAAAAAAAAATGTTGATGGACATTTGGGATTCTTCCAGGTTGGAGCTGCTAAAAATGATGTTGCATTGAGCATTTTTGGCATGAATCCTCATGAACACGTGCACACATTTCTGTTGGATATACACCCAGGACTGGAGTACTAATCATCAGATCTGTGTATCTTCAACCTTCTACAAGACAATATCAAATTATTTCCAAAATAGTTGTACCAATTAATACTCCCATCACAACATATGAGTGCATTTTGCTCCACAAAATTACCAAGTATTGGATTCATCTAATTCTTGCTAATCTAATGAAGGTATAATGGCTTTGTGTTGTGGTTAAGTTGCATTTCCTTATGTATCAATGAGATCAATCATCTTTATCAACTCTATTGATCATGAAGGCTTTTTATATATTCTAAATACTGGTCAAAATTTTTACTTTGTGGCTTCTCTTTTCCATTCTGGGGTCTCTTGTGGAATGGAAATCTGTTGCTTTTCTTTCTATTATGGTTTATTACAGGACATCAAATATACTTCCTTGTGCTATATAATACGATCGCCTTTTTTAGGGATCTTAAATATAATAATTTGCACCTCCTGGACCCAAGAGTCTGTTTCCCCAGTCCTGTGTAGGTTCTGGCGGCTCTATGGTGGGGTTAATGGTGACCTCCTCCAAGAGGGTTTACGCCATACCCAGGTCTGCTGCACCCAGAGCCCCTGCAGCAGGCCACTGCTGACCTGGACCTCCACAGGAGACACTCAGACACAGTTCTGGCTCAATCTCTGTGGGTTTCTGGGTCCTGGTGCACACAAAGTTTTGTTTGAACCCTCTAAGTGTCTCTGGTGGGTATGGGGTTTGATTCTAAATGTGATTTTGCCCCTCCTACAATCTTGTTGGGGCTTCTCCTTTGCCCTTGGACGTGGGATATCTTTTCTTGATGGAATCCAACATTCTCCTGTTTACTCCTATCAGAACCTAAATAGGCCCCAAGATGAAAGTTGGATAAGACAAGGTTCCTGCTGTTACTGAGCACAGAGTCATCTTTTACTAGATTATCAGAAACCGAATTTGGAAAATAACTGGAAATGCTGGTGTAGGTTAAAAAACCCTGGGCGAAATACTTGATTCAAAACAACAAACTATCCGTGGTGGAATTCGTCTCATAACAGTAGGTTATAAAAATGAAAATTAAAGGTGTAATAAAAACTTAAATTCAAAAAACTTTAAAAGTGATAATAGTCAAAATATACCTAGGAATTTCTCTGGAGCTGCCGTGGGTGATGTGGGGTCAGTTCAGTTTCAGATAGTTCCTTGTTCCAGCTTATGCTTGTTCTCTATACAACCCCTCCAATGCTTAGTCAGTGTTAACTACAGGGTTTTAACCTGTTGCACCTGTCATATCCAGAGCAGTTCTGCCTTCTTTATTTTGGCTTCCTCTATTTGCAAATCTCTTCTTCAGTGTCTAATTTCCACCCTGACACAAGAGGCGAAGGTTGTCACTTATTTAGGCTCACTTGTTCCGTTGTGTTGTGGGGAGGGAGGGACACTGCAAACAAATACCACTGGTGTGTGTGGGGACTGCTCGCAGTGCATGCACCACTGGGTTTGCCCCCGCTAACTGCAGCGTGCGCCTTCCGGATCTACACTGCTCAGGCTCCAGGGTGACCCAGATAAAGATCTTAATGACCTGGATAACATAACCATGATGGTGTGATCACTCACCTAGAGTCAGACATCCTGGAATGCAAAGTCAGGTGGGCCTTCGGAAGCATCATTATGAACAAAGCCAGTGGAGGTGATGGAATTCCAGTTGAGCTATTTCAAATCCTAAAAGATGATGCTGTGAAAGTGTTGCACTCAATATGCCAGCAAATTTGGAAAACTCAGCAGTGGCCACAGGACTGGAAAAGGTCAGTTTTCATTCCAATCCCTAAGAAAGGCAATGCCAAAGAATATCCAAACTACTGCACAATTGCACTCATCTCACACACTAGCAAAGTAATGCTTGAAATTCTCCAAGCCAGGCTTTAAGAATATGTGAACTTCCAGATGTTCAAGCTGGATTTAGAAAAGGCAGAGGAACCAGAGATCAAATTGTCAACATCTATTGGATCATTGAAAAAGCAAGAGAGTTCCAGAAAAACATCTAATTCTGGTTTACTGACTACACCAAAGCCTTTGACTACGTGAATTGCAACAAACTGTGGAAAATTCTTCAAGAGATGGGAATACCAGACCACCTGACCTGCCTCCTGAGAAATCTGTATGCAGGTCAGGAAGCAACAGTTAGAACTGGACATGGAACAACAGACTGGTTCCAAAGAGGGAAAGGAGTACATCAAGGCTGTATATTGTTACCCTGCTTAATTAACTTCTATGCAGAGTACATCATGAGAAACGCTGGGCTGGAGGAAGGACAAGCTGGAATCAAGATTGCCAGGAGAAATATCAATAACCTCAGATATGCAGATGACACCACCCTTATGGCAGAAAGTGAGGAAGAACTAAAGAGCCTCTTGATGAAAGTGAAAGAGGAGAGTGAAAAAGAATGCTTAAAACTCAACATTTAGAAAACTAAGATCATGGCATCCGGTCCCATCACTTCATGGGAAATAGATGGGGAAACAATGAAAACAGTGACAGACTTGATTTTCTTGGGCTCCAAAATCACTGAAGATGGTGACTACAGCCATGAAGTTAAAAGACACTTGCTCCTTGGAAGAAAAGCTATGACCAACCTAGACAGCATATTAAAAACCAGAGACATTACTTTGCCAACAGAGGTCCATCTAGTCAAAGGTATGGTTTTTCCAGTGGTCATGTATGGATGTGAGGGTTGGACTATAAAGAAAGCTGAGCGTCAAAGAATTGATGCTTTTGAACTGTGGTTTTGGAGAAGACTCTTGAGAGTCCCTTGGACTGCAAGAAGATCCAACCAGTCCATCCTAAAGGACATCAGTCCTGAATGTTCACTGGAAGGACAGATGCTGAAGCTGAAACTCCAATACCTTGGCCACCTGATGTGAAGAACTGACTCGTTTGAAAAGATCCTGATGTTGGGAAAGATTGAAGGTGGGAGGAGAAGGGGACAACAGAGGATGAGATGGTTGGATAGTATCACCAACTCGATGGACATGAGTTTGGGTAAACTCTGGGAGTTGGTGGTGGACAGGGAGGCCTGGCATGCTGCAATCCATGGGGTTGCAAAGTCAGACATGACTGAGCAACTGAACTGAAATGAACTGATACATACACACTGCATCTTCTTTATCCATTCATCTGTTGATGGACATTTAAGTTTTCCTATGTCTTGGGTATTGTGAATAGTGCTGCTATGAACATTGAGGTGACCTGTATCTTCTTGAATTACAGATCTGCCTGGATATACGCCCAGGAGTGGGATTGCAGGATCATGTGGTAGCTCTATTTTTAGCTTTTTGAGAAACCTCCATACTGTTCTCCCTCTTGATTGTACCAATTTACATTCCCACTAACAGTGTAGGAGGCTTCCTTTTTTCCCACACTCTCACAAACACATATTATTTGTAGACTTTTTGGTAGCCATTCTCACTGGTCTGATGTGTTATCGCATTGCAGTTTTTATTTCCATTTCTCTGATAATTAATGATGATAAACATTTTTTCATGTGCTTCTTGGCCATCTGTCTATGTTCTTTGAAGAAATGCCTACTTAGGTCTTATGTTCATTTTTCCATTGGGTTGTTTTTGTTGTTGTTATTGAGTGCTTGTTTATGGTTTCCTTTGCTGTGCAAAAGCTTGTAAATTTGATTAGGTCCCATTTACTTTTGCTTTTATTTCTATTGCCTTGGGAGACTGACCTAAGAAAACATTGGTGCAATTTATGCCAGAGTGTTTTGCCTATGTTCTGTTCTAGGAGTTTTATGGTATTATGAGTCTTTAAGCCATTTTGAGTCTTATTTGTTCTAGTTCTGTGGAATATGTCATAGATAATTTGACAGGAATCACACTAAATTTGTAAATTGTTATAGTTAGTCTTGCCATTTTAACAATATTAATTCTTCCAATCCAAGAGTATGCGCTATCTTTCCATTTCTTTGAATCATCTTCAGTCCTTTACCATTGTTTTATAGTTCTGAGCATATGCCTTTTACCTCCTTGGTCTTGTTTATTCTTAAGTATTAACTTTTAAAATGTGATTTTAAAAGGATTTTTTTTAAACTTTCTGATAGCTCATTGTTAGTGTAAAGAAATGCAACCAATTTCTGCATGTTAATCATATCCTGCTACCTTGCTGTCTGCTATCCTGCTGAATTCATGTATCAGTCCTATTAGTTTTTGTGTGGAGTTTTTAGGGTTTTCTACATACAACATCATGTCTTCTGCATATAATGACTGTTAACCTCTTCCCTTTCAATCTGGAGACCTTTCATTTCTTTTTCTTATGATTGCTGTGAAGAGGACTTGAGTAATGGAAAAATCTTAACTTTGATGTACTTGAATTTATCAGTCTTTCCTTTATAATGAGTACTTTTAAGAGTTGCTTAACAATTCTTCCCTACCATGAGTTTGCTTCTGAAAACTTTTTATTTTTCATGTTAATATTTTGCCTGGAATTGATCTTTGCATGGAGTAAATCAGGGTCCAATGTCCTTCCTCCCTCCATCTCACTCTTCCTTATTTCCTTCCCTCCCTCCCTTTTGCTCCTTCCTCTCTTCTTTGCTGTATTAGATACACTGTCCCAGCACCAATTATTTAAGAGACTCTTCTCTACAACCCAGAAGTGACACTTCTATGAATTTCAAATATCCATATACAGATGGATCTGTTTCTGGGATATCTATCTTGTTCCATTGGCCTACTGATTTTTCTCTGCACTATAACCTCACATTTTAATCACTATAATTTTATAATAAGTCTTGACATCTGGAAGAACTAGCCTCTCTTTTTATTTCTAAGTCTCTTCACTATATCTGGCCTTTTCTATTTTTATATAAGTTCAACAATGACCTTATCAAATTCAGATTTAGATTGTGATTGCACTAAATCGATAGATATATCATTTAGGTAGGAACTGACATTTTTATCCTGTCGAGTCTTCTAATTCATGAATGTGGTACTCTGTTACTTTCATTTTTCTGACTCTTGATAATATTTTACAATTTCCCCCTTGGAGGATTACATATCTTTTGTTGCTTAATATTTTTAATGCTATTATAAATAGAACCTTTTATTTTCTATATTTTTCTTGATGATACACAGAAATATAATTTACTATTTTTTTATCTAGGAGCCTAAGATCATTTATTCTAAAAATTTCAATTGTGGGGGGTTTCCTATGCACATTAGGGTTCTATCTGTGAAAAAGGATTTTCCTTCTTTTCAAAATTTCCAATTTTCTTATATTATTGCACCAAGACCCTCCACCCAGTAAAATTCTGAAGAGAAATGAGAATAGCTGGCATCCAGTTTATCTCTGTGATATTTTGCACTTCTCAGGGTATAAAGCTGTTTACACACTTTGTCAGATGTATCTCTAAAGTATTTAAAATAATTTATGCAATTTAAATGGGCAATTTAAACATTCAATTTCTGACTGTTGCTAGCGTATTGGAAACCAGTCAATTTTGGTTTATTGAGCTCAGATCCTGCATTCTTTCCAAATTCTAACAACTACTTTGTAGATCCAATCATGCTTTCTACATGGAGAATCTTGCTACTTGTTAAAAAAAGTTATATTTCTTCCTTGAAATCTGGATTATTTCTATTTTCTCTAGTGTCTTATTGTATTAACTGAAACTTGCAGCACAATGTCAAATGGAAACAAACCTTACAATTTTCATCACATATCATGTTAGCTGTGGCCTTTTTCATAGATTTCCTTATCGAGTTAAGAAAACTCCCTTGTATTTCTAGATGCGTAGATTTCTTATTAAGAATAGGTGGTACATTTTCTCAAATACTTTTTTCTGAGACTATTCAGATAACCATTCAATGTACTTTTAAAATTTTGTGTCTTTATATGTTCCATGGTGTATTTTCCTCATAGTTTTTGTGCATGAGGTTTGTTGAGTGTTTTGAATCTCTCTCTCTACAGTTTTAATCAAACTTGGAAAAATTTCAGCCCTTTCTTCTAATGTTTTTTAGTATCTCCTCCTTTTCTCTTCTCTGGAGATTCCAATTAGACATAATTAGGCTACTTGGATTTGTTCCAAAGCTCCCTGCTGCACTTACCATTACTACTATTATTTTCTTGGTTTTATTACTAGAAATCTAGTTTCTACTGCCCTGTTTTCCTTCCTTTGCAACGTCTAACCTGCCATTTATTCTCTTCAGGCTATTTTTCATGTGACAAGTGGTAGGTTTCACCCTTAAGGTTTTCATTGGGTCTTTTATTTCTTCCAGATCTACTTTTGAGCATCTGTAATAGAGTCATAATAACTATCTTCTTTTTAAAGTCTTATTTATTTAGTTTTTGGCTGTGGTGATCTCTGTTGCAGTACACAGGCTGTCTCAAGCCGCAGCACGTGGGGCCTACTCTCCAGCTGCGGTATGCGGGTTCCAAGCGCGGTGGCTCCTCTTGCGGAGCACAGGCTCTAGGGTACCCGGGCTTCAGCAGCTGCAGCTGCAGGCTCTGGAGTGTGGGCTCAGGCGCTGCGGCGCAGTCCCAGGTGCCCGTCTTCCAAGACCAGGGACTGAACCCGTGTCTCCTGCACTGGCAGGTGGCCATCCGACCGCTGGACCACCAGGGAAGCCCGGTAGCTATGTTCTAATTGAAATCTCTGAAGTAACTATAGTTTACATGCAGTTTAAAGAAATAGAGATCCTAGATACATTTTATTCAGTTACACCAAATGTTAGCATTTTGTAAAACTGTGGTACAATCGATATCACAACCAGGAATATTGGCATTGACATAATCCATGTCTTTTTCAAATTTCCCCAAATTTCTCATCTACGAACTGTGTTTATCTATGTACATAGTTCTCCAATTTCATCACATATATGTTCATGTATTCATCACCAGAGTCAAAATAAAGGACAGTCCCATCACCACAAGCATCCACCAACTTGCCTTTTTGTAAACACAATCATTCCTACTCCCTGACAAACACTGATGATCTTCTCTAAGTTTTTGTTACTTTGGAAATATTATGCAAATGGAATCATATAGTAACTAACATTTTGAAATTGGCTTTTTAGAAAAATTGACATAATTCTCTGAAGAGTCATCCAAGTTGTTCCGTATGTCAATAGTGTGCCTATCATTGCTGAGCAGTATTCCATGAGGTAGATGTACCAGTTTTATTTAAACACTCACCTGCTGAAGAAACTCTGGGTGGCTTACAGATTTTGGCTATAGCAAATAAATCTGCTATGAGCAGTTCTGTACATGCTTTTGAGAAAAATGTATGTTTTAAGGGTTCCGTAGATAAATGGCTGATGTATCTGGGTCAGTTGCATAGTAGGTAGATGTAGCTTCATAAGAAACTGCCAAATTTACATCCCCTTCCACAGGATATCTACAATCTGGTCTCTGTGCACTCTCACCAGCATTTGCTGGGGTCTCTGCTTTTTATTTCATTGCTTCTGATAGGTGTGTGGTGACATCTCATTGTCAACTTGCATTTCCAACAGCTAAGGATTTTAAGCCCCTTTTCACGTATATATTTGATATTTGTATATTCTCTCCGGTGAAATATCTATCATGTCTTCTACTTCTAATTAGACTGATTTTACTGTTGAGTTTTGAGAGTTCTTTATATATTCTGGATATTAGTCCTCTGTTGGACTGTAGTTTTCTTGCAGTGTCTTTGTCTGGTTTTAGTATCAGGATAATGGTAGCTTTGTAAATTAATTTGGGAGCATTCTGTCCTCTTCAACTTTTTGGAATAATTCAAAATAACTAGATTTCCTTTAGATGTTTGCTACAATTCTCTGTGACACCGCATGGTTCTCAACTTGTTTGCTAGCAGCTTTTAAAGCTATGAATTCAGTTTTACTACCAGTGATCTCTCTCTTCTGTTGTCTCTTTTTTCTTGATTTGTTGTTGGTTTTTTTTTTTCTAGAAATTAGTCCACTTCTAGGTCAACGTTTTGGCATATAACTGCTTACAAGCAGTCCCTCATGATTTTTTGTGTCTCTGTGGTATCAGTTACTACTTCTTCTCTTTCACTTCTTTTTTGGGTCCTCTTATCCTTGGTGAGTCTGGCCAGAGGTTTGTTAATTTTATTTTTTCAAAAAAAAACAACCACCCAGCTCTCGGTTTTACTGAATTCTTCTATTATTTCTTTGTTTTGTATTATTTATTTACTCTCTGATCTTTATTTCCTTCCTTCTGATGATTTTAGGTTTTGTTATTCTTTTTCTAATTCTTTTAGGTTGTTTACTTGGGATTTTTCTTACTTTTTGATAAAGGCCTCTATTGCTATGTACTTCCCTCCTCAGACTGCTTTTGTTTCATCCCAAAGGTATTTATATGGCTATCACTGTCTCAAGGTGTTACTAAGTTTCCCAGCTTCACTATTCAACCACTGGGTTTCTTATTAACATGTTGGTTATCTTCATGTAATCATTTTTTCTTGTTTCTCTTTCTATGGTTTCTGTTTTTGTGCTGTTGTGTTCAGAAAAACTTATTGAAATGACTTCTATCCTCTTTAATTTGTTCAGGCTTCTATTATGCCCTAGTATGTTGTCTATCCTAGACAACTGTTCCATGTGCACTTGAAAAAACATGGGTTCTGTTGATTGGGGATGTAATCTTTAAAGTCTAACTGTGCTATTGTTTCATTTAGAATCTCTGCTGTTTTATTTTCTGCCTGGAAGTTCTGTCTGTTGAATGTCAGTGGAGTGTTAACATCACCTACTGTTATTGTAGTCTTGTCAATTTTTCCCTTTAAGTCCCTTGATACTGGTTTTATGTACTTAGGCTCTCCTATGGGAGGGGGGGAAGTATGTTAAATAATGTAATATCTTCTTCTTGTATTGATTAGTTTAGGGTTATATAGTGTCCTTTATCTTTATGACCTTTAAATTCTGCTTTGTCTGACATGATTATTGCTACCCTCACTTTCACGTCATTTCCATTTGCAAGAAATATCATTTCCATCCCATGATTTATATATGACTCAGCTTGCTGTACACCAGAAACACAATATTGTAAATCAACAATATTTCAATTTTAAAAAACAAATAAGTTTACTTTCCAAATATTTGGGGATTTTACTGCTTCTCTGTGTGACTCTTCCTTCTGAAACTCTGTATTGCAAATTCTGGCTGCTTCCTCTCTCTAAATTCTAACTTCTACACTTTCAATTTAGGGAGATTCCAGAGTTATTTTTATGAGTCCCCTTTAATGAGTTATTTGTATGACCTCCATCCTATTTTTATACAGTAACCTTGGGCAATCACAGGGTTTAATCATTGGTTTCCTTTTGTTGTCTGTTACCCACTGTCTGAGAAGCACGGTTTCACATCTTTTGTCCAGTGTTTAAGTTATTAAAGGTGGCAAGGTAAATCTCCTGTCTTTTACTTATGGCCAGCAGTGGAGTCAAAATTAATTTTTATCCATTCATCAGACATCCTTATTATTTACATAATTTGGAATGACAATTATTTTCTTTTAGCCCACTGAAGGTACCATTTCACTGTTTCACTGTTACTGTTGAAAAGCCGAGTCAGTCTTTAACATTCCTTTGAAGTGTAATATGTCTTTTTATTTTCAACTTCTTTTGATTCTTCTTGTCTTCTATTTTACACGTTTACTTTGAAGACACCAGGCATGCATCTCTTACTCTATCCCCCTTGAAATTCACTATTCATCTGCAATCTGTGGATCAGAGTTTTCCAATAGTTCAGAAAAATGCTCAGCCTTTCTATGAATAACTTTACCCCTTTGTTTCTTCTAGGACTCTAATCAAACACACATCAAACATTCTCACTGAATTTCTTGCCTTCTCTCGTATACATTCCGTCTTTTTCTATGTGTGCTTTATTATAGATACTTGCTTCCAGTTTGTTAATTCTTTCCTTTCATGTATACTGTGTTGCTAAGCATGTTCACTCACTTTCAAAACTTTTATATTTTTCATTTAAATGAATTCTATTTGGTTCTTCAAATCTACATCACTTTTTAAACACAGTAATTATAGTTGTCTTACAACACATCTCTGATAATTCCAAATTTAAAGTCTGTGCATATCCTGTTCCTGTAATTTCCCACTTCATTGCCTTAACTTCTTTACCATTATATCCTTAACTCTGTATTCACTGCTCTTACATTTTTGTTTTACAAGACACAAAGTAAATATGCCTTCCTTCAGAGAGCCACTGGAATGGCTTCTGCTAGGTTCATGGACCACTACAAGTTGGGAACCACCTCAAACTATGTTTGAGTCTAAATTCCCCAATCCACCCAAATTTTGGTGCTCAAGATACAAAAGCAATCGAGGGCTAGTCTGTGGCTACAACTTGGAGGATCTCTGGTCCTTTTCTCTTCTCTTCTGGTCCTTTTCTCTTCTCCTTTTCTCCAGGATCTCTGGTCTTTTTCTCTTCTGACAGTCCCTGAGTTTGGGGGTCTCCTTGAGCTTTCTGGAGCCTCACCTTGACATGGAATTTCCTACAGGATCCTCCAACATGATGGATACTTGGTCTAACTTTTGCCCCTTTAATCTATGAGTCTGATCTACGCAAGAGTTAGGCACTGGACATATACTCCAGTCAGAAGTGCCCACTTTCTCTTAAACATTGTACTCATGTCTGGGGTTGAGGCTTTCTCCAAAGCGCTGGCCTTTCAATTCATCATCTTACCTCACCTGGTTTCAAGTGTATATGAAACACACACATATATAAGCAGTCTTGAAAGATCCATCAATAAAGTTATAAAGGGCAGAGTACATGCTAATTTATGGATAAAAAGCCAACTTTATTTAGCATTTATAAGTTTTTTTGAATCAGTTCAGTTTAGTTGCTCAGCTGTGTCTGACTCTTTGCGACCCCATGGACTGCAGCATGCCAGGCTTCCTTGTCCATCACCAACTCCCGGAGTTTGCTTAAACTCATGTTCATTGAGTAGATGATGCCATCCAACCATCTCATCCTCTGTCATCCCTGTCTCCTCCTGCATTCAATCCTTCCCACCATCAGGGTCTTTTCCAATGAGTCAGTTCTTCCCATCAGGTAGGCAAAGTACTGCAGCTTCAGCTTCACCATCAGTCCTTCCAATGAATATCTCTCAGGACTGATTTCCTTTAGGATGGACTGGCTGGATCTCCTTGCAGTCCAAGGGACTCTCAAGAGTCTTTTCCAACACACAGTTCAAAAGCATCAATTCTTTAGCATTCAGTTTTCTTTATGGTACAACTCTCACATCTATACAGGACTACTGGAAAAACCATGGTTTTGACTATACAGACCTTTGGTGTCTACGTTGGTCATAGCTTTTCTTCCAAGGAGCAAGCATCTTTTCATTTCATGGCTGCAGTCACCATCTGCAGTGATTGTGAAGCCCAAGAAAATAAAGTTTATCACTGTTTGCATTGTTTTCCCATCTATTTGCCATGAAGTGATGGGACCAGATGCCATGATCTTCGTTTTCTGAATGTTGAATTTTAAGCCAACTTTTCCACTTTCCTCTTTCACTTTCCTTAAGAGGCTTTTTACTTTCTCTTCACTTTGACATAAAGGTAGTGTCATCTGCATATCTGAGGTTATTGATTATTTTTCCTGGCATTCTTGATTCCAGCTTCTGCTTCATCCACCCTGACATTTTGCATGAGGTATTCTGCATTTAAGTTAAATAAGCAAGCTGACAATATACAGCCTTGATGTACTCCTTTCCGAATTTGGAACCAGTCCTTTGTTCCACATCCAGTTCTAACCATTGCTTCTTGACCTGAATACAGGTTTTGCAGGAGGCAGGTAAGGTAGTCTGAATTCCCATCTCTTTAAAAACTTTCCAGTTTGTTGTGATCCACAAGTCAAAGGTTTTAGCATAGTCAATGAAGCAGATGTTTTTCTGGCATTCTCTTGCTTTTTCTATGATCCAATGGATGTTGGCATTTTGATCTCTGGTTCCTCTGCCTTTTCTAAATCCAGCTTGAACATCTGGAAGTTCTCAGCTCACATACTGTCGAAGCCTGGCTTGGAGACTTTTGAGCATTACTTTGCTAGTGTGTGAGATGGGGAAACAGTGGAAACAGTGTCAGACTTTATTTTTTTGGGCTCCAAAATCACTGCAGATGGTGATTGCAGCCATGAAATTAAAAGACACTTACTCCTTGGAAGGAACGTTATGACCAACCTAGATAGCATATTCAAAAGCAGAGACATTGCTTTGCCAACAAAGGTCCGTCTAGTCAAGGCTATGGTTTTTCCAGTGGTCATGTATGGATGCGGGAGTTGGACTGTGAAGAAAGCTGAGCACCGAAGAATTGATGCTTTTGAACCGTGGTGTTGGAGAAGATTGTTGAGAGTCCCTTGGACTGCAAGGAGATCCAACCAGTCCATTCTAAAGGAGATCAGTCCTGGGTGTTCTTTGGAAGGACTGATGCTAAAGCTGAAACTCCAATACTTTGGCCACCTCATGCGAAGAGTTGGCTCATTGGAAAAGACTCTGATGCTGGGAGGAATTGGGGGCAGGAGGAGAAGGGGACGAAAGAGGATGAGATGGCTGGATGGCATCACTGACTCGATGGACATGAATTTGGGTGAACTCTGGGAGTTGGTGATGGACAGGGAGGCCTGGCGTGCTGCAATTCATGAGGTTGCAAAGAGTTGGACATGACTGAGCGACTGAACTGAACTGAGATGCACGCGTGTGATTCTTTTAAGCATAGAGATAAATTAGAATAGTGTGGTATTCCCAGAAACAGGACATTTCCATAGAGTTCTTTTATGTATTAATGCTAAGTATACGGCTTCCTATTGAATCTATTTCTTTTCACTCTTTAGAGGAGATAAATTTTAAAATAATGTGTACAGCACATGGTAAAGACAGGAAATGATCTTACTATAGCCATCTATATAAGTGAATTTATTCATGTGACAATGCAGTGCCCTTGGATGTGAAATGTAGGTAACAGTAAATTATTCTGATAGCTATTGCTTAATCTATTATTCTATGAATCTACAGATGCTTCAACACTTCTATAACACCTACAGCAGACCATACTTAACAATAAAAACACTCCTTCCCACTGGTATAGACATTTCTGTAATAACAGCCTATATCCACTCACTACCAATTGACTGAAGATGCCACATATCCTATTCATTATTCCCACAGATGACATCTTTTGAAACATGACTAAACAACTCTTTCTACTGTGTTATACTACCACTTGCTTTTCAAGGTTAAGAATTTAAAACTACTCACACACAAAGCATTCTCATCATTCATGATTGTAGAGAATTAAAGTACAGAATTCAGATATTCTTCTATTGAAAAAAAAAAAAAGGAAATCTTCAGGCAAAATGATCAAGAGTATTGTAAGTTCTTTGTAAAAGCACCCTATTGAATATAGTGCTAATAAATAAAAGATAACCAACAGTGTACTTCAGGTCGATAATAAAAATTTAATAGTAACATCATAAAATAAACAAACATATAAAAATCAAATATTTACTTCTGGATGTTAGAAATAATATACATAATAAATTCAGCAGAGTACTGATAGTGCTGCAAGATAAGATTTTATGGTTCAAATTATATATTATGTCAATCAGACCATTTTGTTCTCAGGGTTTCCAATATTCTGCTTTTATTATAAAAAGCATCTGAACTTCAGACATCTCTAATGATGTATTACCTGGCATACTGCCACTGAAGCTGTGTGACCACTGTCTTAATGATCTAACTAAATCTCCTTATAATGTAATTAAAAGAGGTGAACATTTCCCCACTTTGGAATACTAGTTACCAAAACTGTCACAGTGTCAAAATAAAAATGATTCCTTTCTCCTTTTGCATTTCAATTAAAAAGCACATGCATGAGAGAAAGTTGAAAACAAAAAGGGCAACTTTATGCTATATGCTAGGTCAGTGCTCAAGTTCACAGACTAAGTTTAAAGGTAAACTTCCTGGTTCTGGTCCTCAAGTAAAAATGGAACTAATGAACCAACTTTGTAATTATCAGAAAATACATGTTACCTATTCTTTCACAATCAAATCTTTCAATGATTTCTAAGACTCTTTCAGTATCCTGTTTCGGTTGAGCTAGTTCAGGAGACACACTGGTTGAAAAAGGATTGAGAAAATATGTTTTAAGGTTGGAAGGTCCATCTTTGAAAAATAAAGATTTAAATATAGCCCTTGAAAAGGTTATTTAACCCAGAATTGCTGGGTATGACAAGTAGACAGAAAAAAAGTCATGTTTAAATGCATAAATGAAAAACTGTTGGTAGGTTTTTCAAAACAGAAGTAATTCTTCCAACTCAAAGACAACTGCTGAAAGTCAAAGTTATCCTGCTACATATTTCATCTTCTTCAAAGCCACTGAGTCAAGTCAGAATCACTGTGTCTTAAAACTTTGGTTGGATGACTTACATATTCTGTAAGAAGTAACTATAACTCAACAAACAAAATAGATATAAAACTAGAATCTTAACTGAAAAAATGGCATGTTTCTCCATCATTTTCATACAGTCAGCATGCCCATCTGAAATCTAATATTTCATTTGTAAACACTGCTACATTTCCCACTGAAGCTTGTTATTCTGATGAACCAAAATTTAAATGCTTTCATTCAGTTGATGGTTAATGAAAGTTCTGAGGATTATTCATCATTATCTGTAGAAAAAGGAAAAAAAATTAACTCACTCGCTGAAAATCAAGCTCTGTGTATTTACTTGGTAAAAAAGTCATTTTTTGGTCATGCTAAAGAACAAGAGCCTTAATGTATGGAGTTTTTATTATAATATCACACACTCCTCATAAAACATGCAAACAATACAATAAAGAATTAAGTGGGAAGCAAAAATCACCTATAAGCCAAAGACAACCAAGGCTAATAATTTTATATAAAACTTTCTAGACTGCTTTACTCTGCATACACAAATATGCTTTAAAAAATTACAACAATGCAGTTGTGAGACACAACTTTTTGCCTTTAAAACACATAATGGATGGAAAGATGGACAAATAAGTGATAAAGGAAGACTATAAAATGCTAATGGCAGAATCTAGGTGGTAGACATATGTGAGGTAACTGTAAAACTGTTTCAATGTTTTCGTATCTAAAAATTTTACAATAAAGCATTGAAAAAGAATAAATTATGGGTAAGTTTCATGACAGTTTCAATGGCTGTGTAATATTTTTTGGATATAGTGTATTTAAATTAACCATTTGTGTTTAAAGACATTGTGGTTAACTCCAATTTTTCATTAGCCTAAAAAACACTAAGGAATAAATTAAACAGACTGCTTAATTTAACCTGAAGGATGAAGAGTCTGAATATGAACAGAGCTAGTTTGATACTCTCCACAGATTCACTCAAATGTGATCATTTTTCTGGCCTTAACTTCCACATGCCATATGGAAAGGGCCCCATGAGATCCAAATATTGTAAAAGTTACTTAGCATGCTTTCAGTCTATTACAGGACTGTTTCATAAAATGGAGTTCATGATCTCAAATAAGTTAAGAATATACAAGTGTCAGATAATGTTTATATTTTCATTTTTATAACAATAATTATTTATATATAGAAAAAAATGACATGTTCCATAACAGTAATTCACAATGGACAGACATTTTCAAAGACTAAGATGAGTTTTTCACTGAGGTCTATGGACTTAGATTCTTGGAGTCTGAAAAAGTATTTTCCTTTTTAGAGGAATTCACATGTTACTTCAGTTGGAGGAACACTATCAATAGTTTGATCATATATTATTTATCTTTTCAACAATCGCTGGACATTTTTCCTTGTTTCAATTCCAGGAAACGCTGTCCTCTGAATAACTGACACATTTTGTCTCAAGTAATTAATTAGGTTAATTAATTAGGTTTCCTGCTTTGCTACCAAGATCAGCACCAAACTGGTACTGATTATTATTTTCCCAAATTGTAGAGATTCTTTGACTATGAGCTTGTGTTCCTGCTTCAACTTGGCTTAATATTATATTGCTTGCACTCATTTGCCTAATATGTTGACTTTTCCAAACACTTATTTTTAACTTAATTTCATTTTCTTCTCTATGTATGTAAGTATATATATGTACGTACACACAGTGTACAATATATGATGTAGTCAAACCTTTTTTGGCTGAACAAGAGGGAATATAAATAAATCTTATGAAAATTTCTATGGCCAAATTAAGCATCAACATTTTAAATTCTCAACTCCTGCCTACAAATCATACCTTTAAAGTAATAATATTAATGTTGACAAATATTTTTAGAAATGAATTCTTGTCCAAAATGGGCTTCCCTTGTGGCTCAGCAGGTAAAGAATCTGCCCGCAATGCAGGAAACCTGGGTTTGATCCCTGGGTTAGGAAGATTCCCTGGCGAAGGGAAAGGCTACCCACTGTATAGTACATGGGGTCACAAAGAGTTGGACACGACTGAGCTACTTTCACTTTCTTGTTCAAAATATTCAGAATCAGTTTATAAACTCACTATAAAAGTTAGGCTCATTACTGCATGGTAAGATACTTAAAACAAAAAGATCATATATTATTTATCTTGACTACCTACTTTATTTACTAAACTTGATTGAAAGTAACTTTAAGCTTTTCTCCAAAAAATTGAAAGCTCTCAGAATGGATATGTATCAAGAAAGACAATCAAAGGAATATGGTATATAAGATGTCAGGGAATTTATGAAAGAGAAGTTTCAAGACATTTTGTGTAATGGAGTATCTTCATTAGAATAAGTCTGTATCTCTGCTTCGAAGACAGTAAACATTTATTTGGATAAGTACGTTCTTGTATTTTTTCCCCAAAGTGGTATTATTGTCCATTGACTTCTTTTTTTAATAAAGAAGAGATCCCTTACATTTCTATTGACAGGTTCCATAGCAACCACCGTGAGTACGAAACATGATTCTGTTTGTGCCTGTCTATCTGTGATAATTCTTAGCTACTACTTAATCAGGCACACAGGTAGCACAAACCGTTATAAAGGAAGTTGGTTTACATTCAATTGGTTCCTTGCCGCTAATGACCTGAACGTCTCCCTGGCAGTTACTCTGTGGGCTTATGAAGAAAAGTAATGAAAATGCAGTAGGTTTTAAAGCTGTAAGAGTACTTACTGTACCTGAAAGATTTTCTAGTTTTAACAATAACTATTAGAATTTTAACAAGACTTTTGCCTCCATTAAAGCAATTCAAGAAAGTTTTGCTGAGCTTATAGTCAATGTAAATAAGTCTAAATAATTATAAAGTCTCTCCCCAAATAAAATACTCTTGAATTCTGATTTTAGCAAACTTAATTTTATTGAGTCCAAATACCACATATTTTAATAAAATCCTGCCTCTGAAATATGTCATCTGAGCACTCCTCTGAACATGCAGTCCAGGCTCTCACCTCCTCATGCCCAGATACCCTATTGTTTCCATCAGGTGCTCCTTCCCATCTCGCTATGCCTGGCAACACATGGCACCATGGCCAGACTTCTCACCACAAAGTGCTTCTTCCACTACACTGTCCTTTCACTTCTAAATCCGTCACTGGTTTCATCCATGTGTCTTAAACAGTCACAGTGTCTCATCACAAGACTAATTTTCCACAGGAAGCTCCTAGTATGGTCAGTCTATCCTAACACAGTAATTGCCGTTTTGTTATTTTCCCCACAAGTCACATTCTCTACATCTCTTTTCATTTCTCCCAATCCAACCTCCCTTCTCTAGCCCCTACGGCACTGAAAACATTTCCGGATGAGCATTTTATGTATGCTTTACACCTTCTTTCCTATGTCTTTATCCTAAGGACATGGTACACAACACGTAAGCAGACCATGCCCTTCACTGGCCACAAAAATGGAGTGCCAGGCACCCAGGAGCCTCCATAAACACTCTAAAACCCACCACAGTGCATGAGACGGGAGGTCACGCTCCATCTGAGAGCAAATGAAACAAATCTGAGACAAAATAAATCACTTCCTGTTACATGACCAGCTTGTCATAGAATCGGGACTATATCTCTGGTCTCTAGATTCAATGCTTAGTGTTCTGCCATGACCAAGTGAATGAGAAAAAATATTCTTTAATAACTTTTAATAAAGTCAACATATTCTGAGTGACTCTACAAGTAAATATTTTTGAAATATAAAAATGGTTTTATATTGATGATGGTCATCATCATCAATATGATAGATGAACTGCACTTACTGTCAACAGAAGACATTACATTTGGTACTATTTAGGAGAAATTTTACATATATGTCTAAAAATTTAATTCCACCTCCTTGGTAAGAAAGTATTCCAATTTCTAGAGCTGTCCAAAAAAAAAGGCTTTTTAAAAATCTCAATTCAAATGTTACTTGCAAATTAAATTATTGACTTAAAAAACAAGGCAATAAAAGTTTATACCAGAATCCAAGTAACTGTATCCTTATACAGTTAATTGGTTAAAAGTACTAGATATTAATATAATTCCAATACAGATTTCACAAAATGCATGTGATATAATCTAATCAATTTACATTTGTCATCTCATTTTTTGCACATTTATTTAAAATATAAGGATGTGAGGAAATCTTACCTTCTTGATAGGCTCCATCTGCCATGACTAAATGAAGAATCTTGGCATAAAGATGCTGATGTTCATTTCCCAAAATATTTTGAACTATTGTTGAACAAATCTCAATATTTTCATCTTCGTCTTCATGAACAGCCTATACCAAATTTCCAAATATAAATATTTGAATGTTAACCTTCTCTAATTGGAGGCTTTATTATTTCCAGTAAGTCTACTGATCAAGAAAAATCACTGCCATTTCACTACTAATTCAAACACAGAGTATTTCAAAATTAAATTAAATGTTTTAGCTGACATTTTACTTGCCTTTATTTTTTCATAGACCTCAAAGAACTTTTCGAAGCCTATTTCCTGTTCCAGGTGAAGCCTCAGTTCCTCTAAATGATTAAAGACACTATCGTATTCACATTCACTAGTTATCTCCCCATCACTGTTATCTAAAAAACATAAATAAAAAGAAGACATTTCATGATTTAAAAGACTGAATAAAATAATTCTTGCCATAACTGATTCTCCTCCTGTTATAAGGGAATACTGTCATTGGGATAGACTACTTGTACTTTCAATATAGTTTCTGTCACTATAATACTTGTCATGTATATAGTTAACCAACGTATGTATACATAAATGTCTCAATGATACTCTAGAAATGTTTTCTTTCACAGACATTAGCAGTTAATCAGGTTAAGAATAAAAACATTCTAAGAGATGTCAGCCACTTGAGTTTTTAAAAAAGGAAAAAGCATACCCATATATTCTATACTGAGGCAACCAATCCTAACTACTACTTTTAAAAACTTGATATTAAATATGGGGCAAAACATGAAAGAGCATGCAGCTGACCTAAAACATGTATCATAAAACTTGGAAGGCATCTAAAAAGGATTATGAATGCTTTATAAGTTTTATGTCATGTACATGCTCAACCAAAGTAATTTGAAAAATTCTAATAAAAGAAAAATTAATATAATATTATTCCTTTTCACATTATCTCTTCTTCCCAAATAAATCATTGTTTAAATACACAATTTTTCTGTGCATCTTAGGGTCAATGATATGAATAAGGAACTGTTTTCAAATCAAAAACAAAGTATCAAGGTTTTAAAAACTGCTTTTAGTTTAATCCTGCTGGTTGAGCACTATATGTGGAAGCCCTTTGTAAAACACAAACAGCTAAGAAAATTAAGTTACCATCTTTATTACCAGGAAAGTAAGTCAAGAAGTGAAGGATAACAGAATAAAAATGCTTCAAAAAAGCATTTCCATACTTTGTTGTTGTTATTGTTTAGTCACTAACTCATGTCCAGTTCTTTGCGACCCCATGGACTGTAATAACCCACCAGGCTCCTCTGTCCATGGGGTTTCCCAGGCAAGAATACTGGAGTGGGTTACCATTTCCTTCTCCAGGGGATCTTCCTGACCCAGGGCTGGAACCCACGTCTCCTCCACTGGCAGGTGGGTTCTTTACCACGGAGCCTTATTTTAGTGGAAAGAAATGGAGCAATGATGCATGCACACGTGGGAAGGAGAGTGAGCAGAAGTCAGGGATGCAGAGCAGGGCCAGCCTTCATCAAGGCTGGAAGTGGCTCGTGTCGGAGGTCAGAGAGAGACACTGTTCGACGTCAGGGCCACCACGCACCCGAGTGCCACTCCTCATTGAGGGCGCTCTCGCTGCTGGGGTTGTCATCCTCCTCGCCCGCATCCGTGCCGTTGGCAGCCTGCTCGGCGTCATCACTGGTCTTCAAGCCTGACTCCTCCTCTTCGCTGTAGTCCTCCCCTGGCTGCTCCCGCAGCAGCTGCTCCATGGAGGCTTGGAGCTCCTGTAAGTCTGTGTCAGCCTCTTCAAACACACTGAAATTTAAAAATTACAATATCACCAAAACTTTTCTTTACTCTGAAATTTTACTTCAACTCAATATGCACACACTCCTTTCCACTGAAAAGTACTCGTTGTGATCTGAAAAACACCTATTAGTAGTATTTAACAAAAGAAATAAGTATTCACACAACTGATAAATAAAGTATACAACACATGTTCTGGAAATACATAAGCCAAAAGATGGCTTATATAAAGATGTCCTGATTCGTCAAAGAGAATCAAGTAACTATCAACATTATTAATTCGTTAAGTTTAAAAAAATGTTTCAACATTTAAGGGCCAGACTAAATATTCTATTTTCATATCGTTTTAAAGGTTCAGTAAAATCTTGGTGTGGATGTATGACAGCTATGCACCAAACTCACTGGGGTGGAGGGGAGGGGGTGGTGCCGCCTTCTACTTTCAATCAATTACAAATGTGGAAATGAACTGATTTACACAAGTAATATCTTACATTCATATAATACCTTAATTTCTAAAGTGGTTTATCCTATTATTTAAATTTTATCCACACAAAACTCAGTTTAGAAACATGAGAACTATGAATCAAAGTGCTCAAGTGACTTGTCAAAGCCACACAGTCAATAAATGACAAATACGAGACTTAGTGCTAGGCCTTCTGCTCACTTCTACAGGATCCCAGAAGCACTCAGCAACTCCATTCCTGAGGAGCTGCTCTCTCTCCTTGAGGCAAGCAAATGGAAAAACCGGTAGACTAAGAGTTACTTCGAGTGCTTGACGCACGAAGTCCTCTGAAAGACGAGGGACCCATATTGAGGATTTCAACTTGCAGAAAAGCAATATTAAGCAGAACACAAGACTGATGAAGGCCTTTCTTAAAGTTTAGACTCTAATGAAATAAACAAGTATATACTAAAGAACTAAAATAATATTATTATGAGACCATACATAAAACTTTCATTAACAGAAAAATAATTTTTAATGCAGAAATATCTTTATTTTGTATTTATGTGTACAAACACCTACACTGTGACATTGCAGCAGCTACAGAAAAGCAAACGTCATGATCTCATCAGAATGAGAGAGAGTGTCTAATCTTTTGGATCATCCTTCTCAGAGCATTTAGCTTAGCATTTCATTATCATACTAACATACCATGCACATCTGCTAGGTACCACTGGAGTCTAAGGGACTGTCAAGAGTCATCTCCAACACCACAGTTCAAAAGCATCAAATCTCCAGCACTCAGCTTTATTTATGGTCCAACTCTCACACCCATACATGACTATTGGAAAAACCATATCTTTGACTAGACTGCTTTTTTAATATGCTGTCTAGGTGGGCCTTAGAAAGCATCACTACGAACAAAGCTAGTGGAGGTGATGGAATTCCAGTTAACCTATTGCAAATTCTGAAAGATGATGCTGTGAAAGTGCTGCACTCAATATGCCAGCAAATTTGGATAACTCAGCAGTGGCCACAGGACTGGAAAAGGTCAGTTTTTATTCCAATCCCAAAGAAAGGCAATGCCAAAGAATGCTCAAACTACTGCACAATTGCACTCATCTCACATGCTAGTAAAGTAATGCTCAAAATTCTCCAAGCCAGGNTTTATTTTTTGATTGCTATGTTGCATGGCTTATGGGATCTTAGTTTCCAACCAGGGATTAAACCTGGGCCCCTGGCAGTAAAAATGTGGAGTCCTAACCACTGGACCACCAAGGAATTCAAAAGGCAACCTTGAAAAGATAAAGTCTGGTTAGAAATTTAAAAACTAACCGGCAAGCCTTAAGAAAAACAAAAACAAAACAAAATGCATCAGATACAGTGTTCTTGGCTCAAGAATTATAGGGAGAAAAATTGTGAGACTGGTACCAAGCTTTCAATCAGATCAAAACATACATTCTTTCTATGGAAAGGCAGAGGTAAAAAGGAGAAACTTAAATTCCATGAGGTTGCAAAGAGTCGGACACGACTGTGCGACTGAACTGAACTGGACTGAAATTTCAAAAGATCAAAAAATAAATCATAAAAACAATAACATTTGGCAACCTACTTTCCTGGTGACTTGAATACACTTCTCAACCTCTCTGGTTTTACTTCCCTAAAAGGTCAGCAGCATGCGTCAGACGCTGAGCAGGCTGAGCGGCATCAGGGGAGGTGACGGGTGTTATTGTCTAAGCACTGCCAGTTCCTGCTGCTTTTAGAAGTGTTGGTTAAATTGTCCTCCAGGCTTAAGTAAGATTCATCAGGAATCAATAAGGAGGGAAATTTGTGAAAGCAATTAAGTTACATGTAGAACTCACATGGGAGTATGTGTGTGTGCATGCACACGCACACACACACACCCCTATTCCACCTGCTAACTCCCCATTGCTGTGGTCTGGAGTTACACCCAGCGGAGATGTGTGGACAGAGCCTTCTGGCATCTCCCTGTGGAAGAGCAGTGAGTGCTTTCCAGTTTCCCACTGCAGTCCCTGCACCATGTGGCCTCACACTCCAAACAGTCATCACCTTGCTGACATTCACTCAGTGAAGCACCAGCCATGTCAAGCATTGTGATGGGTGCTCAGGGGCCAATAACACAGAAAACTTCCTGGTGGCCCAGTGGCTAAGAATGCACTGCCAATCCAGGTGACATGGGCTCCACCCTCGGCCCAGAAGATCCCATATGCCGCGGAGCAACGCGCCGGCGAGTCACAACTAATGAAACCATGCCCCTAGCGGCCATTCCACAGTAAGAGAAGCCACTGAAGTGAGAAGTACTCGCACCTCAATGAAGAGCAGCCCCTGCTTGCTACTAGAGAAAGCCCACGTGCAGCAACAAAGACCCAGCAAAGACAAAAATAAATCATTAAAATTAAAATTAATGAAGAATTAATTAAAATTAATAAATAAAAATTAAAACTAAACAGAATAAAAATGGCAGAGACACAATGGTGTCCATGTCCTTACATTCCTCAAGTGAAGTTAAGTTACAGTATTTAGAGGCAGACACACATACCAAAGTTTACTTCACTGTACTTTAAATACGTTGTAAAAAGTTAAGAGTAGTGAAAGGTCAGCTACAGATCATGCTTGAAAAGTATGGGGGAGTTACCCTCTCTAGAACATGTGTACACTCAGAAATCCTGTTAGAGTCGGTATCTAAAGGTAATTGTGCTCACATGTCCTCAGAGTCTGACGGTCCTTCCTTAACATGCTCATCTTCCATTTCAAGATTGTCCTGACGTCCATCTCCCACGGTGGGGACATCCATCAGTGTTCTGAACAGTTTGGAGAGGTCTGGAAGTGAACATGTCCGCAACATCTGAAAAAAACCAAGAGATTTCTTATTAGGAGTGAGACAGTGAGAAAATTAAAACGAGAGGAAAAAATTAGAAAACTGGAGTTAGTAATAATTTTGTTAAATACATATATATATATATATGCATCAACCACCCGTTTAGAGCTAAAAGTGTCTCAATCTAAGCTGAGAATCTACTTCTCTTAAACTTTAGCTCAGTCTTTTATCAAAGATGAAACTAAGCCTGTGAGTGAGTTCTGCTTGGGCTTCTCTCAGAAGTGGCCTTTACAAGTCACAGAGGTCTTTATCTGGGGAGCACATGTGGAGTGGAGCTGGAGCTGAGTCAGGACTTTCTCACTCACGGCTCTCCATCCCTCTGCCATGGCATGTCTGCTGATTCTTCCTTTCACTTTCTGAAAAGTACACTGTCCAAGATGCTCTGTGTGTTTTGTCCAAACTGGCTAAGCACCATCCCACACAAACTATTGCCCTTTCTATTACTTTATCTTACTGGTCAACACTGATTAAATCAGAGGCCTTCAATTAGAGCAAAGAAGTTCCCATTGCCTCCCTGAGCAATGGACTGCGAGTGGTACCCTTCCCACCAGAAAAGACGGCTAGAAAGACAGGCACTCGATGTTCATGCTGAGAGGCACCGGGAACAATGGGGTGAAGAGGAATTGAGCACACTGAGATGAGAAAGAGCAGCACAGTGGAGGTACTTAAAATGTGAACTAGTGCTGCACATGGCCAGAATAACAGGAATAGCCCCTGTCCAGCACTCTCAACAATCAGAGTGAAGGACAGACAGGGCTATGATACACACATCTAGAGAAGTCAGTCTCAGGGCTGGGTCAACCCTACAGGAATCTGTAAGACCTGAAACATGACTGTTAAGGCCCAGATAAGATCCAAACACTAGATGGGAGACTGTGTAAAACACACAATGTTAACTGAGTAAGAAAGGTATGTACTTAGCCAAATCTACTGGTACAAACTGCTTTTGAGAATAAAAAAGAATAGATTTCTATTATTTGAAAATAATTTACATATTTCAGCACACAAGAGGAAAAAAAATGGTTATGTGGTACAAGATGATACAGATACATACTGCCTGGTTAAAGTATTTAACAATGGTACTGTCAGCAGAATTTACACTTGACTTCTTTGTTCTTCTAATGGTTTGAGCCATGTATATTAGAAACCCAGAGGCTGCAAAACATGCAGCCAGTAACAGTTTACCCAGACACATGCTGACCAATAAAAACAAATAGCATATATGCATCATATATTTAAATACAAGGGGACCACACAAAGGGATACAGTATTTTTTAAGCTGATATAAATTTTAGCCCTGGTAAAATCACCTCAATTCTAGTTTCCTTCATTAAAATAAACTTCATAGCCCAACACAAAATAACAGAAAGAAATTTCAAGTGGTATGTACCTCTTGGAATAGGTTTACACACTCATCAATCCAACAGTTCCTACAGGTCCTGTATTTAAAATCCTAATATTCACAGTCTTTTCTGACAGCCTATCAATGTTTCAGACAGGATATTCATCTTCATACAGAAGAACTTTATATAAGAACACTTTCAGTTCTGTAATTCTGAGTCTACTAGGTCTTTTTCATACTATTTCAATAACATTCTATAGTTCTGACATTCACAGAAAGAAATCCTCCTGAAAATAGCTACTAATCCAGAACATGTTGCCTGAAATCTTACTTCATTTCTAGTTAGACTAATTTTTTCCACAATTTTTTGTAGCATAACTTATGCAGCAAACATTTGGTACCATTATAAATCCTCTCAGATTGTGAGAAGATCTCATCTTTATGGAAAGCAAAGTTTTAGAAGACCTCAAAACATTTTTTAAAATACAGTTCTTTTAGATTTCTCATCCTTGGTTCTATTTTTTCTTGACAATGAAGACAACCATGTAAAAAGTGAATGAATTAAGTACTAGCTGCACTAATTAGAACTTCACATGCTACTTAATTCTATCAACTCAGTTTTTCATCTGTAGTATTTTTCATATAAAATTATGTATTATTCTCCAACTATACTACAAAATTGTTCATGATGAGCACATTTGCTTAACATCTACCTATTGCAATTCAACTATAACACTAAACCCTCAAAATAGCTTCTACAAATATTTGCTCACTACAACCCATGCTGCTGCTGCTGCTGCTAAGTCGCTTCAGTCGTGTCCGACTCTGTGCGACCCCATAGATGGCAGCCCAAGAGGCTCCCCTGTCCCTGGGATTCTCCAGGCAAGAACACTGGAGTGGGCTGCCATTTCCTTCTCCAATGCATGAAAGTGAAAAGTAAACGTGAAGTTGCTCAGTCATGTCTGACTCCTAGCGACCCCATGGACTGCAGCCTACCAGGCTCCTCTATCCGTGGGATTTTCCAGGCAAGAGTACTGGAGTGGGGTGCCATTGCCTTCTCATACTTCAACCCATAAACAAGGCTAAAAATGAAATTAAAACATTAAAACATCATGAACACTTAACAAAGGCAAAAATTATGGACATTATCTAAGAACTGATAGTTTAGCAAAGCAAAAGAAGACATTTAAGGCACTTGTGCTCTTTGTGAACTGTACATTAAATACTTCCCCTGACTCTGTATTTGCTGTACCAGGCAAGAAATTCTCAAGTTTTTATAGAGATCAGTCTTCCACTCTACTCCCCATTTGAGAAATTATCAGTGGAACACATCTCTCTCAAGCCCTTATTCACTATCCCATTAGATAGGGAAGGTCTAGTGGGAAGGATAAGCAGGTTTTCCATTGGGCAACCTAGTGCCTATCCTTATGTACCTCAGATTGTGAGAAGATCTCATCTTTAAACTACTTTATCTTGACCCCACAAATTTACCTTCAATAATCATTTATGTGTTACACTTTCAATTCTATTGATACTCTGTTACAATTGTCTCATGAAAGCCGCCACTTTATATATGGGGTTTCCTATCAGAAACAATGCAGCCAAGACGACAGTGTAAGTCTAGATCTAGTGGAAATGCTCCTTCAAAGTAAAAGTGAAATTAAAATGTTTTTAAATAAAAGTTGAAAAAAATTCATTACCAACTCTTAGGGCTACCTAAGAGGTGTTAATAAACTTCTTAAAGTGATGGAAAAATAATGTGTATGTGATCAGTTGCTCAGCTGTGTCTGACTCTTTGAAACCCCATGAACTATAGCCCGCCAGACTCCTCTGTTCATGGGATTTCCCAGGCAAGAATACTGGAGTGGGTTGCCATTTCCTCCTCCAGGGGATTCTCCTAACCCATGTATCAAACCCAGATATCTTCAAATTCTACAGTAAGAGATGAAGAATGGCTAACATGTAAATATAAAAGACTTCCTGTCATAATTTGTACTTTCTCTAAAAGATAATAGAATGCTTAAAGCAAAAATATAGAAATGTATTATGGAATTTATCATACACAAAGAAATAAAATACATGACAATTCCACAAAGGAGAGGCAAGAGAGTGGAAATGGAAATATACTGTTGTAAGGTTCTGATGCTATAAATGAAGTGGCATAATATTATTTGAATAGAGACCGTGATAATCTAAAGAATGTATACTGAAAACTGAGAAGTCTACCAAAAGCAAACAGTAGAGATAGAACACTAAAAAACTCAATCAAAAAGGGAGAATAAAAGCAAAAAAGGAACCAAAAAGAAATGAGACAAATAGAAAACAAATAGCAAAATGATAAGTTTAATTCAAGCATATTGATAATGTCAAAAATTACATTAAATATAAATGACCCAACCACTTTGATTAAATGACTGTGATATGGTTAATAAGCAAGACTCAACTACATGACAAGTACAAAAAATCTATATGAAATAAGTCTGATTAAAAGGAAAGGATGTAGGGACTTCCATGGCGGTCCGGTGACTAGGAATTCACCTGCCAATGCAAGGAACACAGGTTCGATTCTGGCCTGGGTGGATTCCACATGATGCGGAACAACTAAGCCTGTGTGACACAATTACTGAAGCCTGCCTGCCAGGAGCCCATGCTGTGCAACAAAAGAGGCCGCTGTAATGTGAAGTCCATGAACCGCAAGGAAGAGTGTCCCCACTTAGCACATCTAGAGAAAGCCTGTGTGTACCAACAAAGCCCAGATCACCCAATAAGTAAAGAAATAACATCTATTCCTTGTAAACACTAAGCATAAGGAAGCTAGAATGATTATATATTAAAACCAGGAGGCAAAGTACATTTCAGAACAAAGGGGTAGGTCTAGGGATAGAGCGAGTCATTTCATAATGATAAAGGGGTCAATTTATTAAGAAGATATTATTAATTTATATTCAATTGACTGGAAATTTCAACAGTGCTTTCCTAGTAATTGATAAACAAGCAGACAGAAAAGAAAGGATATAGAAGACTTGAACCACACTATCCCACAGAGAGACTTCCTAACAATAAATATATCAATTTATCCAGAAAACAGAACAAAACTAAATTCTTACTCACTCAACAACAGAGCTTCAAAATACACAGAGCAAAAGCTGACAGAACTGAAAGAAGAAACACATAATTATACAAATAGTTAAAAATTTCAATATTCTATTCTCAGCAACTAAGAGTTAATGTGAAAGTATTAAAGACCAAAAAAAAAAAAAATCAGTAACGACAAAGAAAGCATGGACAGCAACACTGGACTTAATTCTTGACACTGACAGAACAATTCATCCAACGACAGAAGAAGCCACACCCTGTTAAGATCTGTTAGCAGCAGTTACCTCAGCAAAGGAAACTGGAGAGTGACACAAGGTATGCCAGAAGGCAAGAGATAAAATGATTATAAAAGAGGAGTGTATTTCAACTGTTGAAAGAAAAGGGCATAGGAGATCTGCTGTAAGTGATGATGTTGGCAGCAGCAGCTTC
Source organism: Redunca redunca (assembly GCA_006410935.1). Classification (NCBI taxonomy): domain Eukaryota; kingdom Metazoa; phylum Chordata; class Mammalia; order Artiodactyla; family Bovidae; genus Redunca; species Redunca redunca. Next base: position 107,877 of record SJYQ01011813.1, read on the forward strand.
AATGGAGGAGTGGCTCACAGCCACACTATGATGTACTGGGAAATGAGGAGACGGGAAAAAGCAAAGACACAACAAAAAGCTGTGGGGTGTAAGCTGAGGGGGATGTGAACTCACGGAAGTTTACCGTTCATGATGGGAACCATCAGAGCGTGGGTGCGGATGGAATGGCCAGTCTCAGAGAAAGAAGTTCAAGACACAGGCCAGAGAAGGAAAAAGAGGCAGCTTCCTCAAGAGGCTGAGGGAGGTTAGGCTCCAAACATTAAGAAGAATTTCCGTTAGTAGAAAAAAGGACACAAGCACAGAATGACTTAACATTGAAAAAAAAGAACTTTGGGGAATTTCCTGGTGGTCCAGAGGTTAAGGCTCCCTGATGCCCCTGAAGTGGGGCATAGATTCTATCCCTGATCAGGGAACTAAGATCCCACATGCAACATGGCAGGGTCAAAAAGTAAAAAAATAAATAGATAAAAAGAAAAATACCATCAGTATTATAGTTTATCAAAGAAAAATAATAAATGTGAAATACTATTAAATGGATAGTTTTCCATTTGAGGAGCATACTTGCCTTTGGGTTGTTTGCGTCAAATAGACCAGTTGAAAGTCCAATCAACAAGGAATTCTGTTTTTTATTTCTTGGTGGTGAATCAGAGTGAGATCGAAGTGGAAAGGATTCTTCTGGTGAACAGAGAACTGACTGAACCTGAGAAACTGCCTTCAGATGCTCAGAATAAACCACTTTATGGAAAAATGGTTCTGGTTGCATAGATTTATCTATATCATGCTTAGAAGGTGGAGAATCATCCACTCCAGGTTCTGTGGAATAAAGGAAAGATTACATGAACAGTCTATGCAATACTCAGCTTTCTAAGTGATAATGAAAAACTTCAGTATTTAACATGAATTATAGGCAAGAAATTCCATGTCTATCAGAAAAACAAAATCAAAACATATATATGTGATTTCACTACCTTACAAATAATCTTCAACCCCAGGGTATGTTTTATTATCAGAAAGGAGATTTAATTTGTTAAATACTTCCATTATATCGGAAGTTAGAAAATGTGGACACAAATCCAAAGACACGTGAGAAAATACTGTTTAAACACTCATACTTAATAGTTCCAATTCAACTTCATTCTTATAGGTAAGATATTAAAAAACTGTACTTCTTATATTTTAATTAATACTATTAGAAATAAGAAGACCACTTATTTAATGTCCTCAGATAATGGCTTAGCTTTGGCAAGCAACTCTTTTTGTTTTGAACATTAAAGTAAGATAACTGATCAAAAAGGTTTTATTGCCCACATTGACAAACAATACAGGCTTACAAATGCAGAGTACAGCAACCATAAAAAAGAATGAAATTCTGTCATTTGCAGCTACATAGATGGATTAAAAGAATATAATGCTTAGTGAAATAAGTCAGAGAAAGATTAATACTGTATGATATCATTATATGTGGAATCCAAAAAATAATACCAATGAATCTATACACAAAATAGAAACAGACTCACAGACATGGTAAACAAACATGTATAAACCAAAAAGGAGAGGGATGGGGAGGGACAAATTAGGAGTATGGGACTAATTATTATTTATTATAATAATTATATAACTACTGTAATGACTATATAGTTATTAATATANGTAATAACTATATAGTTATTAATATAGTGATATATTTTATCAATCATTAACAATTGTTATTATTATTTATTTTGTATTCTGCACAAAATAAATAACCAACAAGAACCTACTGTCTAGCACAGGAACAATTCCCAGTATCTTGTAATAACCTATAATGGAATCTAACCTGCAAATTAAAAAAAATGAATCACTAGGCTATGCACCTGAAGCTAAAACAGTATTATAAATCAACTCTACCCCAAAAGTGTAATAAAAAATAAATACAGAGTCCAGTGCACTATGCCTATAACATTTTTTAAGTGATCAAGGTGAATGGTAAGCAATGCTCTCTATTAACATACAGTCCAAATGGAACAGGTAGTGCTAACAACCTTCGAGAAAGTAATCAGGCCAATGCTGTGATGCTCACCTACACAAACCTCACTAAGGTGATCCACACTGCTCGGGGCTTTATCTTCAGAAAGTTCATTTTGCTGAATGGTGATCCTATCTTCCAATCTGCCATAAATAGATACACCAGTTACAAAAGCAAAATTTACCTGCAGTAAAAGTACTCTCAAACACAGACAAGTAGAGCATAGGTCAGTAGTGTCCTGTGATCCCACTTCCAAATATTCTTCTCACTTACAGTAGCCCTCACAAGCACATCCTACCCTTCAGTTGTTCAAACCTCCACCAGTCAGGCTCATTCACGACACCAGCCTCAGCATTCTCATCACGATGGTTCCCAGAGTGAAGCCCCTAGATGCCAGTAACAAATGGGAACCTGAAATGCAAATTCTCAGGCCTTGCTCTAGCCCTGTGTGTCAGGAGCTTTGAGGGATATAGCTGAGTAAGCTGTATCCCTTTACAGCAAAATGTATCCCATTATAGAAAAATGTTATAATGATTAAGAACTACCACTTTAACCAATCAAAATGCCTCGTAATAGCAGAAAACAGAACACAATTATAACATACTGCTGCTGCTGCTGCTAAGTCACTTCAGTTGTGTCTGACTCTGTGCGACCCCATAAACAGCAGCCCACCAGGCTCCCCCGTCCCTAGGGTTCTCCAGGCAAGAACACTGGAGTGGGCTGCCATTTCCTTCTCCAATGCGTGAAAGTACTATGCGATACTTTTCAACTATTTAAAAAATGAAGAACAGATCTGTATAACTGGATATGCATCAAGGGTCAAGATATATTATTAAGTAAGTAAAGTAACTTTCAGACCAAATGATATAAAATGGTGTTAGATTTGAAACAATGCTGTTCAGCACAGTAAAATAAAAAGAACAGTTTGTACACAAATGTTTTAACTCTTAAAGGGAGTGAACTGATTTATGTAAAGAACTCACAATTTTTCTCTCAATAAATATTGGGAACTAAATTCATGTACTATTTGTTTTAATAAAATTAAAAAGACGAGAAGAGTATATTCCAAAAGGTACCAGTAATTTATTTCTGGGCCTTTGGTTATAGTTCAGTTCAGTTGCTAAGGCATGTTCGACTCTTTGTAACCCCATGGACTGCAGCACACCACGCTTGCCTGTCCTTCAGCATCTTGCTCAAACTCATATCCATTGAGTTGGTGATGCCATCCAAACATCTCATCCTCTGTCGCCCCCTTCTACTCCTGCCCTCAAACTTTCCCAGCATCAGGGTCTTTTCTAATGAGTCAGCTCTTTGCATCAGGTGGCCAAAATATTGGAGTTTCAGCTTCAGCATCAGTCCTTCTAATGAATATTTAGGACTGATTTCTCTGAGGATTGACTGGGTTGGTCTCCTTGCAGTCCAAGGAACTCTCAGAGTCTTCTCCAACACCACAGTTCAAAAGCATCAGTTCTTCAGCACTCAGATTTCTTTACGGTCCAACTCTCACATACATACATGACTACTGGAAAAACCACAGTTTTGACTAAGCAGAACTTTGTTGGTAAAGCAATGTCTCTGCTTTTTAATATGTTGTCTAGGTTGGTCATAGATTTGCTCCAAAGGAGCGAGTGTCTTTTAATTCCATGGCTGCAGTCACTATCTGCAGTGATTTTAGAGCCAAGTCCTTCACTGTTTCCACTGTTTCCCTATCTATTTGCCATGAAGTGGTGGGACCAGATGCCAAGATCTTAGTTTTCTGAATGTTGAGTTTTAAGCCAGCCTTTTCACTCTCCTCTTTCACTTTCATCAAGAGGCTCTTTAGTTCCTCTTCACTTTCTGCCATAAGGGTGGTGTCATTTGCATATCTGAGGTTATTGATATTTCTCCTGGAAAACTTGATTCCAGCTTATGCTTCATCCAGCCCGGCATTTTGCATGATGTACTACGCATATAAGTTAAATAAGCAGGGTGACAATATACAGCCTTGACGTACTCCATTCTCAATTTTGAACCAGTCAGTTGTTCTATGTCCAGTTCTAACTGTTGCTTCTTTACCTGCATATAGATTTCTCAGGAGGCAGGTCAGGTGGTCTGGTGTTCCCATCTCTTTCAGAATTTTCCATAGTTTGTTGTTATCCACACAGTCAAAGGCTCTGGCGTAGTCAGTACAGCAGAAGTAGATGCTTTTCTGAAATTCTCTTGCTTTTGCTATGATCCAAGAGATGCTGACAATTTGATCTCTGGTTCCTCTGCCTTTTCTAAATCCAGTTGAAGTTCTCGGATCACGTACTGTTTGAAGCCTTGCTTGGAGAATTTTCAGCTTTACTTTGCTAGCATGTAAAATGAGTGCAATTCTATGGCAGTTTGAACATTCTTTGGCATTGCCTTTCTTTGGGATTAGAATGAAAACTGACCTTCTCCAGTCCCGTGGCCACTGCTGAGCTTTCCAGATGTGCTGGCATATTGAGTGCAGCACTTTAATAGCACCATCTTTTAGGTTTTGAAATAGCTCAGTTGGTATTCTGTCACCTTCACTAGCTTTGTTCGTAGTGATACTTTCTAAGGCCCACTTGACTTGGCATTCCAGGATGTCTGGCTCTAGGTGAGTGATAACTCCATGTGGTTATCTGAGTCATTAAGATCTTTTTTGTACAGTCCTTCTGTATATTTTTGCCACCTCTTCTTATTATTTTGTGCTTCTGTTAGGTCCATACCACTTCTGTCCTTTACTCTGTCCATCTTTGCATGAAATATTCCCTTGGTATCTCTGATTTTCTTTAAGAGATCTCTAGCCTTTTCCATTCTATTGTTTTCCTCTATTTTTTTGCATTGATCACTTAGAAAGGCTTTCTTCTCTCTCCTTGCTTTTCTTTGGAACTCTACATTTAAATGGGTATATCTGTCCTTTTCTCCTTTTCCTTTTGCTTCTCTTCTTTTCTCAGCTATTTGTAAGGTCTTCTCAGACAGCCATTTTGCCTTTTGCATTTCTTTTTCTTGGGGATGGCTTTTCTTTTTTTGATTATAAGGCAATTTTAATTTTGCTAGTACTTTTTCTGCTGCTGAGTCACTTCACTTCAGTTCAGTTGCTCAGTCTTTTCTGACTCTTTGCGATCCCATGAATCACAGCACGCCAGGCCTCCCTGTCCATCACCAACTCCCGGAGTTCACTCAAACTCATGTCCGTCGAATTGGTGATGCCATCCAGCCATCTCATCCTCTGTTGTCCCCTTCTCCTCCCAACTCTTCGGAACCCCATGGACTGTAGCCTGCAAGACTCCTCTATTCATGGGATTCTCCAGGCAAGAATACTGGAATGGGTTGCTATTTCCTCCTCTAGGAGATCTTCCCGATCCAGGGATCAAACCCACATCTTTTATGTCTCTTGCATTGGCAGGTGGGTTCTTTACTACTAGCACCACCTGGGAAGCCCCATAAATATGAACTCATTTAGTTCATTTCAAATTTAAATAATTTTTTACTTTTTCAGTTTTAAATTTTGAGTACTTATTTTTATTTTAAAAAGTTATTTATTTTTAATCATACAAGTAATATATTTTTTCATTCAAAATGTAATGCTTGATTCCTCAGAAAGGGAAACTAAGGTATGCAGCATAGTTCAATATTAGGTAACCTATTAATTTATTATGCTGATAGATGAGGGAAAACAACTACATGAATGGTTCCACTGATGCCAAAAAGTCATTTGATATAATACATTCCAGACTTTTTAGCCAGTAAAATGAGCAGACACTGCTTGAGCTAGAAATTATAGTCATGCCTAATGATGGTTAACATTAGAAACATTTCACTGAAGTTAAGAACAAGACAGAGAACCCTATTTCCAATATTTAACTGTATAAAACGTACTAAGTGATGCAACTGGAGAGAAAGAGATGAGTGTGAAAAAACTGGAAAGACAGAAAGCCATCATTATTTTCATATGATTGTGTATATGAAACATACAAAAGATTCAACTGAAAGACTACATGAACAATAGTAGGATACCAATAAGAGAGTGGTAACAAAACCAACATAAAGAAGGTATAAGCTTTCACATATACCACCTTTTAGTTCCACGTTCTCACATAGGAATAGTTATCATTAATAAAATAATCACAAGATGATATAGCCAGGAATAAGCTCACCAATAACAGTGCAAAGCTTAGATGAAAGCTTGAATTGGGTGGGAAGGGGAGGCAACTATATTTATATACATGCAAATTAACCTCACTAAAGGTTATCCACTGTAGCATCATCTGTCATAGCAACTAGTATAAGAGACTAATTAGAGCTACAGTATATCCATATATTGGAACACTACGCAGCCTTAAAGTAGCAAAAAAGAGGAAGCCCTCTGTGTATTAATATGAAAAAATTCCCCAATTACTGACATAAAATGATGGGAAAAACTCTGTGCCTTATAATAACAACTATATTTAAAAGTGAAGGTGAAAGGTGCTCAGTAGTGCCTGACTCTTTGTGACCCTATGGACTGTAACCCTCCAGGCTCCTCTGTCTGTGGAATTCTCAGGCAGGAATACTGGAGTGGTTAGCCTTTCTCTTCTCCAGAGGATCTTCTCAACCCAAGGGATTGAACCTAGGTCTCTCGCATTGCAGGCGGATCTTTACCATCTGAGCCACAAGGGAAGTCCATTTAAAAGTGAGGGAGACTATTATTTTCGCTTTTGCTTCTGTATATATTAATCATGTTTGGAAAGAGGACAGAGTGGGAATTTGCTGGGTGGGGACAAAAGTGGGAAACAGACCTTTTACTGTATATTTTTATACACTTGCTGATTTCTGAACCTCATGAATGGGATACTTATTCCCAAATTAACTATTTTTGTAATTGATTTAATGTAATATTGGGTTACTCCAGTTATTTCCGTGAAAGGCATGGCATGAAGGGAGCAGGTATGTAATTCAAGGGAAGAGGTGACGTACTCAGCCTCCTCTGCTCCTTCTCTCTCAGTGACCCACATGTCGAGAACGGGTTGGGGCAAACCACCATCTCTGTCTGCTCCACTTGGCTCCTGCAGCACTTCTGCCTCCAAGTCATCAGGCTCTGCAAGGCAAAAACAGGGCAAGAAACAGGTCTCAAAGCAAAATCCATTTAGAGAAAACAGAACAAATCTCTTATAGATGATCATACCTCGTTTTCAGGCTAATGCAGTAATTGCAACAAAAAATCAGTAGTTTATCTATAGATCCTTAATCTTACTGTCTTCACACTCTAGTTGTTTCTGAAATAACAAACTTCTGCTTTTGCATTTTCACTGCAATAAAAATACCCAGAAGAAATATAGTGTACTCTGTATTTTTCATTATCAAAAAGTTTTTCTTCATTAACATTTTAGTAATATACAAATTGCTTTTTAGATGACATAAAAACTTATAGAATAACACTATCTGTGGCCAGAAATATGGACAGAAAGTAGAATATAATATGACTGATTAGTAACTGATGGGAAAGGTCAATCATCAAAAATAAAAAAAAAAAAACCCTCTTACCTGGACTTTCACAGTGAAAAGGTGAATATAACTAGGATGCTAAGCCTATTTTCCTAAACCCTCAAATAATTAATAACCAGGGAATTATCTCTGTTCTCTGGCAGTGGCTCATTTTTCAGATGGGTGATATTTCCTGAAAGTTAACAGCAATGAGAGCTTCGTTTGTTAATTTCTCTTTTTCCTGTCCAATTATCCAATTTATCGACACTTTCTTGTTTCAGTCACCATGGCCACTCCTTTTTTTCCTTCTCTATTTTAAAAGTTTCTAATTAGTTGTCTTGTTTAGAGAGATGATTGGTACTATACTAACCCTTAAAATTTTCATCTTTTATTCAAATGATTTTTTGGTCACCCTTACAAGTAAGCACTTGGAGGAGGAGTGTCCTGCTCAAAATTTTTTAAACAAGTAACTGTTCTCTGGCACCTTAAGCTACATCAATGTGACTCACTCCACAAACTAGATTTGTGACTGTACTCCCCACAAAGGCAATGATATTTACTACGTGGCTCTTACAGAAAAAGGGTCCCAGCTCTAATAGGCTAACAGTCACTATTATTAAATATACACCTAACAAGTTATTTTTTTTTTTTTTAAAGAAAAGACATAAGATACCCATTAACTAAGATTCTAGTGAACAAGACTAATTCACAAGACTACAAGGTCACACATGTGGCAGCTGTCCAGCCTTCCTCTCATCCAGAGGGGGCTCTGTTGTCCCAAGTCCCTGAGTCTGGATCAGCAGTATGACTGCCTGGACCTGCGGGGTACAGCTGGAGTCCTGTAGGCCTGCCCACATCCAGCCTTTTAAGAGAATCAGCAGTTTCCACCTTGGAATCTGGAAGCTTACACCACCAAGCAGTTTAAGGACCCTGGAGAGACAACATGGCAAGGCCCTGAGACTTAAAGCACAGGAGTGGGACCCAGCAGCACAGGCCCAGCTGAGCGGAGGTGGCAGGTGTGGAGTGACAGCATCTCCCACCCAAGTAAGCTCAACACCACTAACTGATGCCAGCTGATGCCATGAGGAGGAGAAGGAATGTCCCAGTTCCTAATTCACAGAATGTGAGATAAATCAAGACAGTTAAGTCATTAAGTCTGGGAAGCAAACTGCTTTGCAGTGAGAGATAACTGAAACAGAATTTCCTATCTGAAGACAGGGTGTTGATACGACAAAGGTTAGATATGTGCACTGGTTTGGGGACAGGCCAGCATCTGACAGTGAAAGGTTTCAAGGAGGCTGTGGTGAGAGCCTGGCCTGTGAAGGGTGGTTACTAGAGGCAGGAGGAAAGGGCATTCTTGTGACCTGGTGGCAGAAAGTGGTCCTGTGACATGAAAAAGGATGAAAGAAAATGCACCTAAGAGATTCAGTGACTGAGCTAAGGAGCTATCTGAGTAGACCATTTATAGTGCCAGTGAGATTCCTAAGGTAGCCACTTATAAACTACAAGGAGAAAAAGGTGAGTTGAAGAAAGATCAGTTTAGCTCATGAAGAGAACTCAGAAGAGGAAGTTTCTCAAGGGAAAAGATGCCTCCAGACAGACACCAACCTCAGGCAAAATATGCCTGAGGTCTCAGGGCAAAGACAGAGGTCACTGGGGCACAGAAGGATTTAAAGGTCTGTCTTTCTGACTCATGCTGTTGGACAAGATTGCTGAGCATCTCAATTGCCTTCCTCACAGAAACTGCAGGCAGAGAGGGCACGGTCTCAAAAAACAAACCCAAACCAAAAACCCCAGTGGTTTTTCACTAAATGTCAGTAACATTTATACAAAATTCACCAAAATCATTAATACTTGCAGAAGCACTCCCCAGCGTGATTGAAAGGAAAGATACAGCCCAACAGAAGAACCTTTGAGGGCACCAATGTTTGGTGGGAGGGAAGAAAGCTGGCCAAGCTACTCCTGGTGGGATCCCTTTTCTATGTACCCACAATCTTGTACCTTCCCTATTTTTGACAAGGAGTCTCACGTCCTCTTCATCATTGTTAGATTTATGAGTGAAAAAGCAAGTGAAAAGAACTCTCTAGGTCTTCAGATTGAAAGTAAATGTATTCAAAGAACTGCACCCAAAGAACTTCATTTAAACACAGACCTGACCTTGATGACAACATCTGAGCCAATGTCATAATAAGATGTAGCTATGAAGAGTCAGTGTATTCTGCATGTGAGGGGATATAAATAAATTTGGTAAAAGGGAAGACATTGACATTAAAGATGGATACAAAAACAAAGACTCTTGACAGTCCATTGGACTGAAAGGAGATCAAACCAGTCAACCCTAAAGGAAATCAACTCTGAATAATCATTGGAAGGACTGATGCTGAAGCTCCAATACTTTCGCCAGCTGGTATGAAGAGCCGACTCACTGGAAAAGACCGTGACGCTGGGAAAGACTGAAGGCAGGAGAAGGGTACAACAGAAGATGAGATAGTATCACTGACTCAACTGACAGAAGTTTGAGAAAACTCTGGGAGATGGTGAAGGACAGTGAAGCCTGGCGTGCTGCAGTCCATGGAGTCGCAACGAGTTGGATATGACTAAATGACTCAACAACAACAGCAACAAAATATTTAACCCTTTTACCCTTGAGAGGTGTCTGTTTCCCCTCCCTCTGAATCCAGGCTTGTTTGTAACTACTCTGACCAATGAAGTACAGCAGAAGCAACCCTATGCCAGTTCGGAGACTAGCTTCTATGACTGTAAGCAGCTTCTGCCTGTGTACCTGTGAGCCATGGAAGATGTCAGCCCACCCTGCTGGACAGAGTGCAGAGAAAGGCCTGGAGGCTGTATGAAGAGGAAGAGGCTGGCCTCACTGTCTTTCAGCTGTACCAGTCAGGACACCAGTTAAGCCCTCTTAGACCCATGAGACCAGGTCATCACAGAGATGACAGCACATGCACTAGAAAAGCACGGGGGTGAACCAGGGCTTGACTCAGTTCCCAACACACAAAATGAGGAGACAGAGTAAAATGGATGTTGTTCTAACACTAAGTTTTGGGGTGATTTGCAATGTGGTGATAAAAAAAGACCTGGTACTGGAAAAATAGTGAACCTAATTTGAGATGAATCACCCAAACATAAACAAATATTTTGAAGGTTTGTTTATAAGGAAGACAATGAAGTATTATTAAACCAAATAAATCTCCTTTTGCCCCATGAAAACATACCCTCCAAATCTCCTTCTGGTTTCAATGCTGTCTGTGGAGATGCTTCACTAATGTTTGGACTGTTTGTCTCAACAGGAGAATCAAAAGTAGCTGATGGGTTCATTTCAAGTGGAATACATTTTACTTTTTCTTCTTCAATAATTAAGGATTTGCAATTCTCGCTTTCAGGAGAAATCTCTGAAACAACAAAAACGAAAAATCATGCTATGTTCTCACACTGACTTGACTTTTATCTGCAATAGCATTTAGAACAAAGTTCACTCTCACAGCAGGTA
>SJYQ01011813.1:125758-164062 GCA_006410935.1 Redunca redunca
TACTAGATCAGATATTTAACTATATCGTCTTCCTCTTTGGCACCTGATTTTTTATAAATATAAATTTATGACAGAAATTTAAAAAAAAATAAATTTTTATACTCAATTAGAAGTAGGGACATTTTGACAGATGAATAATCAAGAGAGTGTGTGTTGTTTGTAAACTGTCTTTATGTTTCAGGTACATATATTGTTATTAAGCCATACTACTTACTAAACATAATTGAGAACTGGCTTTTTTCCCTAAGCAAAGAGTAACAGTAAAGAGTCCTATGTACTTTGTGCTAATGCTAAAATAAATTTTATTTTCTGATTAGTATAATCAAAGTAATTAGACCAACTAATATATGAAATACATTAAAAAAAAGAGAAATTAGTAGTTACAAAAACCAGGAAATCAAAGGTACCTGGAAGACTCGGGGTAAGGAAAAGCAGTTCTCAAAGTTTTAAGGACGTGATATTTACCATAAAGGAAAAGCATTTGGTTACATGGATTACCTCAAATTTTATTAAATAATGGTCAGTTTCAGAATTATACCTGTAAATCAGACAAAGAGCATTTTACCCAGTGAAGTGGCAGGAATTAGCAGTCGCTACAACCAGAGAGGTGAGCAGCTACATGGGGTGAGACTGGGATCGGGCAGGGCCTGCACATGGCGTCTGAGGGGTGGAGTGAAGAGTGCAGCACACAGTCGTTACCAGAGAAGAGAGGAGACGAGCCCTGCCTGAGCAACAGTGTTTTCCTACAGGAAGCTCTTGAGAGTTAACCAAGACTGGTACTTCCTACATAATCTTATTTCCAAGATAAACACAGAGGCTGTAGAAAATTGGTGTGCCAATAATATCAGTGCTGTCTGCCAGAACTGAATGAAATTCAACAAATAATAGGCACAGACTTCAACAACCAGGAAAGGAAAGAATCAGGTTAATGTGTAACACGACTCAGGAGACTGTTCCTCAACCTGCTGAGTTCCAGGCTAGAATCCCACATCAGGAGTCCCTTTCCCTCAACCTCAGAATAGAGTGCTTCACATTTCATTGGGATGGATATCTGATATGGACTTCCAAGTTTAAACTTTTTTACCTGCCCACAGTTTTTTTGTTTTACACTCCACATGGCATGATAGAGATTCAAAAGTAGAGGCTTAAAGAAATAACTGATGAATTAAGTGCAATTATGCTGAGTCCTCTAACATTTGCTATACCAAGAAATGAACTTCTGCTAATTTTGAGTGTCAGGGAATAAAAGTGTTTTTTTGCATTATTTTTCATACGTTTCTATATTTTTTTGGTTCAAGAGTCTTTTAGAGTATTAGGGAATCATTTTAATATATTTTTATCTATCAGGTGGTCTTATATGTGAAACCTAAGAGCAGTGAGGCTCTGAGTAGACCATACATGAAAATCTTAAGAAGTAATTTTTTTCCCTAGAAAAACCTAATCAGACATTAGGAATTAATGTAATTTAATTAAATTTAGTCCCTTTAGTATTCTTTGACTTTGAGGAGTTCTAAATTATAGAAAGCTTACCATACACACTTCCTTCAAAGCTGAAGTCACAGAAATAACAGGTCTCATCGGCTGCTTTGATGGAGAACCCCCCATTTCCTGCTGCCCTGAAGGCGGAGACACATCAGAGTTCTTTATTCCCTTGGCCACCAACTGTAATAAGAATGTAAGCACATTGGCAAATTTATATTTGCATGAAGAGACAAAGTGGTATATATATAAGATCACTGCCTATACACTCTAACTGCAAGAAGTTTTTTCATTCCTCAACTTTTGTTGTGCAAGGCAATGTACTAGGTCCTGGTGAAATATCAGTGAATAGACAGACACGTCTCTGGCTTCACATGTAAACACAGCCATGTGTCCCATGGTGCTAAATAACTCCTTTCCACTGCATTAACAATGTTTTACAAATTGCCTTCTAAAAGATTAAACATTAGTGCTCTAATTTCAACCCCTTACAAAATCTGGCAAAAACAAAAAAGCTTACTTACTAATCTTATATTTCAAAAAGAGATGCTTCTGCAAGTTCTAAAGTTTGGCACAATCTTAACATGTGAACATCAGTTACCCATCATGAGAGCCCTGATTATAAAATGTCAACATAAATAAGAAAGGAAGATGTGAAAAGTACAGGTAATAAGATTTACTTCACTGAAAATACCATTTGTTATTTTCACATGTTTTTGCTTTTATCTTGCCATGTGAAATCATGTTCTGAACTTTCAGTAAGTATAAGGAAATGGCATTTCTCAGTCTGCTCACAGGAACACGGCAGCAAGTCACTCCTAACTTCTATATCTTCTTGAAACAAGTAAACAAGAATTTCTGATGAGAAAGTATCAATATCAATATTTCAAACTAGTACTTATTGAGCTTGTTCTAAGCATAAGATAGTAATCCAATTCTAGCATTTAGTTCTCTGGTCTTTCATTTTATACCAACAACTATTTTGCTCAAAAGGAGATGGAGACAGCCAACATAAAGCTGAAGGAGAAGAACTAAGTTGGAGGAATGATACTACTCGACTTCAAGACTTACTGAAAGCTGAGGCAATCAAGGCAGTGTAATAACAATGAAAACAAACAACAGAACAGACCAGAGAGCCCAGAAACAGACCCACACAAATACAGTCAACTGCGTTTAACAAAGGAGCAAAGGCAGTTCACTGGAGAAAGCACAGACTGCTTATCAACAAATGATGCTAGAACTCCTGGACACCCACAGGCAAACACACAAACAACCCGACACCCCGACAAGTACTCACTCACAACTGATTACAGACTTAAATGTAAAATTCAAAACTATAAAACCCTTAGAAGATAACACAGGAGAAAATCCAGATGACCTTGGGTTTGGCAATGACTTTTAGATACAACGCCAAAGGCACAATGTATATTAACTTCGACTTTAAGAGAAACCTTAAGTAATAGATAAAAATACTTATTGATAAATGTCATGAGTTAAACAGGGCATGAGAACAAAGACCACCAAATTCAGTCCAGCAGGATCAAGATACAGGAGGGAGAGCTGTTACATTCTTTTCACACTACTCATCTTGGGAAAAAAAATCTTTTCTTTTAATCAACAGAAGGTATTTTAATGCAGAAAATGTTTCACACATTATTATTAAAAATCTACTCCATATTATATTAAAATCTATATGGCTGCCACATATGGCTAATGACTAGTACACAGAGTCTCTGAAGACATCTGATCCATGGTCTAAGAAAGTCACTGGCATCTAATAAGAAGGATCCCGAGCAGCCTCCAGGAAATGTTTACACTTTATGATCAAACATCTACTTGTCTCTCCCTGGGTCAACTAAACAGACATAAAAAACCTGAGATAACAAACAAGTAAAGAAAGGCAAATGAAATCTAAACCAAAGAACAAAAACAAACAGAACATCCTCCTAACTCTCATAATTACTTTAACACAAAACTAATTCAGTTATTAAAAAATTAAGGGTAATTCAGAGTAACTACTGAGATGTGGCAACACCATTACAAGCCAAGCAATACATTTATTAATACAGGAGCACTTGGGCCTTCTGTGTAAACATTATGGATACATTATTTTTAGATAGAAATGTTAATGCTATTCAACATTAACCAGACTGTAAGATAAAAGACCATCATGTATTTTTTGTGAAAGGAGAAAACATTAGATTGAGAGTCCTTAATTCAGAAAGATGATTGACATTAAAAAAAACATAGAAATTAACTAAATTAAGAAGAAAAACAAAGTTTCATAGAAGAAAAAAACATAAAACTTCAAAACAGATATAACCCAATTTGTTACAAATTGATTACCTGGCTAATTTTAGAATATCTACTTCATTCTAACAAGCTTTGTAAAAATTCAACCAAAGTTTTTCTTTTTTTAATATGCAAAAGGAATAAAACACTGATCTGAAAGTTTCATAAGTGAGGGTTAGGAAACAAACTGCTTTGGAAGCTTTTTCTGCTAGCTATTTTATCACCAGGTTAATACAGTCAAGACTTTTCTATATTGCTTATATCTTCACAAAAGGTTTTTAATTATCACTGTAAAACGGTTTATATTTTATCTGTCAATTACACTAGTTGCTGAAAAATTAATCAACAGTGACACCTAATGACAAAACTCAAAATTTCACCAAATACTGAGGCTAGATTTATAAACATATGAAATTGTCAACTATTCTTGGAAGTATAAATACAAATGCTATTTTATCTCACCTCACATCGAACACCAAAATAACTTCCACATAGATCATCATCCTTAAATGATCCAAGAGACAGAGACACAGGGAAATGAATGAGAATGAAAACACAGAATCACAGGGTTGTGGCTGGCACAGCTCCCTTGAGAGCTGGGAGGGCGGCAAAGGCAGGGTCCTCACAGGGGCCTTGGCTTACATGCTCCTCCCACACCTTCTTCTCTCTCTCATATGCCTCCTTCCGCTTGCGTTCAAGCTGCTCCTTCAGGACGGCTGCACGGGCACTTGCCTGGGCCTGGAAAGGAGCACAATCCACAAAATTAACACCAGAAAGAAAGGACGGGGTTTGCCTTTCTTTCCTGGTCTAAAAAGTATTTCCATATATGCTTACACACAAATACACATCAATCATTTTTGGTTAGAGTTGTGTGTAAGTGTATATGTGTACAGGCTTCCTAGGTGGCTCAGTTATAAAGAAACCATTGTATATGCAGGAGAGTTGGGTTTGATCCCTGGGCCAGGAGGATTCCCCAGGAGAAGGCAATGGCAACCCACTCCAGTATTCTTGCCTGGAGAATCCCATGGACAGAAGAGCCTTGGGGGCTACAGTCCATGCGGTCACAAAGAGTCAGACACGACTGGGTGACCAAACAACAACAACAGTTTATGTGAATGCATGTCTATGTGTGAGACAGTGTGGCTGCGAGTATGTTTGTGTGTGTTTGGTGGAGGGCGGGGTGCCCCTCCAGAATACAAACATAAGCTGCAAACCCGGCACCTAAAGCAGGTGTCAAAACACAGCAGCTGCTCAATAAGTATCTCTGGAATGAAAATAAATCAATGTACATTCAAAAGGAAATAAAAATGGAAAAGTTTTAAAACATGACTATTATGCACAAACTTGTCTTCACAGAAATGGACATTATGTTTTTCATTTTTAGGGTTACCATTTTCTCTTTTTAAGATTACTTGTGTGATAGTTCCATGTATTTATGCCATGCTTTCATCAAATTGTTCTCCATAAATAAGATATAAAGAGAGAGAGAAATGCTCCTTTTCAGAAACAAAGTGAGGACAAAGAAAAGTTAAGGCAAAAGAATAAGGTGATTTAACGATGAAAGACTTAACACAATTTTCTATCTCAGGTTCTCTTTTCTCTAAGAAAACCCTTATCACTTCCAGTATATACCTTCAGGGCTTCCACTTTTTTGCGCCTCGCATTGGTCTCCTCACTTCCTTCTTGATCTTCAGAGCTGTCAGTTTCCTTCTACAAAATAAGTAGTGAGCACAGCAGCACTTAGGATAGAACCCCAAATTCACTGCAGAGTTTATATGAATAAATAAACATCTAAAAATGAAAAATGGTAACTTATTCAGAGCTACAACTGAACTCTCCAGAACCATCAACTCCTATGGACACTGGGAAAAACAGGTAAAAAGAGAATGATATAAAATGTCCCCTTTTACATGTCCATGGCTACTACTCACACTTTCCTCTCAGAATTCCCCTGGAACAACAGGCCTTATCAATTTTAAGTCATATAAATACAATTTTCTGTATTCCTATATTGTTTTTCTGGTCTTTGACTTTCATTGTCTTCTTGAGATCTTATCTTGTGTTAGTGGCACAGCATTTTTAATCTCAATATAATATAATGTCATTCAAGTACTTTTCGAAAAATAGATTTTCAACCTGCCTTTTCACCACGAAGCTTGGCTCTAATCTGCTGGCGTTCATTGAAATTCTGCAATCTTATTTGTCTTAGTCTCGCCAAATAAACCTACAAAGAGAAAAAAAAAGGCAACATTTCAATTAAAAAAAAGGCTACCAATATTTTTATTGCTAAAATGTTTTTAATTTAAAGAAAAGTGTTAATGGGAATATAAGAAATAAAATTTTGAGATCTGGTTAATGGAAATGTAATATTAGCTTTCAAGTGTTTAATTTAGATCAATTTATTTATGAAAAGAAATACATTACAGTGACAAATTTTTAATTTTATTGAAAGAAATTGAAATCAGAATACGGAAAAGCAGTTATGGAGCAAAATCATAACACAGTATGTCAGCCAAGATATATTAACAGGTCCCTACAGACCTACAAATCCTCCAATCACTGTGAAGAACGTAAACCATGCAGGAAAGGAAGGCAATCAACTCAAAGTGACGGTGCCAGGCAGCGAGCATGCGGGAGGCGTACCTCTTCCTCTTTGTTTCTCGGCTTCCCTCCTCGTGAAGAGCTGGGCCTGCCTCCATAGAGAGCTGCCAGGTTGTGCAGGATGCCCTGTGCGTCACGTAATGTACTAAGTTTAAAGAATGACTACAGCTACAGCAGCATCTTACCTAGGAACAACCTGGGGCCACTATTTCTGCTGGCAAGTACTGATCACATCTAGGTGATTACCTGATAAACTGAAAACAGACCCGGGCCTTTTCCTTGATCAATTTAACCAATGCATTCAGGGAACAGAAAAAAGCAATTAAACCCCAAACTTAGTCAATATTAATAGAGACCAGCTACACTTTTATTAGCCACTTAAGTCAACAGAGTTTTAAAACTGCTTTGGAGGTCAGCTAAACTCCAAATCAAAATCTCTCTCTACAAACGCCCATCATGTCTACATGTTCACTTACATACTAAACACACACACGACAGGGAACGTGCGAGCTCCAGTTCCCTGCTCGCAGGCGCGCCACACATCTAGACTACAAGTGACCCGCCCAGCCACACAGGGACTCGTGATCTCATGGTTCAACCCAAGGGTGCAATAAGCTCCTTGCCAAAATGACTCGTAAGGACCCCGCTCTCTTCCTGCAGCAGCAGTGGTGCTCCAAGAGCCTCCCAGCTTACTAATCAAAGCCCTCTTCCCTCTGCCCATCTTGCCTCTATCAGCTTGCTGAACATATATTTTTTGTATTTGTCACCTACATTTTTCTGCTTCCCATTTATGTTTTAATCTGCTGCACTTTGGGTTCTGATCCCCCTATTGCTCTGAAAATTTTCCAAGGCTACCAATGGCCTCCAAGTTCACAGTGCAAATGTACCCTTCTGAGAAAATTGTGCAATTATTATTTCCACTGGAAATTAGTTTTGATTGTATCTATCTATATCAGTATCTTTTTCTCTCATAAAAATCATATAAGTTCACCATAGGAAACATATAAAATAAAGACAAGACATTCATAATTCTACCATCTGAGAAACTTAAAGTTTAACAGTATTTTCCTCCAGATTTCCTTCTGTGCCTATGTAGGAATTCAAACATTTTAGTTTGAAATATTATAGGTAACAACAGAAAGAAGAAAAGGAGTATACAGGGACATCCCATGTACCCTTCATCCAGTCTCTCTGAACTGTATCATCTTGTATTGCTGCAGTGCACTATCCAAACTAGGAAGCTGGCCCTGCATGAACCACAGGATTTCATTGCTTACACATGCACATTTTTAGATCTGCAACAGACCATCTTATTACACACACAGCTTTGTTAGACCACCAGCAAACCAAGATATTTAACTGTACCATTACTATATCACTTCACAGCCACATTTTCTACTCTATCCCTGCCTGTCAACTGCTGATCTAGTCTCCATCTCTACAATTATATTTCAACAACTTCTGTATATATACACACAGGATGTATCCTCCTCCAGTTAACGGTTTTCACTTGGTTTTACTCCCCTGCAGTCCATTCAAGGCACTGGACACAAGACTCAATGGTTTGTTCTATCTGAGTGCTGAGTAGTAGACTATGGTATGGAAATGCTATGCTTTATTCACTCATTCACCCGCTGAAGGACCCTTGGTTTTCACATTTTTGACTATTAAGAGTAAAGTTGCTAATAACACTCATGTTAAAAGTTTCTTGGGCTTTCCTAGTGGCAGGGTGGTAAAGAATCTGCCTACCAATGCAGGAGAAGTAGGTTCAATCCCTGGGTTGGGAAGATCCCCTGGAGAACAAAATGGCAACCCACTCAAGTATTCTTGCCTGGCAAATGCCATGGACAGAAAAGCCTGGTGGGCTATAGTCCAAAGGGTCACAGAGAATCAGACATGACTTAGTGACTCAACGACAAAATGTTTCTTTGTGAAAATAAGTTTTCTCTGGGACGAATAGAATTGCCTGCTCTTGGTATTACAGATCCATTTGCAGTTTTAAAAGGAACTGCTAAACAGTTCTGCAAAGAGGCTGTATCATTTAACATCCCTACCAGCAATGTTTGATGACTCCCTTTTTCCACATCCTCACCAGCATTTGGTTTTATCACAATTGGGTAGGCAGTGATACATTATTGTGGTTTTAATTAATTTGCATTTCCCAAATGGCTAATAACGCTGAACATCTTTGCATGTGTTTATCTTCCATCTGCATATCCTCTTCAATGGAAGGTTTAGAGTGTCTTTTGCCCACAGGTAGGCAGACTCTTTACCACTGTGCCAAACATATACAAAGTTTTATGTAACTTTGTACAGTTAATGTTGAGTTTTTATATGTTCTAGATACAAATCCTGTTAAACATGAGGTTACAAATATTTTCCTCCAATATATAACCTGTATTTTCTTCCTCTTAACAGGGTCTTTTGAAGAGCAAAAGTTTTAAATTCTGAAGATGTCAAAGTTATCAAGTTTTTCTTTTATGGACTGTGCTTTTGGTGTCAAGTCTAAGAACTCTTTGTCTAGTCTTAGGTCTTAAATTTACTTCTTTTCCTGTAAGTTTTACAATTTTCTCTTTTACATTAGAGTGCATGAACTGTTCTATTTTATACAGTGTGAGGCTGAAGTCAAGGTTCATACTTTGGTCTAACAACGATGAGACATTTCTTGACTGGACTGTGATATGTGATAAAAAGTGGGTTTTACATGACAACCACCGATGAGCAGCTCATTGGTTGGATCAAGCAACAGCTCCAAAGCACTTCTCAAAGCCAAACTTGCACCAAAAAAAAGGTCATGGTCACTGTTTGGTGGTCTGGTTCGTGCCTGATCCACTATGGCTTTCTGAATCCCAGTGAAACCATTACATCTGAGAAGTATGCTCAGCAAATTGATAAGATGCACCATAAACTGCAATGCCTGAAGCTGACATTGGTCAACAGAATGAGCCCAATTCTTCCCCACAACAATGCACAACTGCACATTGCACAATCAAGGCTTCAAAAGTTGAATGAATTGGGCTACAAAGCTTTACCTCATCCACCATATTCACCTGACTCCTTGCTAACCAACTACTACTTTTTCAAGTGTCTCAACAACTTTTTGCAGGGAAAATGCTTCCATAATCAGCAAGAGGCAGAAAATGCTTTCCAAGAGTTCGTTGAATCCCAAAGCACAGATTTTTACCCTACAGGAATAAAAAAATTATTTCTTATTTGCAAAAATGTGTTGACTGTAATTGTTCCTACTTTGATTAATAATGATGTGTTTGAGCCTAGTCATAATGATTTAAAATTCACAGTCCATACCTGCAATTACTTTTTCAACCTAATTTATAAATTTCAAAATACGCTTGTCTAAATCTATTTTAAAATGTTTCTGAGATTTTACTAAACAAACTTCCCCTGGAAGCAGGCGACCCAGGCCAGAGCCAGCGGGAGCTTTCTGTGCTCCCTGGAGTTGGGTAGTGCTCCATGTACTCAACAGGGCTCAGCACACCTGGTTCCCCAGGCCCCAGTCAGGATTGTCCTCATGTGGATCCAAAAGATTCCATGCTTGGCCTAAGGCACATTTTAATAATCCTATTCTGTATTTTTTATATTTATTTATTTTTGACTGCACGGGGTCTAGAATTGCAAATTTAAGAAGACTTGCCATTTTTTATTACACATTGAATCTTCCAATTAACGACCACAGCATGTGTCTCTAAATATTTAACAATTTTGTCAAGATATTATCATTTTCATTGCACAAATCTTACATGTTTATTATTATACTTTTTTCCCCCACTTTTTTTGGGGCAACTGTAAATGGTATATTGCTGTTTTTTAAATATTAGTTTCCATTTCTTCATTGTCAATGTACAGAAATCAGTTTGAGTTTTGTGAAATGATCTTATATCATGTAATTATAATGAGTTCATTATTTTGTTCTAGGAGTGCTTTGGTATATAGCCCTTGAGATATTCTATGCAGATACCCATGTCAACTGGAAACAGTAATAGTTTCATTCCTTCTTTTCAAATCTGTATGCCTTTACCCTTTTTCATTCCTTACTGCACTAAGCAAAACTGCCAGCAGTATGATGATTAAAAGTGGTGAGAGTTAACTTCCTTGTCTTTTTCCAGACTGTAGTGGGGGAGCGTTCAGTCCTCTGCCTGTAAGTATCAAGTTAGGTGTGAGTTTGTTTATGGATGTGTATTACGAGGTTGAGGACAATCCCACTGATTTTCAGTTACTGACAGTTTATATTATGTATGTTGATCTCTGTCAAAAGATTTTCTGCATCAGTTGGTAAGATCACATGATTTTTCTTTAGCCTGTTGACAGGGTGGATCACATTGACTTTCTATCAGCAAAACAGATTTGGGTTTCCAGACTAAATCCCACTTGGTTGTAGTTGGATTCAATTTACTAAAATTCAAGTTCTGGCCTACTTTGGTGGGCTTTACTTCAATAAAAGTCTGGTTTTCTGAACTCTTGTAACGTTCCTCTGGTCTGCTTCATTATTCTGGTGCTGATGCAGCTCCTGCTCAGGCCCTCCTGGTGTTATTCTGTGAAGACAAGCTGCTTCCCAGGTCACCTGCTGAAGATATCCTGATGGGAGGCGGGGGGAGTTGCCACTGGGCTTGGTCTCCTTGTCATTAGGCAGAGCATGGGGACACAGAGCTTTGTGTAAACTGCTATGGATAGATGGATCACCTGCTCATGCTAGTAAGCTGTTAAGCGGACTGGGACAGTCCAGGGCTTTGCTGCCACAGGTGGGTCAAACTGTCCTCCAAGTCACCTGCTCATGCTCTAGTTGTGGAATGGGGCTGGGACAGCCAGGGGCTTCACTGCTGCCCACAATTTAACCCACTCACCAGGACCCGCTGGGGCCGACAGTGGGATTCCTCTTTCCCAGTATGTTGGTGAGAGGATTTTCTTGTTTTTTGTTGTTGTTCAGTCACTCAGTCGTGTCCAACTCTTTGTGACCCCATGGACTAAGCACGCCAGGCTTTCCTGTCCTTCACCATCTCTGGAGTTTGCTCAAACTCATGGCCATTGAGTTGGTGGTGCCATTCAACCATCTTGTTCTCTTGCATCCCCTTCTCCTTCTGTCTTCAATACTTCCCAGCATCAGGGTCTTCTCCAATGAGTCAGCTCTTTGTATCAGGTGGCAAAAGGACTGGAGCTTCAGCATCAGCCTTTCCGATGAATATTCAGGGTTGATTTCCTTTAGGATGGACTGGTTGGATCTCCCTGCAGTACAAGGGACTATCAAAAGTCTTCTCCAACACCACAGTTTGAAAGCATCAATTCTTTGGCACTCAGGCTTCTTTTCTTGTTTGTTGCTGCTGCTGCTGCTGCTAAGTCACTTCAGTCGTATCTGACTCTGTGTGATCCCACAGATGGCAGCCGCCAGGCTCCCCCCATCCCTGGGATTCTCCAGGCAAGAGCACTGGAGTGGGCTGCCATTTCCTTCTCCAATGCATGAAAGTGAAAAGTGAAAGTGAAGTCGCTCAGTCGTGTCCTACTCTTCGAGACCCCATGGACTGCAGCCCACCAGGTTTTGTTTTTTATCTGTTTCTATGGTGGATCTGGGACTTCCCTGATGGCTCAGATGGTAAAGCGTCTGCCTACAATGCAGGAGACCCAGGTTCAATCCCTGGGTCAGGAAGATCTCTTGGAGAAGGAAATGGTAACCCACTCCAGTATTCTTGTCTGGAAAATTCCATGGATGGAGGAGCCTGGTAGGCTATAGTAAACGGCGTCGCAAAGAGTCGGACATGACTGAGCGACTTCACTTTCACTTTCATGGTGGATCTGGACTGCAGGCATGTCCAACACTCAGTTCATGAAATATAGGAGAGGTGATTTCCAGAGTGTTACTGTATTTAGAGGGAAGAGCAGAAAAAAGTGGGTCCTAGAAGAGTGGAGAAGTTATTTTTAGTAGTGAGGATACTACAGTATACTCCACAGTTAAGTCTAGTACTGCTACTGCTAAGTCGCTTCAGTCATGTCCGACTCTGTGAGACCCCATAGATAGCAGCCCATCAGGCTTCCCCGTCCCTGGGATTCTCCAGGCAAGAACACTGGAGTGGGCTGCCATTTCTTTCTCCAGTTTTATATCATATGTGATTATATATATGTACTTTAATATATGAGTATATAAAATTTAAAAATCTCTAGACCCATGAATATATTTAAGTTATGCCTTTAAATTTGTATTTATTCATTAAATATATAAATGTTAAATATGTACATAAATTTTAAAAAAATATATAAAAAAAATAGACTAGTACAGTTGGCCTTTAACCACTGTGGATGTGAACTGTGGGTGGGTCCACTGATACAAAGATGTTTTTCAATAGTAAACATACTACAGTCCCACACAACCTGCGGTTGTTGAGTTCATGCATGGATGCTAACTGCAGACCTGATTTGGAATCATGTATACAGAGCATAGGTTTAAATTACCTGCAGGCTTTCAGCTGCAAGGAGAGTCAGTGCCCTCATCCCCACATTGTTCAAGGTTCAACTGTGCACCAAGGTTCCAGAATTACCATAAGACTATGTTTTAGTCTTTATAGCAATCCAAGAGACAAACTCTGGAACAGAGGTTGTCAAACTACGGCTTACAGGTCAAATCCAGCTTGCCACCTATGTTTTTATGTTTTATACACTAAGAATGGTTTTGCACATTTTAAAATGGTCACAAAAAAAAAAAGTATTTCATGACCATATGAAAATGATATGAAATCCAAATTTCAGTCCCTAAGTAAAATTATATTGGAGCTCAGCCAGGCTCATTCATTCACATAGTTTCTATGGTTACTACTATGTGACAATGCAGAGCTGGTAGTTATGACAGAGATATTATGGTCTGAAAAGACTAAGATATTTACAGAAAAATGCCTGCCAATCCCTAGAGTATGGAACAGTACACAGACTGAACTTAGTGTTCTACCTCCTGGGCCTATTATTTTGCTTGATAATTTATATATATATTAAATATATTCTTTCTATGTACCAAAAATTATATTTGAGCAGGACAATGAAGGAATCTTTTTTTTAAGAGCTGAAAAAAATATCTTCTCAAAATGAACAACTTAGTGATGAAGAACTAATTTGCTGTTAGGATACTCCACAACAAGAATGAGCAAACTACAATCCTCAGGTCGCATCCAGTCAGCTGCCTGAAGGTTTCACCAGCACAGCTCCACCCATTCACTCAAGTTTTCTCTGCCACGCAGAGCTGAGCAGTTACTCAGGACAGCATATGGGCTGCAAACCCTAGAACACTTACCATCTGCCCTTTTACAGGAAATGTTTGCTGTCCTTGCACTACAAAATCATCGAGTTCACAAGTTTTACCTAAAGTAAAGCAAACACTAACATGGGATTTAAAAAGGAACAAACAGCAAAGCAAAACACGTGGAAGAATGATCTTGAAAGTCAGACATACTGGGTTTGCCCACTGCCTCCAGACATATCAAGTGATCTTGGGCAAACTACTCATGACTCCGAGTCAGTTTCAAAACCTGTAACCTGGGAATCAAAATCCCCACTCCAGAAAATTCCTGTCAGGATTAGATTTTAAGTAACTTTAGTTAATTTTTATGAATACTGTTCAGAGAAAGACAAACCACTTGGCTTGAGGTCCTATTTGTTAAGAGTTTCCTTAACCTGCATTTTTTCTATTAAAATTACATGAAAAGGGAAAATTTTGAATTCGCATACAAACACATGGAATTACTCTGAAATACCTGGTTACTTTAAATCACAATTCAACCTAAAAATTATTTATGTTCCAAATGCTTGTTCACAGGGTAGAAATTTTGATTTCATTTTGCCACAGAAACAATGTTGTAATTCATTATGATTATTCCAATATAAAGCAGTTAACAAAATGTACTGATCAAATAATTTAACTACAGCAATTTTACAGCTTCAGAGGGTTAACCTTTAAGACTTAAAACTTAACTGTTTAGGTTTGATTGATTTTAGTATGAGAAAACACATATTAGGTTTCAGATGTGTATCCGTCACAACTTCTTTACAACTGCTTCTGTTTCTCAGCAAAATGGGCATTTTACAACTGGCTATAAGAATAAACCACAGTGTAAATGTGTATACATTTTCAAACTGTACAAACAAGTCATGAACATTAATTTCTTAATGGAAAGATATTTATGTGCTTCCTTAAATCAGTGGTATTAATATATTTTTCTTGAGTAAATAACTCAAGTAAATCACTGTACTGTTCTGTAGGTATAGTTGTTATATAAAAGTCTCAACAGTTGGAATGCTGAATGCTGTCAGAGCCCCAAAATAAGCAGTAATGACCACTATGAATGTAGTCCCCAAATAATATGTTTCTCCTCGTTCATTACATCGAGGTCTCTGTTGATCAGTCTCACCTTGATTGTTCAACGTTGTAAACATCTGACAATATCAGCCAGTCAGTCAGTTCAGTCACTCAGTCACCATCAGTAGTGATTTTGGAGCTCAGGAAAATAAAGTCTGTCATTGTTTCCATTTTTTGCCCATCTATTTGCCATGAAGTGATGAGACCAGATGCCATGATCTTAGTTTTCTGAATGTTGAGTTTTAAGCCAACTTTTTCACTCTCCTCTTTCACTTTCATCAAGAGGCTCTTTAGTTCTTTGCTTTCTGCCATAAGGGCGGCGTCATCTGCATTATCTGAGGTTATTGATATTTCTCCTGGCAATCCTGATTCCAGCTTGTGCTTCATCCAGCCCAGCATTTCTCATAATGTACTCTGCACGTAAGTTAAATAAGCAGGGTGACAATATACAGCCTTGATGTACTTCTTTCCTTATTTGGAACCAGTCTGTTGTTCCATGTCCAATTCTAACTGTTGCTTCCTGACCTGCAAACAGATTTCTCAAGAGGCAGGTCAGGTGGTCTGGTATTGCCATCTCTTTCAGAATTTTCGACAGTTTATTGTAATCCACATGGCCAAAGGCTTTGGAATAGTCAATAAGCAGATGTTTTTCTAGAACTGTCTTGCTTTTTCGATGCTCCAGTAGGTCAGTTCAGTTGTTGCTCAGTTGTGTCCGACTCTTTGTGACCCCATGAACCACAGCAAACCAGGCCTCCCTGTCCATCACCAACTCCCTGAGTCCACCCAAACCCATGTCCATCGAGTCGATGATGCCATCCAACCATCTTATCCTCTGTCATCCCCTTCTCCTCCTGCCCTCAATCTTTCCCAGCATCAGGGTCTTTTCCAATGGGTCAGCTCTTTGCATCAGGTAGCCAAAGTATTGGGGTTGCAGCCTTAGCATCAGTCCTTCCAATGAACACCTAGAACTGATCTCCTTTAGGATGGACTGGTTGGATTTTCTTGCAGTCCAAGGGACTGTCAAGAGTCTTCTCCAACAACACAGTTCAAAAGCATCAACTCTTAAGTGCTCAGCTTTCTTTATAGTCCAACTCTCACATCCATACATGACCACTGGAAAAACCATAGCCTTGACTAGACGGACCTCTGTTGGCAAAGTAATGTCTCTGCTTTTTAATATGCTGTCTAGGTTGGTCATAGCTTTCCTTCCAAGGGGTAAGCGTCTTTTAATTTCAAGGCTGTAATCGCCATCTGCAGTGATTTTGGAGCCCAGAAAAATAAAGTCTGACACTGTTTCCCCATCTATCTGCCATGAAGTGATGGGACCGGATGCCATATCTTAGTTTTCCAAATGTTGAGCTTTAAGCCAACTTTTTCACTCTCTTCTTTCACTTTCATCAAGAGGCTTTTTAGTTCTTCACTTTCTGCCATAAGGGTGGTGTCATCTGCATATCTGAAGTTACTGATATTTCTCCCAGCAATCTTGATTTCAGCTTGTGCTTCTCTAGCCCAGCGTTTCTCATGATGCATTCTGCATATAAGTTAAATAAGCAGGGTGACAATATACAGCCTAGACGTACTCTTTTTCCTATTTGGAACCAGTCTGTTGTTCCATGTCCAGTTCTAAATGTTGCTTCCTGACCTGTATACAGGTTTCTCAAGAGGCAGGTCAGGTGGTCTGGTATTGCCACCTCTTTCAGAATTTTCCACAGTTTATTGTGATCCACACAGTCAAGGCTTTGGCATAGTCAATAAAGCAGAAATAGATGTTTTTCTGGAACTGTCTTCCTTTTTCCATGATCCATCAGATGTTGGCAATTTGATCTCTGGTTCCTCTGCCTTTTCTGAATCCAGCTTGAACATCTGGAAGTTCATGGTTCACGTATTGCTGAAGCCTGGCTTGGAGAATTTTAAGCATTACTTTACTAACGTGTGAGATGAATGCAACTGTGTGGTAGCTTGAGCATTCTTTGGCATTGCTTTTCTTAGGGATTGGAATGAAAACTGACCTTTTCCAGTCCTGTGGCCACTGCTGAGTTTTCCAGATTTGCTGGCATATTGAGTGCAGCACTTTCACAGCATCATCTTTTAGGATTTGAAACAGGTCAATTGGAATTCCATCACCTCCACTAGCTTTGTTCGTAGTGATGCTTCCTAAGACCCACTTGACTTCGCATTCCAGGATGCCTGGCTCTAGGTGAGTGATCACACCATCGTGATTATCTGGGTCATGAAGATACTAGGTGAGTGATCACACCATCGTGATTATCTGGATCATGAAGATATTTTTCATATAGCTCTTCTGTGTATTTGTGTCACCTCTTCTTAATATCTTCTGCTTCTGTTAGGTCCATACCATTTCTGTCCTTTATCGTGGCCATCTTTTCATGAAATGTTCCCTTGGTAACACCAATTTTCTTGAAGAGTTCTCTAGTTTTTCCCATTCATATCTGACAATATAATGCACGTCTAATACAAATTGACTGACAAAGGAAATTATAAAACTTGCCAAAGATGAAAGGATTTCATGAAAATAATGATAAAGACGATGGAAAACAGTTCGAATTACATGAAAAACCATCTACAAATACTCAGTGGTTGAATAAGTTATGTGAATTTTTAAAAACTGCAGGGTATTATGATGTTGGTCATTCAAAATATTACTGGAATTAAAAAATTCAGAAATGATCTTTGGAGAACTGCTAAAATCTCAACCATTTTTGTAAAAAAAAATCGCCTTCTTTCATAATACAGTTATAAAAGTAAACCATACAGAAATTTTGACGTGAAGGGTACACCATCTTTCATCAATCCTAACTTGAAAAATTTTCACATTTTAACATCTCTGAAATGGGGTGCATCTTATAATCAATGGCATCTTCATGATCTGTTATAATCTTATAAACTGTGGGCCAGGCAGCAGTTATAACATAGGTGTAAACCTATGAACTTTATTAGTTTTCTTCTTTCTTACTGTTATAACTGGGCAACCTTAGTTCCTCAGTTTCAAGTAAAAAATTCATTTAGTGGCTTGTCCAAGAGGAAACAGGAGCCTAGTAGTTACTGAAGACCTTCCACTGATTCCCTCTGATGACAGCAAAAAAGCACCAGCACCAAAACTTGCTGACTCTTGAAAGAAAATACCAGAAGCAAAATTGGGGTCCTCTTAAGAAATGTTGAAATCTCAGTGCACGTGGTGGTACAGAGTTTAATATTTGGGAAAATGTCAACAGCAATGACCCTAATTTTAAAAAGGAATGACTGGAAAAACAAATTATGAATGTAAAGTAGATTTAGGAATGAACACCTTTACCAATTTACTTTATTCATTTTCCTTTTTACGAATGCTCAAGTATAATATAATAAAGAAAATCCAAGAATTATTTCAACAAGTATAAAACAAAAAGTTTAAGTGATAAAAACCACTGTATCAAGTTAAATCAGCAACTTTTTCTCTTTTAATCATATATAACACTATGCCTTATAGTTGTAACTTGGATTTGATAAAAAACATATATTACTCATTATAAAATTCTATCTGAAAAATTACAATCCTTCTCAAGTTACTTTCAGAATATAGACTTACAAATATATACAAAATTCTGATAAATATAAGACAAAATAATTTTTTAAATTGCATTTTTCCAGATAAAATCCGAAACAAGCTTTTTTTCCTCTCTTTACTACAAAATGTGGGGATTTACATTAAGCAGCTCTTTCCAGCATCAAGACTGCTGGGCTAAGGAGGGTTTCTTGCATGAGATGCAGGGTTGACTGACTGCGCCTCATGTGAGAGTTGGGTCCCAGGTTCCTGACTGTTTTCAGAGCAGCTTGCAAAGGTCTCCCTGAGATGTCTGCCACATGCCTCTCCTCAAGACTCCCCAGCTCATTTCATCAGAGCTGATGAACTTGCAGAGAGACCATGTTTTCCTGTTTCAGCCCGTGCAACATAAATGTGCAGTACAGACCTGCAGCACAGGATCAATAGTTTTCTCGCAGCAATAATGGAGTGTCTACTCTATGAAGATACACAAAGGTCACAGAATCAGAAAACTTTACGTAAACTAAGATGCTGCCCAAAGTAACAGTAACTGTTTCTACAGTTAACCACCATCCCTTCCTAGGCAGGAAACCAACAGAGTGGCAGTAAAAGCATGTTTACTCTTGCCCTGGCATCTCCACCACACCTCAGCCACAGCCTACAAATCAACAAGGCAACAGAAAGGAACCATGAGCTCTCTCCACGAAGATAAGCAAGATGGAATCTCAGCCAAAAACTAGAAACAGTGCCACCAGGGAACTGCAAAGTCTGGTAATGCTAAAGTGTAAGGCATGAAGAAGGGAACAGGAGAATCAAGAACAATAAGAAAGACAAAGGACAGAAGCCTCATAGGAAGCTACCCAGGTGTAATTTACCCTATAAACACTAGACAACCGTTGAGTAACTCTAAGCAGATGAGCATTGTGTTCAATTTTGCTTTGTCAAAAGCCACTAAATTATACTACTTGGTTACACAGAAAAACAAAAACAAAAGCCTAATACAAGGAACAAAAAGATTATATTTTGATTAAAAAAAAAGCCAATTCACCAAAAAACCCCAATAATTCTAAATGTGCACATGCTTTAAAAAAAAAATAGAAAGGAAAACCTCACAGAACTGAAAGGAAAAACAGATAAATCTACAATTATATTTGAAGACTTCAACTCTCCTACCTTAGTATCAAACATTATATTGGCATAGTGTCAGCACTGATGAAGAAGTACTGAAAAGCAATGTCTAACTGAAACACACAGCACTCCACCCGACAACAGCAGAGTACAGTTTTTTTCAAGTGTATGTGGAACATTCATGAGAATAGATCATATCCTAGGTCAAAGTATGAATCCTAACAAATGTCAAATGACTGAAGTTCGACAAAGTACGTCCTCTGATCATAAAATACCACCAGGAAACAGTTACAGGTGAAAATAGGAAAACGTCCAAACACGTGGAAATTAAACAACTCATTTCTAAGTAATTCACAGGCCAAAGAGAAATTTCAAGGGAAATCAAAATGAATTCTGATCTGAATGAAAATGAAAACAGAATACAGCAAAATTTGTGGGTGAAATTAATGCAGTGCTTAGAGGGAAATTTATAGCATCTACTACCAATATTAGAAAAGAAGAAACGTCTCATCCTCAGCTGTTTAAGCTATAACCTTGAAACACTAGAAAAGAGCAAAATAAACAGAAACCAAGCAGAAAGAAGATAACACTGTGAACGTACCTCATGCTACCGAATTGTTTTTAAATGATTTAAAATCATTTTTAAATGATTAAGACAGAAAATTATATGTTTTGGGTATTTTACCATAATAAAAACATTTTCTTTTTTTTAGATGGAAACATTCATCCTTCATGGATCATACAGCTAAAGGTTAAAAGTAGAAATATAAAAAAGTTTTTTTTAAGTAGGAGCAAATCTTTACGACTGTTAGATAGGCAGAAAGTTTTTAGACACAATAGCAAAAGCGTGACCCATNACCCATAAACCAGAAATCTGAAAACACTTTATCAAAGTTAATACTTTTTGTTCTGTGAAAAATACTGTTAAGAGAATGATAAGGCAACTACCACTTAGGAGAAAATACTAGCAAGTTACTTACCAAATAAAAGACTTATCCAGAATATAAAGAACACTCAAAGCTAAACAAATAAAAATCAATCAACATCAACAAATTATTCAGACAGTTCTCTACAGAGGATATAAGGATCACAAATAAGAACATAAAAAGGAATTCAACATCATTAACATTTTGAGAAATGCATATTAAACTACAATGAGATACCCCTATACATAATTAGATGGCCAAAATAAAAACATAGTGACAATGCCCAATGCTGACGAGGATGCAAAGCAACTGGAACTCTTTACTCTTGTAAAGAGTAAACTCTTGTTTACTCCTGGTAGGAAGGTAAAATGGTACAAGTACTCCAGCAAATGGTTTGACTTTTTTGAAAACCCAAGTTAAATATACATGTACCATATGATTCAGTAAACCCACTCCTGGATATTTACCCAATAAAAACTTAACACGTATCTAAAAACTTGTAAATGAATGATACAAGCATCAAAAACTAGAAACAAACCAAATGTCCCTCAATGAGTGAATGAATAAACAAACCATAGCACATCCATACAATGGAAATCACTCAAAAATAAAAGAAAAAGTTACTGATAAATGCAACAGCTTGGATGAAAATGATTAAGGTGAGTGAAAGAAGTCAACCAATAAGGTTTATATATCATTATGTATACCATACATATCTTTTTGCCTTTTCATACTTTCCAAACAAGGGAAATGGTGACAGACTTTATTTTCTAGGGCTCCAAAAACACTGCAGATGGTGACTGCAGCCATGAAATTAAAAGACACTTGCTCCTTGGAAGAAAAGTTATGACCAACCTAGACAGCATATTTAAAAGCAGAGATATTACTTTGCCAACAAAGGTCCATCTAGTCAAAGCTATGGTTTTTCCAGTAGTCACGTATGGATGTGAGAGGTGGACTATAAAGATAGCTGAGTGCCAAAGAATTGATGCTTTGGAACTGTGGTATTGGAGAAGACCGTTGAGAGTCCCTTGGACTGCAAGGAGATCCAAGCAGTCCATCCTAAAGGAAATCAGTCCTGAATATTCATTGGAAGGACTGATGCTGAAGCCAAAAATTCCAATACTTTGGCCACCTGGTGCGAAGAACTAACTCAATGGAAGACTCTGCTGCTGGGAAAGATTGAAGGCAGGAGGAGAAGGGGACAACAGAGGATGAGATGGTTGGACGGCATTACTGACTTGATGGCCATGGGTTTGAGCAAGCTGCGGCAGCTGGTGATGGACAGGGAAGCCTGGCTGCAGTCCATGGGGTTGCAAAGTTGGACACAACTGAGTGACTGAACTGAGCTGAACTGACACCACACATATATACCACATAAGATATTCTTGAAAAGACAACACTGCAGTCATGGAGAACAGACAGTAGCTGCCAGGCTGTTGATGGTGCAGGGATAGCATGACTATGCAGAGACACCAAAAGAGTTTTGGGATGATGGAACTCTTCTATATCCTGACTATGGTGGTGGGTACGTCAATTTATACTTGTGCTAAAATTCATAGAACTGGAGAAGAAAAATAAAGTTGAAGTTATTGTGAAAGTGAAAGTTGCTCAGTCATATCTGACTCTTTGCAACCCCATGGACTATGCAGTCCATGGAATTCTCCAGGCCAGAATACTGGAGTGGGTAGCCTTTCCCTTCTCCAGGGGATCTTCCCAATACAGGGATTGAACCCAGGTCTCCCACATTGCAGACAGATTCTTTACCAGCTGAGTCACAAGGCAAACCCATTATTATAATTTAAATAATAAAAGGAAAGTTATTGTATTATAAAAAAGTTATAAGAAAGTGGTATAAGAAAGTTATTGTATTATACATTAAATAATACAAGGAAATTTAAAAAATAAGGTGCCAATGAAACACCCAGGAAATGATGTCCAGAAGGCAGCTAGACAGGATAGAAGTTAGAAGAGTAGTCTGAGTAACAGACAGACTGTGAAGTCACTGGTCCCTTGTAGAATGAGATTACCACAGGGTATTATTTATAGTGAGAAAACAACCAAGGACAGAACACCCCAGAAAATATCAGCCTTTAAAAAGTGAGCAGAAAAGAATCCTGTAGGAAAAGATATTAAGAAATAAAAAAAAAGGAGAAAGAAAAACAAGGTGAATTTGGTACCAGAGAAGGTAGTGAAGAAATTTAGAAGCAGTAACTCATGAGACCAAATGTCACAGAAAGGTCAAATAAGATAAAGACTGAAAATACTATATTATATCTGAGAAGATGGACAGTGATAACTTCTATATCAACAGGATTCTGAATATCGGGTGAGCAACAATGAAAAGTAGTGTTTCATTCCTTTGAGGGGCCGGCTATGAAGAGGAGGAAGGAGCAGGAATGTGAGAAACATGAATGTATTTATAGGCCTTGGGAGGGTACCAGGGAAGAAAGAAATGATCAGGAGAGAGAGGAAACAAGTGATGTAGTAAGGAAGACCCTCAAGTAAACAGACAGTATGGCACAGAAAAATAAAGCCATGAAAGCATGGGTTCTACAGTCAGACCGTGGCATTTAAACACGTAATCTACCATTCAGTCGCTGTAAAACCCAAACTGTCATGTTAGCTTCTCTACTTCTACCTCAGTGAGATGTAAGACGGGAACACTACAGAACCCACCCCAGGGCGCTGTTGTAAGAAGTGAGTTAATACAGGTAGAGAACTCAAAACTATGCCTGACATATAGTAGTTTAGTTCAGTTCAGCTCAGTCACTCAGTCGTGTCCTACTCTTTGCGACCCCATGGACTGCAGCATGCTAGGCGTTCCTGTCCACCACCAACTCCCAGAGTTTACTCAAACTCCTGTCCATTGAGATGGTGATGCCATCCAACCATCTCATCCTCTATTGTCCCCTTCTCCTCCTGCCTTCAATCTTTCCCAGCATCTGGGTCTTTGCCAGTGAGTCAGTTCTTTACATCAGGTGGCCAAAGTATTGGAGTTTCAGCTTCAGCATCAGTCCTTCCAATGAATATTCAGGACTGAGTTCCTTTAGGATGGACTGGTTGGATCTCCTCGCAGTCCAAGGGACTCTCAAGAGTCTTCTCCAACACCAAAGTTCAATAGCATCAATTCTTCGGCTCTCAGCTTTCTTTATAATCCAACTCTCACATCCATACATGACCACTGGAAAAACCATAGCATTGACTAGACAGACCTTTATTGGCAAAGTAATGTCTCTGCTTTTTAATATGCTGTCTAGCTTGGTTATAACTTTTCTTCCAAGGAGCAAGGGTCTTTTAATTTCATGGCTGCAATCACCATCTGCAATGATTTTGGAGCCTCCCAAAATAAAGTCTTTCTCCGTTTCCACTGTTTTCTCATCTATTTGCCATGAAGTGATGAGACCAGATGCCATGATCTTAGTTTTCTGAATGTTGAGCTTTAAGCCAACTTTTTCACTCTCCTCTTTCACTTTCATCAAGAGGCTCTTTAGTTCTTCGCTTTCTGCCATAAGGGCGGTATCATCTGCATTATCTGAGGTTATTGATAATTCTCCTGGCAATCCTGATTCCAGCTTGTGCTTCATCCAGCCCAGCATTTCTCATAATGTACTCTGCACGTAAGTTAAATAAGCAGGGTGATAATATACAGCCTTGATGTACTCCTTTCCTGGTTTGGAACCAGTCTGTTGTTCCATGTCCAGTTCTAATTGTTGCTTCCTGACCTGCATGATTTCTCAAGAGGCAGGTCAGGTGGTCTGGTATTCCCATCTCTTTCAGAATTTTCCACAGTTTGTGATGATCCACACAGTCAAAGGCTTTGGCATAGTCAACAAAGCAGAAGTAGATATTTTTCTGGAGCTCTCTTCCTTTTCCTATGATCCATCAGATGTTGGCAATTTGCTCTCTGGTTCATCTGCCTTTTCTAAAACCAGCTTGAATATCTGGAAGTTCACAGTTCATGTATTGTTGAAACCTGGCTTGGAGAATTTTCAACATTACTTTACTAGCATGTGAGATGAGTGCAATTGTGTGGTAGTTTGAGCATTCTTCTGGAGAAGGAAATGACAACCCACTCCAGTATTCTTGCCTTGAAAATCCCATGGGCTGAGGAGCCTGGTACATGGCTACAGACCATGGGGTCACAAAGAGTCGGACATGACTGAGTGACTTCACATTCATATTCGAGTATTCTTTGGCATAGTACGTGTCAGGAGCCACCATGGGAGATCCCACCCATGACAAAGTTCATGTGGAAAAGAACTGTTAAGCAAGGCTTCAGAACTCAAGGGGCTCCCTAGGCTTTCTCGAGCATCCACCCCAAAACCAGAATCTGTCTGTTTTACTATTTCATGACTTTTGCCAACTCCTCTGACATTAACAGGGGGCTAACCCTGACCACCTTTCTCTGGAGAAAATCTACTTAGGGCTATAGCTAATAAGTCTCCTGGACATGAGAGGAATATTTCAAATCAAACCCCCTCTGTTAGCATTCTAGCTTGCTCGGCAGGTATATCCAGACTCTTGCAGCTATGCATGTGATTATTTACAGCCTCCCAACTGTGAGAGGCATGGAAAGCCTAAAACAGAGAGCCTTTGAAAGAGTTAAAAGTTATTAGAGTAGTGCTGATGTAGGATTTCATTATTGGGCCAATGCTTGTTGCTAAGTTCCCATATCTCTTATCCACTGTGCACCTGGGAATGCATTCGTTCCAGTGAGAATGTAACATAGTGAGAATATAAGAAAAACAAGTGTAGCCTTGAATTTAACCATATTAGATCTTTGAGCTAATTGGTTCTTTCTTGTAACTCACTGCACCTTTACTCTGTGAAAAACGTAACTCTGGCATTTTCTGAGGCTGACACAGATTAGAAATATAAAGAAAAAACACTTTGAGGGAAAATAAGTTTTCTGGTTGAGCAGCCTTTATCAAAAGAGGGTCATAAAATGTTCACAGGCCTCCAAGGCCAGAAGACACTGTACACAACATCATTTGTGGGAAAGGTATGCAGAAAAATCCTGGTTTCGATAAGGGCAAAACTGCTGGAATGTTTGGGCTGACTCTGTATGACTTTGCATCTTTCATTTCCCTCTATGTATAAGGCAAGGTATAAAAGTACCTTTTGAAAAATAAAGCTTTTGGGCCTCACGCACTGCAGAAGCTTGGTCACCCCGTGTTTTTTCTTCTATCTTTCTTTCTCTCTCTCCCTCTCCCTCTTTTTTCCAGGCTGATCCCTTGGAGCATAGGGGCTCCCTGCGTTCACTTATCTGCCAGGTTTCTAAGACCTGAACAGGAAGACGTTCTGCGTCTTCACTCCCTCGGGAGACCGGGAGGGCACCTGTGGCCTCCGTGAACAGGGCAAACCTCTTGTCTTGGAGTTTTATTGGCTTTCTATGTAAACCAAGGAATATCAGCCTCTTTCTCGCCTTTATTTTCTTATCTTCAACATTCTTTCCTTATCTCTCTCTAAATCAATCACCGACACCGTTTCTCCTTCGGGTTTCCCTGGATCCTGTGGGGGCTGGACCCCGGCGGTACTCATCCAGTAAATTGACCAATGCCAACAGTTAGTAGCATTATAATCATCAAGTAGGATGGAATGGGAAGATTACTTTTGAACAGAAGAAATTATATCCTCCTCTCAGACTGGAGAAAATAAGGAAATACTGGGTACAATTGTAGATAAATTTATAAGTATGGAGGGATAGCTCTGACAGCTCAGTTGGTAAAGAATCCACCTGCAATGCAGGAGGCCCTGGTTCGATTCCTGGGTTGGGAAGATCCGCTAGAGAAGCGATAGGCTACCCACTCCAGTATTCTTGGACTTCCCTTGTGGCTCAACTGGTAAAGAATCTACCTGCAATGTGGGAGACCTGGGTTCAATCCCTGGGTTGGGAAGATACCCTGGAGAAGGGAAAAGCTACCCACTCCAGTATTCTGGCCTAGATAATTCCATGGGTTGGATAGTTCACAGGGTAGCAAAGAGTTGGACACAACTGAGCAACTTTCACTTCACTTTTAAGTATGGAGGCAGAAAAATCTGATGAAATGTGGGGTTCATAAGCCAACTTTCTCTGTAATGATTATCTTCACAGAGAAGATTTACTGGGTGAGAAGGAAGAAGGATGAAATGACTGAGCAAATGGACAAGGGGAGAGGCTGCTGACCATGGAGATTTAACGAAGCGTTGAAAAGGACCACACTAACCCATCTAACACTAGCCATCACAGCTGTCACTTTCTCCAGCAGTGTTCAGAAACCTGAGTGTAGTTAGAAACTACCAACTTAGTTACACATAATAGAGAGGGATATGCCAACTCAGAAAGGAGGGCTCCCAGGAGCATGGGCTAGTCAGTTCAATGACTCCCAAGAGTTTTCAAAACATCTCTTTTAGAAACCACACAAATGTCCATCAACTGAGGACTGAATAAACAATTTGAGGTATATTCACATGATGGAATATGACTTAGGAATAAAGAAGAACTAAGGATACACACCACCCCAAAACCCTATATACTGTAAGATATTTCTATATGAAATTCTAGAAGAAACAAGAGCACAGCCTATGGCTGGCAGCAGACTGACTGCAAAGAGGCAGGAGGAAACTTCCTCCTGTTTAGCTGAGATGTGTGTAGTTGCTAAGGTGCGTCCGACTCTTTGCAACCCCGTGGACTGTAGTCTGCCAGGTTACTCTGTCCATGGGATTCTCCAGGCCAAAATACTGGAGCAGGATGACATTTCCTTCTCCAGGGGAACTTCCCAAACCAGGGAATGAACTCAAGTCTCCCGCATTGTAAGTGGATTCTTTACCATCTGAGCCACCAGGGAAGCCTGGTTTTATTGAGATACAATTGCCATATAACATCATTAGTTTAAGGTGCACAAAATAATTTAATATACACATACACTGAGAAAGGATCACTATGGTAAGTTTAGTTGTCATCCATCATATCACATTCAATTTTTTTTTTCCTCATGGTAAGAGGAGGAAGCTTTTAAGAAATGATGGGACAGCACTATCCTCTGACTGTGGCAGGAATTATTTGACTACATACTCTTGTCAGCACTCATCCAGACACACACCTAACACTGGTGAATATCACTGTATTTAAACTTCATGTGAATAAACTAATTTTTTACAGAGCTCTGTCTGAACTCCTGGGTCGTGGTCTCCCTCAAGTATGTTGCTAAAGTCAGCTCCTCCACTTCACCTCATCTGCTGTCCCTGACACACTCTATAAAGTCAAAGGCAAAGGGACCATGGAGGGCAGGACTTGGAGAAGGCTCCCAAGGTTTTCTGACATTCACCCACTCCCCAGGATTGCAAGCCCTGCACAGATGATCCCCAGGGCTGGGAATATGATGGGGTGTACCCCCAGGACTGAGTCACATTAAATGGGATGAGTGGCATTTAAACAGCAGGTTGACCATTAAATGCCGAGTTTCCCTGGCTGGTTGAAGAAGCAGGAGGCAGGGAGTTGATGCACATGGAGTTCTTTGCTGCTGAGATGAAGGGGCTATGTGGCAAACAACTGAGCATGGTCTCAGTCAATCTCTCCAATAGCGGAGGCCTGAGTACCACAGCAGAGAGAGGGACGCCCTGCTGGCACCATGAGGCACAGCCGCTGACACTGCTACCTGGGCTTCAGGAGACAAGGGGCAGAGGACGATCACAGTGTGCCAGAGTCCTGGCCTGGAGAAACGGTGGGTCATAAATCTCTGTTGCTCTCAGGCTCCTTGGTTTACGATAACTTGTCACAAAGCACAGAAAAGGAGAGATCAATTTTAAACAGGTCCTCTATCTCATCATAAAAATGTTTCAGTTTAGAACTTAAAATCTGTGAGACCTTTTCTCCCCGGTCAGCTCTTGCCTCTAGTTCTCTGGCTCGGTCTCCAGTGCAGATATTCTTGTCTAACTCGAGACTCTAAACTACTCCAGAAACAAACTACGTCTGGTT
Source organism: Redunca redunca (assembly GCA_006410935.1). Classification (NCBI taxonomy): domain Eukaryota; kingdom Metazoa; phylum Chordata; class Mammalia; order Artiodactyla; family Bovidae; genus Redunca; species Redunca redunca. Next base: position 154,033 of record SJYQ01011813.1, read on the forward strand.
AAGCTTTAATTAAGTAGTCTTCAATCAGTTAATTAACCTACTGTCCCCAAGATGTTTAACACACTGCCTTTGTTATTTAATTAGTGAACAAAACAAGTAAGTAATATACAATGTACACACCCAAATACACCAAAAAGTAAAAATTCTTCACTTTTCTAAAGTTTTATGTATGTATATATATTGTCACCTAGGGAACGAAGAAATTCTATAAAGCTTAAAAAAATGAATCTTGAAAAGTCATATAAAAATCACTTATCTCTAAAGCAAAATTTTTTAAAAGATTTAGTTGAATGCATTTATTTATTAATTGGCCATGTAGCATGTAGGGTCTTAGCTCCCGGACCAGGGATTGAGCCTGCGTTCCCTGCAGTGATAGCATTAAGTCTTAACCACTGGACCGCCAGGGAAGTCCCTAAAGCACATTTAAAAAAAATAATACAACAAAATGAAAATAATAATTTCTGACTGTAAGATGGAAGAATGACACCATGGCCTCTCTTCCTGCAAAATTCTAGATTAGAGCAATTGCTGTGTTAAGTAAATGCATATCAGCACTCAAAAACAAGCAAAAGTCTGGCCAATCCCAAGAATGGAAGGAACCCAGAGGTGAGGCAAGTACACAAATGGGTTTATGATGACAAGTGACATGAGCACAGCATGTGGGGCGAGGCCTCAGCGTGGGGGTGCGAAGGGGCCAGTAGTGACATGCTTCCAGAAGAGCTCGCCTGGCCCCAGCAGCTCCCTGAAGACACTAATGACAAGAGAGTTGGAGGGAAAGGCCAGGCCAGTGCTCCAGGTGACTGGTGACACCAGGAAGGAAAGGGCTCTCCAAAGCCCAGAAAATAAGCTGCCAGGAACTTGCTTGGCAGAACAGCAATGTGTCCCACCTGGCGTCTACTCTGATGGAAAACTGGGCAGAGCAGCATGTACCATCTTGCCAGCAGCCTACCCGAACAGAGGCAATGAAAAGTGAAACAGAGAGCCCCATACGTGATGACACCAGCAAGAACACCAACCGTGCAAGGAACACCAGTACCATGAAACAGGACACAGACTTAAACACTGAAGACAGCGACACTGCCAAGAGAACACCAAGAACGAGACCCTACAATACCTAGAGTATTACAAGAGGAATGAGCACATGATCAGGGAGCTTTCAAGGAAAACTAAGTAGCTTAATGGACATGACAATACAAGTTTCTAAAGTTAAGAGAATCTCATTGGATAGGCTGAAGAGCAGAGCAGGCAAAATGAAAGAATGTGTTATGAGCTAAAATTTGGGCTAGGAATCCTTCCAAAACAGTAAGGGAGGAAGGGATTAAAAAAAGAAACAGAAGAACATAAAAAAAGACATTTGAGGCAGAGGTTCCAATCTATTCATTTAATAGGAGCTTTGTCAAGGAGAAAAAGGAGAAGAAGCAATACCTGAAGAAATGGTAACTGAGAATGTCCCAGAACTGAAGGTGAGTGTTCAGACTGAGAGCATCTGATTAGCATCAAGTCAAGTCAATTAAAAAAACAAACTGATAAATACTCGTGATTATTTCAGAATATGAAAGGTAGAAACAAATAGTCCAACATGCTTTCAGAGACAAAAATCCCTTACAGAGGAGCACGGAGAACATCGTCACCATGCTCACAAGTCACAATGAGATGATGATAAGTCAGCAGCTTTAATGTAATCTGGGGGGAGCCTGCAACCTGGATTCTTCATCCAGCAAACCACCACCCAAGACTTCACCTGCATTCGGTAACACAGACCAGATGTGCCCTCCCACCTTCAACAAGGAAAGACTGGACAAAGCATATGAAACGATGATTTTCAAACACAGGCAAACAGGCAGCACAAGACAGTGATCCTTGTGAAAGGAGAACAAGTGAGGTAAGCTCAGTCAGTGCCCATTTCCAGGCTGCAGCAGGGAGAGGGGGTCCCTGAGCCAAGGAAAGGGCAGTCAGAGTGTGGGAGGTGGAGAAGCACTAACATCTGCAGGAAGAGAGTGCTGGAAGCTGCAGAGGTTTCCTCTGAGTCACAATTAGCCTGACCTCACCAAATCCTGGGTGAAAGAATAGGCTACCCACTGCAGTGTTCCTGGGCTTCCCTGGTGGCTCAGATGGTAAAGAATTGGCCTGCAATGCAGGAGACCTGGGTTCAGCCCCTGGGTTGAGAAGATCCCTGGAGGAGGGCATGGCAACCCACTCCAATATTCTTGTCTGGAGAATCCCCATGGACAGGGGAGCCTGGCGGGCTATAGTCCATGGGGACGCAAAGAGTCGGACACAAATGAGCAACTGAGCAAAACACCAATTCCTCAGGCTCACTTAGGGCTGGGAACACACCACACTTCCAACAGCTAGACTGGAAAGGCCTTCAAGTCAACAGAGCATTGGAGGACACCAACACAGTATCACAGCATAAGGGCACTGCCTCAGTGGTGCAGCCAAGTGAGTCCTAGATCAACGGCTGTGCCCCACCTGCCCAGCAAAGCTTATAGGCAAGCCCTGAAAGACTCAGACTATCTTTAACTAACAACAGTGCACCCCAGAATAAAGTCTCTACACAGTTAAATACAAAAAATCCAAGATAAAATACACAGTGCCTGGCATCCAACCACAAATTACCAGGTGAGTAAAGAAGCAGGAAAAGATGACCAAAATGAGGAGAAAAATAGCCAACCGACTCAGAAATGACGAAGAGGGCAGAATTAGTAGACAAGGTGATTAAGAAGGCTATAATAATTACATCCCACATGTTCAAGAAAGGAGAGAAAAGCATAAGTATTATAAAGACAGACATGGAAAGTATAAAAATGACCCAAATAAATTTTAAGAGAAAAAAAAAAGTATCTTAAAAATTCATGTCTGGATGGGATTAAAAGGAGAGCAGATTGCAAAAAGCAAACAAAAAGACTAGTGAACTTGAAGATTTAGCAACAGAAGCTACCCAAAATGAAACATTGGAAAAGGATCAAAAAGAGATGAATAGAGCATCAGTGAGCTGACGTATAGGTGCTGAACACCCAGAGGAAAAGCAAGAGGAGAACAAAATAAAATTTCTGAAGAAATAATGACTGAATTTTTCCAAATCTAATAAATATTATAAACCTGCAAATGCATGAAGCTCAATGAACCCCCAACAAAATAAACATGAAGAAAAGTATACCAAGCTATATCATAATCAATTCACTTCCAGTGATAAAGAGGAAATGTTAAAAGCCATTAGAGGAAAAGACACATCAAACACTGAGGAAAACGTAAGAATGCCAGCAGACTTCTGGTCAGAACAGGACTGCCAGGATGTAAGTGGAGAAACATTTTAAAGAACGGACAGAGAAAGAACTCTCAACGTATAATACTATTTTCAGAAAAAATATTTTTCAAAAAAGGCAAAATGTTTTTTCAGACATATTAATGCTAAGCAAATTCACCAGTAGACCACTACTACAAATTAACATTTAAGTGTGAAGACAAAATAAGTACATTTCCAACAAATCTTGGACAATTTCTCTCTGAAACGTTCCAAGAGTCGTCTCCATCATGCAGACAATAAACTCAGGGGAGGACAGTAGATGTAAGGAACAGTTGTGAGGTAAGAAATGTGTACATCTTGCTAAGTCTAATAATTGTTTGAAAATATTTCTAATTAATATCTGTAACTAAAATTCCAGACGCTGTTAACATGGGAGAAATGGGGCAAGGGAAAATAAAGCAGGTTCTCTTCTGTCCACAGAAAGGATACAAATACAGATTAATTCCAGATACTAGAAAAACAAGCTGATGGGTGTTAAAAATATAAAAGGTAATCATTAAAAAATTTACTATTTTTCAATAACATTATTTCAAAGAAAAAATATCCTAAATTGGAATAATTATATTAACTCATAATGATGTTACTTATGAACTTGTAGTAGATATAAGGATAAAAAAACATTTAACTATACAATTGACCTATTTCCTACATAACTGTGCTCCTTCACGGGGTACTGAGCTGACAGAAACAATCACCATTTGTTCTGTGGACAAAAGGTGAAAAGGCATTGTGTACCTCTGCATGTCAAAACCAACATCTACTAAAATACTAACAATGTTAGTATTTTCTTGAATACATGACTTATTCAGTTACCTGACTGAATACTTAGAGGCTTTAAAATACATTTGGTCTTAATTTGCTTTGGAGTAAATCATAGTTACATGTATATTTATCCAAATGCTTCTCATTTTTCTTCTACAATTCTTTGCTAAAGTATTTAAAACAAAAAGCATCTAGGGCCAAAAAAAGCAATGTAAGAACTTATTTAACCTAAATATCTGGGTTGCTATACCTACTCTGACTCTTTTAAAAGGAAGAATGCAACTATGAACTTTCAATTAACTAAGGCAACAACAGAACTTCACACTTGGCATAAAAGAAACTGCACAAAGAGAGGTTTAATACTCTGCAAATGTAGTGTTTGTAAAGGATGGTGACTCCTGTCATTTATACCTACCTTGTTTCAGTCCTTCACTCTGAATACTATGTTCAAAAATCTCAAAAACAAAATCCTACCATATGCCCCTCGGCCCGAGCTTTGTTCTGCTTTGCTTCCCGTCTTCGCTGTAGAAACTCTTCTACTTGTTTTGCTCTTTCCACAGCTGGATGCCCCTTCTGCCTGAGGAATTTGGACAAACAGCAAAACTAAAAGTTCTGAACATCAAATATTACAAAAAGTGTAAAATTATACGGAAATCTTTAGAAGTATCTGCAAAATATGAAGGCTGATATGAAGTCAAGCCTTCCTATTTAATGAATCAATAGCTACACACATATCAGAATCAACTACCTAAATCAGTCACTGTTATTTTAAAAAGGGGCAAAATCTACGCTACTATACCAAATCTTAGCAAGTCTTCTTTTGTGTTTATTTAATCTATCTGACTTATAGACACATAAAATTATTTCAGACCATACTTATAGAAGACGCTCCATACTTTCCAAGTGGTTAAGCTTATTTCAGAACTCTGCATCAAATATATTGATCAGTAGAAAAGTAAGATTAAAGCTGCAAAGCAGCAATTTCAAAGGTCATCAAAACTAATGAAAAGTCTGTGTGAATTTTAAAAATTAGGGTAAAAAGTGAAATCTGAATTCCTTGTATGTCATCACTATTAAAAAGTAAAATGGACAGATTAGGGAAAAAATCTAAAAGCACATTTGTTTCAATCTTTTCTGATTATGTTTCTATAACTTTCTCTGACAACTACAAAAGAATGTAAACATGTTGGGCTTAGACAACAATGAAAAAATATCAGTAACATTTCAAGGTACCGAGAATAGTCAAAATCACAGAATCAGAAAGTACCCCACCCCCCAATCAGGGGCTGGGGGTCAGGAGTTGGTGTTAAATGGGGACAGACTTTCAGTTCAGGAAGGTAAAAATTAGGGAGACGGACGATGGTGAGAGTTGCACAACAACATGGAAGCACTCAGTGACACAGAGCTGTGCAGTTAAATATGGTTGAAACAGTTATGTTTTGTGGGGCTTCCCTGATGGCTCAGTGGTAATGAACATGCCTGCAATGCAGGAGACACAGGAGACGCGGGTTTGATCCCTGGGTCAGGAAGATCCCTGAGAGAAGGAAATAATAACCCACTTATTCTTGCCTGGAAAATCTCATGGACAGAGGAGTCTGGTAGGTTATAGTCCCTGGGGTCACAAAGAGTCAGAGACAACTGAGCATGCACGCACGCATATGGAACTTTGTTCTGTATTTTCCAAGTCTCCTATAAATGTACTGTACTTTCATAATTTTCTTTTAAAAGTCAGTAACATTTTGAACATCTAATAAATATTACCCCTGTTACTGTGTGCTAAGCAAGAAAGATACAAAATAAATAAAACCAACTCCCCATAAACAGAGAACTCACTGCAGAGTATCAACTGCACTAATTTGTAAGTAAGGAAGAAAGATCAGGAAGTTATTGGCTATGCATCTTGGATATTGGCTATGAAAGCATACCAACTTCCTATAGGGTAGGACCATGTATCTAGGACCATAATTATGTTCAGAAAAATACATGAAATAATGCCTTCTCTCTTCCAATAAACATTTCTGATTTTCATACCTCAGTCATTTCTTTTATATGTTAACAATTACAATTGACCATTGACCACCACAAGTTTGAACCACGTGGGTCCATTTATTATGGGTATTTATTTTGCAATAGTAAATACTACAGGACTACATGTGGCATCCTGTGGTTGGATGGCGATCACTGACTCAATGCACATGAGTTTGAGCAAACTCTGGGAGATGGTGAAGGACCAGGAAGCCTGGCGTGATGCAGTCCATGGCGTTGCAAAGAGTCTACCATGACTGAGAAACTAAATAACATGTCCATAGTTGGTTGAATCCACAGATGCAGGGGAACCTCAGAATGGAGGGATGACTGTAAGTATAAGCAGATTAACTCCTGTACTGCTCAAGGGTCAACTGTACTGAGATATATAAAAATTTGAAATGTGAAATTAAGCTGTAAAAATTTTAAATGACTCACCATAAAGCTATGGATGATGACAGCCTAAGATTCACTTAACTTATGTAGTGCTTAAAACAGATTCTTGTGAAATTTCACCACCGGAATCTTCTAGGATTAGATCATCTCTATATCTGGTTAAGAGCCTCTCCTGGTTACTAATATTGTATTCTGAAACTTGAGCAAATTCTCTGATGAACTCTAGGAGTTTTTTGGTAGTGTCTTTAGGACTTTCTATGTATAGTACCATATCATCCATAAACATTGACAGCTTTAGTTCTCTTCCAATTTGGATTCCTTTTATTTCTTTTTCTTCTCTGATTGCTGTGGCTAGGAAAATGTTCTTCATATATATAGGCAAGGCTGTATTCTGGTCTGTTACAGCCCCATTTATATAAGACTGAGCCTAAAGAGGGCAGATAAACTTTCCAAGAGTATGATACACAGACATGTCATCTAAAACTGTGTCTACTGATAAGGCTCTTCTGAGGAGTCCTGGATGCTTACACCACTGCATGCAATTAGACAGAATCTCTGCTTTGTATTCTGACTGAACTGACTTCATCTTTTAACCTTTACATAAGTAAAATATCGATAACATTTTTGTTTGATTTCCCATCCTAAGATAGTATGTCCAGTGTCTGTCTGTGTAGGCCTTCAACTGACATATGATAATTTATATTCACTGACTGATCTGTTTCACTGAATCAAATAATTCAAATACTTGAGCAGAAACAAATTATTTTAATAAGAACATGGCCACACACATAACAGCTTTGATTAAAAGAATGTTCATACCATTTATATATATATAGATCTATTTTATTTACTTATGTAATCTATTTAAGTTCTGCTTTATTGAATGGCTTTTCCTAAACTAGTTTAAATGATCAGGTACACATAATCCATTGCTTTCAATCAAACTTTAAACCTGTAGAGATTTTTGCTTACTATTATTTTTTTCTTCTCATTTATTTATCATTGAGTATCAACTATTACCAATAATGTATCTGTCTCTGAAGATATAAAATGTATAGAACAGAATTTCAGGAATGCAGGGTATGTCCAACATATAAAAATCTAACAAAGCAATTTTGTTGTTTTCAGTTGCTCAGTTGTGTCCAGCTCTTTGCAATCCCACAGACTACAGCAGGCCAGGCTTCCCTGTCCTTCACCAACTCCCAGAGCTTGCTCAAACTCATGTCCATTGAGCTGGTGATGCCATCCAACCATCTCATCCTCTGTCGTCCCCTTCTCCTCCTGGCTTCAATCTTTCCCAGCATCAGGGTCTTTTCTAATGAGTCGGCTCTTTGCATCAGGTGGCCAAAGTAATGGAGCTTCAACTTCAGCATCAGTCCTTTCAATGAATATTCAGGACTGATTTCCTTTAGGATTGAATGGTTTGATCTCCATGCAGTTCAAAGGACAGTCAAGAGTCTTCTCCAACACCACAGTTCAAAAGCATCAATTCTTCAGTGCTCAGCCTTCTTAAGACTCAAATCTTATATCCATATATCTGTAAAAACCATAGATTTGACTAGATGGACCTTTGTCAGAAAAGTAATGTCTCTGATTTTTAATATGCTGTCTAGGTTGGTCATAGCTTTTCTTCTAAGGAGTATAAATCTTTTAATTACATGGCTGCAGTCACCTTCTGCAGTGATTTTGGAGCCCAAGAAAATAAAGTATGTCACTGTTTCCATTGTTCCCCCATCTATTTGCAATGAAGTGATGGGACCGGATGCCATGATCTTAGTTTTCTGAATGCTGAGTTTTAAGCCAGTGTTTTCATTCTCCTCTTTCACCTTCATCAAGAGGCTCTTTAACTCCTCTTCACTTTCTGCCATAAGGATAGTGTCACCTGCATATTTGAGGTTACTGATATTCCTCTCAGCTATCTTGATCCTAGCCTGTGCTTCAACCAGCCCAGCATTTCACATGATGTACTCTGCATATATGTTAAATAAGCAGGGTGATAATACACAGCATTGATGTACTCCTTTCCCAATTTTGAACCTGTCCATTGTTCCACGTCTGGTTCTAAGTGCTGCTTCTTGACCTGCACACAGGTTCTCAGGAGGCAGGTAAGGTGGTCTGGTATTCCCATCTCTTTCAGAATTTCCCATAGTTTGTTCTGATCCACACAGTCAAAGGCTTTGGCATAGTCAATGAAGCAGATGTTTTTCTGGAATTCTCTTGCTTTTATTATGATCCAGTGGATGTTGGCAATTTGATCTCTGGTTCCTCTGCCTTTTCTAAATCCAGCTTGAACATCTGGAAGTTCTTGATTCATGTACTGTTGGAGTCTTGCTTGGAGAATTTTCAGCATTACCTTGCTAGCGTGTAAAATAAGTGCAATTCTGTAGTAGTTTGAATGTTCTTTGGCATTGCCTTTCTTAGGGATTGGAATGAAAACTGACCTTTTCTGGTCCTGTGGCCACTGCTGAGTTTTCCAGATTTGCTGGCATATTGAGTGCAGTACTTTCACAGCATCATCTTTCAGGATTTGAAATAGCTCAACTGGAATTCCATCACCTCCACTAGCGTTGTTCGTAGTGATGTTTCCTAAGGCCCACTTGACTTCACCTTCCAGGATGTCTGGCTCTAGGTGATTGATCACACCATCGTGGTTACCTCGGTCATGAAGATCTTTTTTATATAGTTCTTCTGTGTATTCTTGCCACCTCTTCTTAATATCTTCTGTTTCTGTTAGGTACATACCATTTCTGTACTTTATTGGGTCCATCTTTGCATGAAATGTTCCCTTGGTATCTGTAATTTTCTTGCAGAGATCTCCAGTCTTTCCCATTCTATTGTTTTCCTCTGTTTGCATTGATCACTGAGGAAGGCTTTCTTATTTCTCCTTCTTATTCTTTGGAACTCTACATTCAGATGGATATACCTTTCCTTTTCTCCTTTACCTTTCACTTCTCTTTTTTTCTCAGCTATTGGTAAGGCCTCCTCAACAACCATTTTGCCTTTTTGTATCTCTTTCTCATGGTTGGTTTTGATCACTGCCTCATGTATAGTGTTACGAACCGCCATCCATAGTTCTTCAGGCACTCTATCAGATTTAATCCCTTGATTCTATTTGCAACTTCCACTGTATGACTTTAACGCATCAGATTTTGGTCACACCTGAATGGCCTAGTGGTTTTCTCTATGTTCCTCAATTTAAATCTGAATTTTGCAAAAAGGAGTTCATGATCTAAGCCACAGTCAGCTCCTGGTATTGTTTTTGCTGACTATACAGTAATATACCTTATTAACAGAGGACAAAAATAGCTTATAATTGATTCTATAATTCCTTATAATATTTAGAAATCTAGTCAACAAAAACAAGACCAGGAGCTGACTGTGGCTCAGATCATGAACTCCTTATTACCAAATTCATACTGAAATTGAAGAAAGTAGGGAAAACTGCTAGACCATTCAGGTATGACCTAAATCAAATCCCTTATCATTATACAGTGGAAATGAGAAATAGATTTAAAGGCCTAGATCTGATAGATAGAGTGC
>SJYQ01011813.1:164626-222275 GCA_006410935.1 Redunca redunca
AGAAGACTCTTGAGAGTCCCTTGGACTGCAAGGAGATCCAACCAGTCCATTCTGAAGCAGATCAACCCTGGGATTTCTTTGGAAGGAATGATGCTAAAGCTGAAGCTCCAGTACTTTGGCCACCTCATGTGAAGAGTTGACTCATTGGAAAAGACTCTGATGCTGGGAGGGATTGGGGGCAGGAGGAGAAGGGGACGACAGAGGATGAGATGGCTGGGTGGCATCACTGACTCGATGGACCTGAGTCTGAGTGAACTCCAGGAGATGGTGATGGACAGGGAGGCCTGGCGTGCTGCGATTCATGGGGTCGCAAAGAGTCGGACATGACTGAGTGACTGAACTGAACTGAACTGAATTGAATACTGTCTTCATTTTTCACATGGATTTCCATTTACTACTTAATATATATCAAAGAGAAGAATTCATACTCATATTCTTATCCCCCACTGATGTAGTAAACAGTACTGAACTGTAAACACAAATTATGTACGTGTACAAGGTTCTGAGGGATAGAGGAAAAAAATCAATGAGATTCTTTACAGTCATCCTCTTCATTAAACATTATTAAGAATTTACATGTGCATATTCTATTTTAGACAAATTAAACAGACAATATCTACTGAGTTCCAAAATTATAACTTTTAAAATTAGTAGAACACTAATCTAGATTAAGAATAAAGGAAAGATTAACATAACTATTGTATATGCCACAAATACATAGTAAAAAATTAGGAATATGGAAAGTGAAATACAGACATTAAAACAGGCTAAAAAGAAATAAACTCCTTTTTATCCTGACAAGAAAAAAAGGAGTAACTTATTTTCCATCTCATTACAAACGCATGCATAAGTGGATCTGGGTAAGGTACCTCATATCCACGACTCAAAACCTTTACTGATAAAGGAAGTTTAAAAATTTTTAAGGATGATTAAAAATTATTTCAAGAGGTGAAAAGACGAAAATAGGCAGCAATCTAGGTAACAGAATAATCTGAGTAATGAAAAATGAGTCAATATGGTATAGAAGAGTTGGGGTGGTACACGGTTAATGAAATGAAAAAAGGATGCTGAGCATGTATTCATTAAGCTTCCTCCTCTGTTTAAGTGCCACAGTGTCTATCAGAGGAAGCAGAACTGTTGTAAGCTTTACTCAAATAAAGCAATACAGAGAAAAGGGCTTGGGAAAGTAAAAGCTCAGTAAAGTACATATGTTAGGCACTCAAAATAAAAAAATCAAAACAGCACTCAAAGGTTTCAGAAGATGTTCTCACATGATTGAGGTTCTAATTGTAAAAGCTAATTGAACCTAAGTTCACTAGTTGTAACAAAAATACCACTCTGGTGGGAGAAGCTGACAAGGGTAAAGGGACAGCACATGGGAAACCTCTGTACCACCTGTTTTGCTGTGACACTAAAATTGCTGTAAAAATTAAAGTCTAAAGCTAATGTAGGAGGTATGTTATTAAGACAAGGATATAAGGAAAGTTGGACGAGCCAAAGTTACTGATAAAAAGTGAAGAAAAATAACACGATAAAGAAGGAAGAAGCAAGTATAGGCTATCAAAAATATGAGAAAGATAATATGAATGAGTCTTAGAGGACTACATATTTCAGTTTGCTGATTCAGTTTGATCAGGGAAAAGAACTGACCAGGTAAGCCAATGACATACAAATTATAAAAATGGAAGTGAGGACAGTGTGGAGAAAATGCTCTGTAATGTCAAAGACACAACAAAGTTCAAGCCAAAAGAATCATAATATTCGAACTGGAGGAGACATACAACATATTTACTATTTCTCTCCACTTCATGTCTTCTGGAAATATGATAATTTTATCCTGTGAGTATTTTTTCTATGTCCTCCTTAAAAGTGAAAACTTTCAAGAGGACGTGCTTCTAAAATGTTTTAAGTTTGGACAACATCAAAATATTAACCAGCATCCTCTGAATATAATTCCTTAACCAATGACTAATGTACCTAACAACCTTTATTTATATTTCTTCACCTTACACTGTCTACATTGAGACACCGTGGCAACTGTATCCTTGTTGTTGTTCAGTTGTGTCCAACTCTTTGCAACCCCATGGACCACAGCACACAGGCTTCCCTGTGCTTCACCATCTCCCGGTGCCTCCTCAAATTCATGTCCATTGAGTCAGTGATGCCATCCAACCATCTTATCCTCTATTGTCCCCTTCTCCTCCTGCCTTCAATCTTTCCCATCATCAGGGTCTTTCCCCTTGTGTCAGCTCTTCGCATCAGGTGGCCAAAGTATTGGAGCTTCAGCATCAGTCCTTCCAAAGAATATTCAGAATTGATTTCCTTTAGGATTGACTGGTTGAATCTCCTTGCAGTCCAAGGGATTCTCAAGAGTCTTCTCCAACACCACAATTCAAAAGCATCAATTCTTCATCACTCAGCCTCCCTTATGGTTCAACTCTCATATCCATACGCGACTACTGGAAAAACCATAGCTTTGACTAGATGGACCTTTGTCGGCAAAATAATGTCTCTGCTTTTTAATATGCTGTCTAGGTTAGTCAAAGCTTTTCTTTCAAGGGACAAGCATCTTTTAATTTCATGGCTGCATGAAATTAAAAGATGTATCCTACTGACGTTTGTATAGTCTACTAGGTATCTAAGTAAAATTTTCACAATGCCTCTAGGCCAATAGAAATACCTAGCAGTTCCAGTCAATAACCAGTTAGGTCAAAGCTGCTAACACTATGGTCTACACTTTGACAGATACAGCTGTGTGTTCCTCAAAACTGAGAAATATCCAAGGCACTGTGATGCTACAGGTTGCCCAGTACAGTTTGAGAACTACAGTTCTAGTCTATAACTCCAAGAAGAAATAAAGGCTGTATCTGACAGAATCTATTCTCTGTAAATGTATACTGCACTGTGGTGATGACTGTTTCCTTTTAGGATGTTTGCAGGCTCTATCTGTAGTTTTGTCTATAATCAATACGGAGAAAGCTAGTCTAATTTATAGAATCTGTCTCTTGAAAAATAATATGATAATTGATGATCTCCAGTTTTTTACCAATTCTTTCATGTTCTCAGAAAAAAAATAAAATGAAACTCAATGAGTATACACGAAAGTTCAATCAGTATTTGAGATCATGGATAATCATTAAAGTATCCACTATTTAGAAATTTTATAACCAACGAAATCAATAACTGTTTCACCTGTTCACTAGTAGTATCTCAAGAAGCTTAGAAGTCCCTTGAACACAACAGTGTTCAAGGAGCTGAACTCTATATGGAGACACACTTAGTGTAAATTACCTCTAATGTAAATTCCACTGCTTCCTAGTGGCCTGACCATGCACAAGTTTTAAATCTCTGCAGGTCCTAGTTTCTTCATTTTGATTAAAAGAGTAATACCTAATTAAAAGGGATGCTGTGATGAATAAATATAACTTGATATATAGTAAGTGTTCAACAAATAACATCTATCATCTATAAAAACAGGTTCAAAGCAATATAAGAAAATGTATACCATGTGTCTGAGTAATGCTAAGCCCACCAAAGCTAGCAAAAAAGGAAATGATAGAGGATCTCCACAGCCACAATATGGTTTAAAAGCTGAAAATTAAAATCCCTCAAACAAAGACTGAATGGAAGCTCTGTTCCAGTGGCAGAAGTTAACTGAGATACACAGCCATTGAAGACAATTTGAAACTCAAGTGTAAATATATGTAAATATTTCAAGGCTATATGGGAGCCTGATGCATATGCAACAATCCAGTCCCTTACTTGCCACTCCAACTGTGAAGAATCAACAAATGTGCTGGAAGATGAACAGTGTGAAGAAGCATAACACAACTTTCCCTATTTTCTTTTACACTATACTCATGTATTTTAGGAGATTTGATTAAAATTAAAACAAAGCCATATAAATTATATAATAGAAAGACCAATAATACCCTAGGATAAAAACCTCACACAAAATCTTCATTACTATTTCATAAAAAATATACACATGTGTAAGTCTGAAGCACTCTTCTCAAAAAATGTGAAGTATTTACAACTAGCTTAATACTTCAGCCTACGGTACATAATTCATAATATTAATTTATATGAACCTCAGTTATTTACCTCTACTCAATTACCTTTTAATAATCTTTTATAACTGAGAGAACCATAGATTTTTATCACAAAAAAATTCTCTGTAAAAATGACAAATTAAATTTTCATAAAATGACATGTTCTTCCTTTACCAGAATATTTTTATAGAAGAAAATCTAAAAAATTGAAATATGCATACTTTTTAAAAGAGGAACCATACAAATTAAAACTTGAGTGCCACCAGAGTAAATTAATTTTATGGAGAAAAAGGGAAAACCTAGCAAACAGGATCACAGTGAGTCATCAATCAGAGATGAAAGTGAAGAGAAAATGACAATGAGAAAAGTAGGGTTCTAAGTAATGTGGAAAAGGAAGACTCAAAACATGCTTTGGAGTTCTGCATAGAGGGCAATTCCATTTTAAATATATTCTGATTTATTTAAAGCACATAGATAAAATTATTACAACCATACGCTGGTTCAAAGTTATCACGTTATCACATGTTCAGCCTATAACATAAATAAGCTATAACATATATAAGCCATAAATTAGGCTGAAGTGAAGAGCTACTTGTTTGTCACATGTAATCAAGGGCCAAATTTGCACAGAAGAAAATGACTGTATTCAGATGGCAAAAGACAGTCTATGTATAATGGAGAAAGCCAGGAAGTGGTGTTATTCCGCTGTACACAACAAAAGACAAAATTATACCAAGGGGTGAATTTATGAATCATCATACTCCAACACGTTAATACTGACTTGTTTAGACACCACCTTTAAACCTTTTCAAGTTTTCCGAGAGCATTAGCATCAGGGGGTTGCTGGTGATCTGTAGCCCTTTGGGAAATCCTAGATGTACTTCAGGTGGGATTCCTCTGTCAATAAATATACACCATGACTTCCACTACTCCCTCTAAAGCAAAGCACAGTGACTTTTGCAGAACAGCCATACCTTTCTGGAAGCCTCTGGCCATGTATTTCTCCTTTCCATTTAGCTTCATTATCTTCTGCTCTTTGTTGCTGCATTTGATCAAAAATAGCGTGATAATGTTCATACTGTCCTCGAGAGGAAAAAGATGATGGAGCCATGGCCCCTCCACTGCCCAAAAAGGGAGCCTAGGAATCAAACAAAAAGCTCTCACATGCTTATCTCATAAGACCTCAAAGGTCTCTACTACCTTCGAAAGAAAAAAGTGAACCTCAACACTTGCCTCTTACAAGCAATTATCTAATTTAACATACTAATAAACACAGAGCCTAGAGCAAAATGTTTTCCTATTATATCATAACCATTAACAATCAAAAGTAGTATACTTTGTCACTAACAATAAAGCATAATTCAATATAACAAAAACATAAAATATCACTAAATTTATGTAATGGTGGGGAAAAAAACTGGTTAACAAGTTTTGGAACAAGTTTCTTATATATTTTATGTGATCCCATCCTATTAAGTTTAAATATGTATAGTTTATACATAAAACAGAGCCTGCTTTTATAACACTCAAAATCATACCTAACAAAACATACAGCAATTAACATACCCCAAATCCAATTCAACAAGCAATGAAGATATAAACACCACTGGAATACACTCTAAGTGTAATTAAAAGAAGCAAAACAATATATCCATCCTTAAGCAGTTTACAAACAAACTGGGAAACAAAGTATAAAGCTAGAAAAACATTTCATTTCCAAATGAATGGCAACAGACACTCACCACAGTAGTAAGTACTGAGCAAATTTACAAAACAGAAAAAAAAGAGAAATAAAAACACCCATAAAAAAGTCACTGGAGAAAAACACTCAACCCAGCCTTTAACACAAGGTAACACAGATAGATTAAATGATTAAATATGATCCATGGTATTAAAGTAAAAAAAAGCAACAGAAGGTATACATTTAGATGTTGGCAGTAGGGAGATAAAGGACGTATGAAGACAAAGGTAACTATGAGGAAGGCAAACAGGGAGTATTACACTTGGTCAGAAAAGGTCATTACAGGTAACTGACCAACCAGGGTGTGTGAGTTCACATAATCAATAACAGAAAGCAAAGATACACGTTGTAGCAGGAAAAGTGTACTAAGACCGTTTTTAAGCAGGTAAGTCAAATTACACAGGATAAACAAGAATAAGAGAGAGAACAAGGCAGAGAAAGTGAGTGGAAGGCTGCTGCACTGACACCAAGCCAAGCAGCCTGTGAGTAAAGAAAGGCAATCAGAGAAAACGCCAGCAGTACAGCCAACGGTTCTCTGCGGGGCTAACACAGGATGAGGGCGAAGGTGTAGGATGCAGCCTCAGAGACACATGCGCTCAAGCACATGGAAAACTCACGGAAAACAGGTAGAAAGACGAGAGCTGAGTAAGCGCACAATGATACGGAGGCTCAGAGTGCAAGAACTACAGGGTGAAGAGGAAATTAGGACCCTCAAAGGCAAGGCCAACAGCACGGAAAGCAAGACAAACTGATGTGACTCAAGTGGAGGGGATGTGCTCAAACGCAGATGAGAGCAGAAGCCAGAACACTGACAGGAGAAGGGGAGGAGCTCTCAGGTGACAACATCCTAAGGGGGAAGTCAGGCTAAGAAAAATACAAGCACCAAACGAAAGACATCTCAGTACTCAATGAGGTAAACTCTGTGTTAACATCTGGACAAAAGAAGCTACATACAATATTTTAAGAAGCCTAGATTTTTAAAAATTAGCTCAAGATAAATACAGATAACTTATTCAAGAAGCTTGAAATGCAAGAAATGAAGGTTGTGAGAAACAAGGAAGATACTTAATTAGCCAGGAAACTCCATCAAGGTGATCTTCATACACATTTTCAAACCTGCATCTCAAGGCAAGATTCCCAGAATCAGAATTTGGCTAAGTGGTGGTCACAGGGACTTCCCTGGCGGAGCAGTGGTTAAGACCCTGTGCAGGGGGCACAGGTTTGATCCCTAATTGGGGAATGAAGATCCTATATGCCCCATGGTACAGTCAAAATATAATAAAAATTATTTTTTAAATGTGCCAGCAGATCTTCTATCTGCTGAGGTGCTTTTAAAAAATTATTATTTAAAAAAAAAAAAAGTGGTCACAGCTCCTGTAAGACTGGTTGCTCCTTGAGTTTAGTGTCTGGCACTAATATCACCTTAACTTTGAGGTTCAAGGTTTCTGTTCAGCAAAAATAATGTATACACATATCTCTGAGAATATCTGCCTCGGTAAAGCATCTGCCTACATTGTGGGAGACCTGGGTTCAATCCCTGCATCGGGAAGATCCCCTGGAGAAAGAAATGGCAACCTACTCCAGTACTCTTGCCTGGAAAATCCCATGGACGGAGGAGCCTGGTAGGCTACAGTCCATAGGGTCGCAAAGAGTCAGACATGACTGAGCAACTTCACTTCTGAAGATATCTATACTCAAAATAATGCTGAAAACACTGTATTGTAATACTGAAACAATGGAATCTTTTAAACATCACTTTATAGTCAACAATTACAAGTACAGACTGATGTTTTAATAAACACAGACACCCATGGAACCTCTACCACAATTGAAAGCATCTTCATCACCCAGAAAAGTTCCCTCATGTTTCTCACTTGGATCCAAGGCCCCTCATTCCAGGAAACACTGATCTCTCTGTCACAGAGACTGGGTTTGCCATTTCCTACCATTTCATATAAATGGAATCACACAATATGCACTCTTGTGCCTGGCTTCTTTCACTCAGTACATTTTTGACTGACCCATGTCAATATGTGTATTAACAAACTATTCCTTCTCATTGCTGAGTAGTAGTCCAACATAGTGTCAAACAACACAGTGTCTCTTACATGTCACAGTTATCTATGTAATCAAACTATACATAGAGTATTTCATAATTTTTCTAAGAACAGAGATTCATAAAAGATAGATAAAGCACAGATAAAGCACTGCAAATCAACTGCAATTTTAAAAAAGAGAAAAAAATACCTATCAGAAGAACCAAAGGAAAAAAATGGATACAGCAGGTAAGTCCCAGATTTTGCAGACACTAAGTAATCAACAACAGTTGGTTATTTATACTGTGCAAAATGTCTTAATATTTAGAAGTATATAATAATAGCATGAATTCTGAAATATTTCCCTTCATGTTTATTTTTATCTTTATTTTGGGGGTTCTCCTTAACTCAATTCAAATTTTACTGAGCTTCCAGGTACTTATCAATAGTATAGAAATCAAACAGCCTAAGAAGTTAACTATTACAAACCTCAAGGGGAATAAGTACAGAAACTAGCACTGAATTTACTTTATGTCATGGAAAATAGTTTTACTAATCCTCACAGAAATCAGTACAGAAGTTTACGAAGCAAAGCAGAAACTTAATAAGCACATAATATCTAACACTATTATCAAACATTGATAAAACTGGACTTTAGGATTAAATATGGCTTTAAACATCATAGGAAAAAAGATGCTTTCTTGCATAAAGAAGACATATGCAAAGGGAGAGGAAAAACATGACCAAATTCTAAACACTAATCATGAACTTGATATAAAATACTTGACCAGATCTCAGGGCCTGTATCCTGGTAAGTTGTTATTCTCATATCATAGAAGATATGGGTTAGTTATTTCAGAATGGGCCAAATTCTGATACTTCCTTATCATTCAGAGGGTAGTAAGTTCAATGTCACAGTACAGTGGATAGTACAGTAAAAAATGAGTAAATGTTAGTCGCTCAGTCACGTCTGACTTTTTGCCACCCCATGGACTGTAGCCCGCCAGGCTCCTCTGTCCACGGAATTCTCCAGGCAAAAATACTGGAGTGGGTTGCCATTCCCTTCTCCAGGGGATCTTCCTGACCCAGGGATAGAACCTGGATCTCCTGCACTGCAGGCAGATTCCCAGATGAGAATTGTAGCCCTGGCTGACACCTTGGTTTCTAAGGCACATGGCTGTGCCTTCAGCCATGGAATTTGTGGTCATTTATCACACGGCAGTAACAAATGAATGTGTACGATTATTATATAGTATCATCTGAGCCACCAGAAAAGGCCATGTCTACATAAAACAGAGAAATTTTTATTCAGATCATAAATTTTAGGGGAAAAGAAACAAGTAAGAATGGTAATCAGTTCTACTTAATAAATATCTAATTGGTGCCTAAACATCAAGTTTATTGAGATGGGTCCCAGGAAGTTACAGTTTAAAGACCTTAATAGTTGATTGGATTATGTGAATTTAAAATTACAATACAGAGGAATAATAGTATATATTAATTTGTTACTGCTGTGCCATAAATGACCACAAACTCCAGGGCTTAAGGCACAGCCATGTGCCTTAAGTTGTCTCAGGAGTGTGGGCATGGATAGCAGGTCCCCGGCTCAGGGTCTTACCAGGCAGAAACCAAGGTGTCAGCCAGGGCTGCAGTTCTCATCTGAGGCTCAGGAACCTCTTCTGAGCTCACTGGATCCTGGCAGAATTTACCTCCTTGTGCTGTCATGGCTAAGTTTACCACAGCTTAGAGTTCTTGCTGGCTGTCGGTCAGAGAGCCAGCAGATGATCTCCCAGAGAATCCCTATACTTTCTTGCCATGTGAACAAGGGCTTTTTTCCAGGCCAGCAGTTGTCCCCCTGACCTTCTAACCTTCCAGCCTGCCATGAGGGAGTCTTATAATAAAGCAGTGACGGGACCACAGCAGTGAATATAGCATCAGCAATGCCACAGGACACAGCATGACCAAGGCGGCTGCTGCACTCCAAATTCAGTCTCCCCCACACTCCAGCGGAGGGGAGAGCATTAGGTGTAATACCTGGAGTCAAGAATTTGTGGACCACCTTAGAATTCAGCCTACCACATATTTGGAAAGGATGCTATGAGTGCAAGAGAGGAAAGGCAAGATTCAGACTGGCAGAATAAAGAAGGGAAAAGGAAGTTAACAGGTAAGCCCTTGAGAGTCAAGCTCTTGAAATTTTTCATTTTTTTTTAATGAAGAAATTAAGGCTCAGAAAAGTGAAGTAACTTGCCCGAGGTTATATGGTCTGGATCTGCCCAAAGAAAATGTCTGAACTAACCTATCTAGGTCCATGGCTAGCTGGGTCACTGATCATCTAAGCAAATGCTTGGAGTGGGGAGTGGGAGTGGGGAAGGTGGGCGGGCAGGGGCCATCAAGTGAAGAGAACACAAGTGTGGGTTCGAAGCTGCAGCAGCCATGTGCAGTGGGGAGACTGCAGTCCGGTCCTCAGCTCTGTGTGACTAGAGCACACAGCCTGGTGTGTGATTTTAAAAAGATGGCGTAGGAATGGTGAATCACAGCCTTCTCAGCAAACTTTTAAGCAATTTTAACTGTCACATACAAATTATCAGTACAAGTTACATAAATACGTGCAGGAAAACTAAGAAGTCCTTACAGATGCTGAAGAACTCTAGTAGAAACAAGCCAGCTGTATACATCTCACAGAGCAGGGTGAAAGCGGAGTTAAAGAGCAGCAGTGTGCATGCACGGGTACCCAAGACCTACCTTCATTTCACCGCTTCCACCAGCACTCAGCACATTTCTCCAGCCTTGTTCCCTGGCCCTATTTATTCTCTCCAACTTTGAGGGGAAAGAAACAAATAAAACACCAATTCAAGTATTTAATATAAAGTACATGAAATATACTGAGTAATAAAAAGGAAACCAGTGTATTCCTTTAAAAAAAAGGTGGGGGAGGGCATGTGTGTGGGGAGGTGGTGGAGTGTGCTGGGGAAAATGGACCCTCCTCTCACCCTTTCCTTTTCCTGTCTTTTCACCTGCTCAGCCTTCAGCAGACTAACCTGCAATAATTTTAAAGACAAACCTCTTAGAACTCTTAAAACAATTATCATCTCCAACTTGGCTGGAGAAGAAAAATAACAGTGGAATAACTACCTGATCCTTAGGTTTCTTTTCTTTTTCACTCAATTCCAATCTTCTTTTTCTTGGTGCTTCCTTAAATTAAAAAAAAAAAATTTATCAATAATAAATACTACTTTTTCTAGCTTAATCAGTAAAGTTAGCATACCGATGGTAGATGTATATCCTGCAAGGTTTAAAAACAGAAATAAGTTAGAGGTATTTGTTTGAAAGAAATAAGGAGGAAAGGTTTGGAGGTTTTATAAAATTTGTTTCTTTCTTCATAATTAGTTTTACAAAGCTGTAAAATAAGGACACAGATGTCTTTATACCTCAAACAGTTTCCTCCTTTCTTCTCCAGGATTCACTTTCTTCATTGGGGTTTGATGGGCCTGGACAGAAAGTAAAACTACAAATTAGACAAGGATTTTGAGGTATCCATTTGAAAAATTCAAATATATGGAAATTTAAAATAAGAAAAACATAAAGCCAATACTGCCATAACTCTTTCAAAATACATTATCCCTCAAAAAAAAAAAAAGAAAGAAAGGAACCACTTAAGTGTCTGATACACTATTTGTTCAAAAAAGAGAAACACGGGATCCAAAACCATGGAAAAAGGTTCTTCCCCAATCATCCAGTAAAAAGTGTACTAAGATAGAGATGCTAACTGTAAGTTTTCTAACGTTATGAAAACAGAATGTCATCTAGGGAGCCCAACTCTGAAGAAATTTTTCTTAAAAATAATGAAGTAAGAGTTAACATTTAACTCCTCTTCCCACCTCCAGATGTAACCATTGTTAACACTTTCATAAATATCCTTTCCAAGACTATTTCATGAATACACACGTAACTATATACATGTGTATATACATACACACATAGTCTTAGCTTTTTATACTTTTTACATAAATATAATATACAATGTATTCCGATGTAAAAATGTTTTTCACTATTAACAATGTTCCCTGACATTTCCACATTGTGGTAAACAATTTAACAATGGCGATATTCCAAACCATGGATATAATTAATCTGTTCAACTACTCTTGAAGGAAGGACATTGGGTTGCTTCTAATTTTTCTCCCTACTGTTAGAAACATTCTTGTAGGTACATTCTGTATCATATGCAAGTCTTTCAGAAGGGCAATTTGTAAATGGAATCATAAAGTAATAATGAAATTTAAGTGATGAGAAAAACGGCCACCTCAAGAAGCTGCATCAACTTATACTACCATCAAGGAATTCATTTTCTCATAACCTCACAAATAATGAGCATTATCAATGTCTTAAATTTTTAATATCCGGAAAGACTAAGAATACTTTCCAGTATATTAGATAATTACATTTCTTCTTAATACACTAATGTTCGTCTTATTTTATAGTTGTTCTAATTTTATGGGCTATTTGTATATCATGAAAAATAAAGAGTATTTCAGATTTGTGATTTTTTTTACATTTTGTCTTTGAAGAGCTGTTTATTGTATCTTAAACTGTACAGAAGTCTGTAATTTATACAGTTAAATCTGCCAGTATTTTCCTTTATGATATCAGCATAAACTATTTTACTAAAGAAGACATTTCAGACCTCATTTGCTTCTGCCACTTGGATAGTTTCATTTTTATATTCAGAAGTTATATATAATCTAACTTAAATTTAGATTTTAAAATATTAAAGTTAGATTTTTAGATTTACCTAGAATAAATTTTTGTTCATGGAATGAACTGGGAATCTAATTTTTTTCTCTAGAAAATCCAGTTATCTCATAGCCATTTTTTGGCTGATATTTCTTTTTTCCACAATGGTTTGAAATGCCTCATTAATCACATAAGAAATTAAAATATACATTAATTACATAATAAATTCCAATTTCTGGAATTCTCTATTCTATATCATCTATCCATCTTTTTTTTTAACTATGATATAAAGCCACCTATAAAAAAGTAGATAAAGGAGATACACAGAGGTTAGCAAAAATAAAGGAAAAACCCAGTAGCTACTACCCAAGTCAAGAAACAGAATAATGCCAACACACAGAAACCCTCCACATGTCCTTCCACAAGAGACAGCTACCATCCCCACTTTACTAATCACTACCTGACTTGTCTTGGTTGCTCTGTCACCTGGATACATGTTTCTAAACAATATAGTTTTTTTTAAGTTCTGAGTTCTATATAAATGGAATCATACAATATATATTCCTCTGTATCTCACTTCTGTTGCTAAACACTGTTTTCAGAATAACCCTTGTTATTATGTTTATTTATCTGCATTTGCTTTCTTCATTGATAAATAACATTCCACTGATGTGGAGTCCTTTCTTGCACAGTTATCTTGCACTTTTCACAGCAGGGTTATTCTATAGTAACTGAGGGAGTATCTATTTCCTTTTCTAATTATTCACTGTCACATGCTCAGCTTCTATCAGGCCACATCACTGAATTCATTAACAGTGTTCTGCTGCTTCATGAGGATTTTCTAGGTAGGGAATATCTGCAAGTGTCTATATTTTCTCTTCTCTCCCAATATTTAAGTTTCTTATTTCTTTCTCTTTTTAATTTCATGGGCTAGGCTTCTGGAATAACATCAAATAATAGCGTCATTACAAACATCCTTGTCTTGTTCCTAACTTTAATGTAAACGCTTCCAACTTTTCATCATTATGTATAATTCCTGATACAGGTTTCTGGTATATATAACTGGGTCAAGAATTTTCACCTCTATTTCTTGAATCAAAGAAATTTGAATTTTTTTAAAAAAACCACTTTATTGAGGTATGATGGACATACAAAGAGTTATACATGGTTAATGTAAACAACCAAATAAGTTTTTTTAAAGGGTTAAATTCTACTGAACTTTCAGTATCTACTGAGAATTTATATATGATTTTTTCTTCTAATCTACTAACAGTGAAATTAACCAGTTTGCTACTGTTGAACCATCTTTCTACTCCTGAAATGTATCCTATTTAGTAAGTTTTGAATTATTCTTTTGATAAATTGCTTGATTTAACTTAACTTAAAAAAAAAACATTTTTAAGGATTTCTATATGTGTGCTCACAAGTATAAATGACCCATGGATTTCTTTCTTTTATATCCTGTGCTAGCTACTCAATTTTGTGATCAATGTTGAGCCTACTACAGGGACAATTTTTCAAACAATTCAAAGTATAGTTCTAAATATACCAAAAACAGATTAAAAGTATTTATAGAAAACTCTTAAGTTATGTATCATGCATCAGTTTAAAAATTTTCCAGCTGCCTTAGGAAAAAATATATAAAAAGAAACACTGTATAAAAATATTCACCTGTTAGGTTTCAATACAAAGGAAAGGAAATGTTACTTTAAAAAATTATTTCAGTGATCATTTACATTATTATTAAAAAAACTCCACATTTGATTAAATCAGTAAAGTATCTCCACTAACAATTCCATTTCAGTAGTGGCTGTATTTTGACAAAAGTCGATGTTATAAGAAATTACTTTCATTTGCCACTTACTGCTTCAATTTCCTAAATTTTGTAAAATGATCATAACAGATAAGCACTAAAACTCTAAAAGTGAATTCAGAATAATACAGAAAAAAAATATGATCCACAATCAAGATGAAATTAATAAAATTAATCCCAATATATCACTGTTAAGATGTATTATATAGCTACCAACGTACAAAAAGGAAGTAGAAATGGTTCAAAAGTTTTCTTTCACTAAAACAAAATAAGATATTTAAAATTTCTGCCCACTTTAGAAAGCAATATGAGAGGGGTGGATGAACTGAGAGACTGGGGTTGACATGTACACATTGCTGCTGCTGCTAAGTCACTTCAGTCGTGTCCGACTCTGTGTGACCCCATAGACAGAAGCCCACCAGGCTCCTCTGTCCCTGGGATTCTCCAGCCAAGAATTCTGGAGTGGGTTGGCATTTCCTTCTCCAAGGCATGTATGTATACTAAGTCGCTTCAGTCATGTCCGACTGTGCGACCCCACGGACAGCAGCCCTCCAGGCTCCTCTGTCCACAGGATTCTCCAGGCAAGAACACTGGA
The DNA here is from genome assembly GCA_006410935.1 of Redunca redunca. Lineage (NCBI taxonomy): Eukaryota > Metazoa > Chordata > Mammalia > Artiodactyla > Bovidae > Redunca > Redunca redunca. The sequence goes on from SJYQ01011813.1 coordinate 179,598, forward strand.
GTGGGTGCCATGTCCTTCTCCAGCATGTACACACTACTATGTATAAAACAGATAACAGTAAGAAGCTACGGTCTAGCAAAGGAAACTCTCTCTCCTCAATGCTCTGTGGTGAGCTAAATGGGAAGGAAACCTAAAAAGGAGGGGACTAGTGCATACAAAAAGCTGATTCACTTTGTTGTACAGCAGAAACTAACACAGCATTGTAAAGCAACTACACTCCAATAAAAATTTATTTTAAAAAAAAGAAAGCAACATGATACATATTTCAACATAACTTCCTCCTTAGGAAATGCAATTAGTTTAATGAATACATTATTTGACTACAATAAAATGATGATATTTAAACTATGTGATACCATTAAATGGGTTGATAAACTGGCAAGAGAAGAATAATAATTTTCTTTTACTGTGTTTTGTCATCTTAATTAAATGGCCATCATAAAATATCCATTTTATAGATGTTTTAACTCAAAGTTATGTTAGCAATGTGATAAGTGGTATTAACTCTCACACAATGATTATTAATAAATAGTAGCTTTGCTCCCTGACAAAATGACAGAAGCAGTAGGTTCTCAGAACTATCCCACCTCTTCACTGTATTATTAGATCCCAACTCCTAACCAAACTTAGGCTGGTTATTTCAATTTTCACTTAAGCCAACCATGTATCTCGCCACCTAACCCCATTAATACTAGGGTTAATGAGACGACAACAATACTGAAAAGACTTGAAGAACAGTAGCTTTCAAACTTTTTCTAAAAGCAACCCACAGTAAGAAAGATATTTCACATTCAGACCCAATAAAGACACACACAGATATTCCATAAAATGTTTTTACTATGTTTAACTGAGTCTGTTACTTTCCATTCTATTACTTAAAAAAAAAGTCCCCGTTCCTCACTCACTAAAATGATTCTGCCACCTCTAATGGACAGCAACCCCCACTTTTTAAATAGTAGACTGCTTCTGGCTGCACTATTACTGAACTACAAGGAAAAAAACAGCTGTAGATAATGTTCTTCATGGTATTACAAAGTTAACATTTCAAAGTATGCTTTATGTACATACAACTTAAACCAGTGGGGAACGCTACCTAGGAGCTTTGTAAAAACACATACTGCTTCCATACAAGAGAATTACTTGGCAATAAACAGACCACACATTGCATGATTTCATTCAGATGACACATTCAGAACAAGCAAATCCACACAGACAGAAGTAGACTAGCCCAGCAGTTGCCCAGGGCTATGGGGTTTAGAGGAGAACGGGGATTGAATGCTAATTGAAAAGGATTTGAAGGGTGGCAATGAAGTGCTCTAAAACTGATTATGGGGATAGTTGCACAATTCTTGCAAATCCATTAGAAATAATTTAATTTCAGACTTATATGGATGAATTATAGTATGTGAGTGATAACTTGATTAAGCTATTTTCAAAAACCACGTATCCTCAAGAGTTGCTGAATCATAGTTTCTGGACACAGAGCCTTGCATTTTGACAAGCTTCGCAGGTTAAACCTTGTCTAGCAAATCTAGCACTGGTCTCAACATTTGTGAAAACACGACACTCAAAATCTTAAAAATATTAACCTGAGTGATAACAGCATCTCATTATACATGACTAGCTTTAAACTAGATTATACAACCATTTGCAACAAGAGAAAGTTTAAGACACCTATGTACTCTTAGGTAAGTCACATGGAGGGAAAAATTATCTCTCGGTGCACCAGACTGTCCCAGATATAAGATGCTCAAATATTTGTGAAATAAAAATGCCAAAGGTGTTCCTCTGAGATCACACAGGTATTTTCAGAACACAATCTACAAAGAAGAGAAAAATATGTAAAACATCCGTACTAAAAGAAATGTGTTGTTTTGCTAAAATGAGAGCCAAAATACTGAAGCATATTCATGGAGCTCCCTCTGGTGGCTTAATAACCACTCCTTTTCTTTTAGAAAAAAGCTGTAATTATAATAGGAACTGGAACAAAGAAAGTTTTCAGGACATGCAGGGGCACTGGCAGTCTCAAACAGGAAAGGGCAACAATCGCCCTCTGCTGTCAGAGCTGCCCTGAGCCTGCTGAGTGCGGACACACTGAGGAGGGCAAGGTAGCCTGGCCCAGGGTGAGACTGAGCGGTGAGCGGCAGTCACACTGGGAACAGACTCTGCAGGCAGGCGGAGAGGATATGATGGTGATAGTGACCAAGAGTCAGCAGCGACTCTAACAGTGTGTAGTGAGACAAGGACCCACAGCCTGGGGAGGCCATGCGGCCCGGCACGCACAGTTACACACACTGATGCTGAGAAACCCAGCAGACACCCACTTAGAGATGCAAGGACAGGACAGGTCTGGAGCTCGGGAAAGGGGTCCAGGCTCGAGATGCAGATCGGGGTGTGCGTTTACAGGTTTGTCAGAAAGTGAGGCCGTCTGGGGGTGTCCTGGCCGACCTCCTGAGCCACTTGAGCATCCGAGTCAGGGACGTGTGGAGGAACTCACACAGGAGGCGAGAAGAACAGGTAGGCAGTGAGGGAGACAATCAGCAGAGTGGGATACTCTGGGCTCAAGTGAACAAAAAGTTTAAAACAGGGTAACCAAGTGAACCGAAAATGAGGCAGAGGAAGAAGATACCTGACCAGTGGACAGAACCACTGGGGTCCCAGAAGTCCTTGCCAGGAGCAGTGACCCAAAAGCTGTGACAGAGCAAGCTCTGGGCAGAAAGGGTTCAAGAGAGAAGGGGAAACAAGGAAGCGGAGACATTCAGACATGGCTTCAGGAAGTTCTGCCATTAAAGGAGCAGAGATCCAGGGAAGTGGCTGGAGGGAGACATGGGAGGGAAGGAAGGGTTTTCTTAAGAAGACTGAAGATATGGTATGGACGGTCACCCACCAGGCTCCTTTGTCCATGGGATTCTCTAGGCAAGAATACTGGAGTGGGTTACCATTCCCTTCTCCAGGGGATCTTCCCGACCCAGGGATCGAACTTGAGTCTCCTGCATTGCAGGCGGATTCTTTACCATCTGAGCCACTGAGGAAGCCCATTTGTTTGCTAACAGGAATGATTAAGGACAGAGGAAAAATATGATACAAAAGAGAGAGTGAAGTCCTTTGAAAGGCAAAAATAATAATAAGAGATGGCATACAAACGACAAGGTCAACTCTAGATCAAAACAGACAGATCCTCCTGGAGACTGGCAACAGGTAGGACTGACAGGCAGGAGTGCTGTGGGCAATCTTCCTCTATTTGGTTCTTTTTTCTCAGTGAAATAGGAAGCAACGCTCATCACCCTGAGGGGATAAACAAGGAAAGGTAGGAGATAACTGTCTAGAAAGTAGGAAAGGAACTAGCCCGTGGAAACATGATGCGGGGCGGGGGCGGGGGGCGAAGTGCGCACCTGACACTGTAGGTTTAAACTCTAAGTGAGACCAGTCAGAGAGTTGCAGGCTTCCTCCAACCACACCCACTGGGCAGGGCAGTCAAAAGCTTTGGAAACTATTACAATGAGAGAACATGAAATTAAAGCTGGTAAAGGAAAATAAAAACAAAGATGGGATGGACAATGATAAAACCAGGTAAGATCCATGGATGCAAACAGAACAAAGACATTTTCAAGGCAGGTTCTCAGAGACTAAGCTGGAAACACTGGAAGCAGGTCAGAGTGGGGTCCCTGTAACTGAGACTAGAAGTAGGTGTTCTTCCTGATGACAAATGTGATGGCATGCCACAGGGGAGAGATTCAAAGTGAGGCAGGAGACAAGATCATCAAAGAGAACAATCAGAAAACAAAAAGGCAGTGCACCACTGAAAGGACCATCATCTCAAGACACTGAAGGCACCAAGAACCGTGACATCACCGTGAAAAGGGAGGAGCAGCACGTGACACAAAGCCTGGTAGCGGGGCTTAGGAAGCCAGGGCAAGTCCAGCAATGACATCAAGGAACACAACGCGATCGTCCTCCTCCAGACCCAGCAGGACTGAGGGACTAGAGAGAAAATGGTCCCCGAGAGAGCTGCACAAACAGTGTGTATGACAAGCCAGGTTTTAGAGTAAAAAAGGTGCAGAGATTTTGACAAGTTGAGAATGCAGGGGATCTTGCTGACCATGGACTAGCTGAGGGCTCTGAGGAATAGTTCCAGCACTCTGCGGAGGCAGGTGTTTAGGGCCCTAAATGGGAAACCTTGAAAGAGAAAAGGGCTAGCTTTGCGGTCGGAAACTAAGATGACGCCTGGTGGAAGAGATAGGGGCGTGGTCTATGTTGTTTGTCAAAACTTGTGATTGGCTCTCTTGATTTCCGTGCACATGGACAGCGCCTGATCACCATAGACTCCTGTTATAATGATGGCATATGACGATTTGACCTTTAACGTGATTGGTGCAGTTATGTAAAGTCCCTCGCAAAACCCCCCCTGCTTGCCTTTATAAGCAGGGAGCTGGCAACAATAAAGCGGAACTGCACTAGACAGAACCCCTGTCCGTCTGATTGTCTCTTGCTTGCTGAGGGGCTGGGTTGGCGGACAGCAGGCTCACTTTTCCTCAGGACCCCTCGGCTCTGCTGAGGGAAGTTCCACGCCTCTCTCTCTTTTTGCGGAGTGCCCCCCACACAGGGGCTAGAGCACGGTAGGACCAGAGCCTCAGGGAGCTGAGAAACTATGTAATGAGGGGATCCAGGAGTCCTGGGTGCCTTGTAGTAACTAAAGAAAAGAAGGCAAAAGGATATAATGGAACTCATCCATTTAGGCCTGATTATGTAACTATTAATAGTATGATTATATAACTATTAAAAGAAAGAATGAAGCGGCTGGGCCAAAGAGGAAATGACACCTGTGGATGTGTCTGGGGATGAAAGTAAAATCTGATGCTGTAAAGAACAGTGTTGCATAGAAACCTGGGATGTTAGGTCCATGAATCAAGGTAAATCAGATGTGGTCAAGAAGGAGATGGCAAATATAAACACTGGTATCTTAGAAATCAGTGAACAAAAATGGACAGGAAAGGATGAACTGAATTCAGATGACCATGATAACAACCACTGTGGGCAAGAATCCAACAGAAGAAATGGAGTAGTCCTCATAGTCAACCAGAGTTCCAAATATAGTACTTGGGTGCAATCTCAAAAACAACAGAATGATCTCAGTTTGCTTCCAAGGCAAACCATTCAATATCACAGTGATCCACGTCTATGACCCGACCACTGATGCCAAAGAAGCTGAGTTGATCGGTTCTATCAAGACCTCCTAGAACTAACACCAAAAAAAGAAGTCCTATTTATCATAGGGAACTGGAATGTGAAAGTAGGAAGTCAAGAGATTACTGGAGTAACAGGTAAGTTTGGTCTTAGAGTATAAAATGAAGCAGGGCAAAGGCTAATAGAATTCTGCCAAGGGAACTCACTGGTCATAGCAAACACACTTTTTCAACAACACAAGAGACGACTTTAAACATGGACATCATCAAATGGTCAATACTGAAATCAGATTGATTATACTATTTGTAGCAGAAGATGGAGAAGCTGTATACGGTCGGCAAAAACAAGACCTGAAGTTGACTGTGGCTTAGATCATCAGCTCTTTATAGCACAATTCAGGCTTAAAGTAAAGAAAGAAGGGAAATTCATGAGGCCAGTCAGGTACAACTTGAATCAAATCCCATGAATATACAGTGGAGGTGACAACAGATTCAAGGGATTAGATCTAGTAAACAGAGTGCCTAAAGAACTATGGATAGAGGTTCGTAACAGTCTACAGGAGGCAATAAACAAAATCATCCCAAAGAAAAAGAAATGTGGGAAGGTAAAGTGGTTGTCTGAGGAGGCTTTACAAATAGCTGAGGAAAGAAGAGCAACAAAAAGCCAAGGAGAAAGAGAAAGGTATACCAACACTAAATGCAGACTTCCAAAGAATAGCAGGGGGAGACAAGAAGGCCTTTTTCAACAAACAATGTAAAGAAACAGAGGAGAAAGCAGACAGGGAAAGACTTGAGATCTCTTCAAGAAAATTGGAGATATCAAATGTACATTTCAGCCAAAGATGGGTATAATAAAGGACAGCAATGGTAAAGATCTAATAGAAGCAAAAGAGATCAAGAAAAGATGGCAAGAATACACAATAGTTTAGAAAAGACCTTAATGACCCTGATAACCACGATGGTTTGGTCACTCACCCAGAGCCAGAAATTCTGGAGTATGAAGTTAAGAGGGCCTTAGGAAGCACTGCTGCCAATAAAGCAAGTGGAGGTGATGGAATTCTAGCAGGCTATTTAAAATCCTAAAAGATGACGTTATTAAAGTGTTACACTCAATATGTCAGTAATTTTGGAAAACCCAGAAGTGGTCACGGGACTGGAAAGTTCAATCTTCATCCCAGTTCCCAAGAAGGGCACTACTAAAGGATGTTCAAACTACAAGACAATTGCACTCATCTCCCATACTAGTGAGGCTATGCTCAAAATCCTTCAAGCTAGGCTTCAGCATTATGTGCACCAAGAATGTTCAGTTGTTCAAATTAGGTTTAGGAAAGGCAGAGGAACCAGAGATCAAATTGTCAACATTCACTGTATCATAGAGAAAGGAAGAGAATTCCAGAAAAACATCTACTTCTGTTTCACTGACTATGCTAACACGTTTGATTGGTGTGGATCATTAAGAAACTGTGGAAACTCTTAAGGAGATGGGAATACCAGACCATCTTACCTATCTCCTGAAAAACCTGATTGCAGGTCAGGAAGCAATCGTTAGAACCTTATACGGAACAACTGACTGGTTCAAAATTGAGAAAGGAGTATGACAAGGCTGTTTATTGTCACCCTGGCTTATTTAACTTATACACAGAGCACATCATGTGAAATGCTGGGATGGATGAGTTACAAGCTGGAATCAAGATTGCCAAGAGAAATATCAACAACCTCAGATATGCAGATACCACTTTAATGGCAGAAAGTGAGGAGGTACTAAAAAGGTTTCCTGATGAGAGTGAAAGAAGAGAGTGAAAAAGCTGGCTTAGAACTCAATATTAAGAAAACTAAGATCATGGCATCCAGTCCCATCACTTCATGGCAAACAGAAGGGAAAAACATGGATGCAGTGACAGATTTCCTCTTCTTGGGCTCTAAGACTGCTGCAGGCGGTGACTGCAGCCATGAAATCAGAAGACGATTGCTTTTTGGCAGGAAAGCTATGACAAACCTAGACAGTGTGTTAAAAAGCAAAGACATCACCTTGCTGACAAAGGCCTGTACAGTCAAAGCTACGGTCTTTCCAGCAGTCATGTACGGATGTGAGAGATGTATCATAAAGAAGGCTGAGTGCCAAAAAATTGATGTCTTCAAATTATGGTGCTGGAGAAGACTCTTGAGAGTCCCTTGGACTGCAAGGAGATTCAACCAGTCAATCCTAAAGGAAATCAACCCTGAATACTCATTGGAAGGAGTGATGCTGAAGCTGAAGATCCAATACTCTGGCCACCTGATACAAAGAGGCGACTCATTAGAAAAGACCCTGATGCTGGGCAGGAGCAAAAGGGGGCGACAGTTGGATGGCATCACTGATTCAGTGGGTATGAACTTGGGCAAACTCCGAGAGATAGGGAGGGGCAGGGAACCCTGGCGTGCTGCAGTACATAGGGCCACAAGTGCTGGACACAACTTTGCAACTGAACGAAAACAACACACACAACAAAAAAAGTAAAATCCACAAAGCCAGGGTGCCAGCTGTCACAGTGCCCTTCAGCTGGAAATTTACCCTTCACTGCCCTGCTCAAGACCCTGGAGCTGGACAGTGCACACATCATGCAGGCCTAAGACAAAGAACTCCCCTAATGTGAGGTGTGTCTTACAGCACACGTATGTACCGAAACTTTTTTCTGAGCATTTGTGTACATGTATGTGCAGACACAGAGCAAAACCAACAGGTGCCATATTCCAGAGAATACAGCAGCTACAGACATGAAGAAAAATGACAAATTCTTGCAACTAATCTATGTTTTTAGGCACAGCACCTAAATGCTACAGGCCTTAATTTTCTTTTGAAACATGACAGACCATAAGGTCATATCCCTCCACATATTTAATTATCTCATCATGAATCCTTAAATTCAAATTTTCCCCAGATTTTTATGATGTTTATCTCAGATCTTTATTTATTTTGTGCACAAAAACAAATGGTTCTGCTTAGATTATTCAACAATGATTTCACTTATAATGTTACTTTCTTTTTACTGCACCAAATACTTTACTTAATATATCTACTTAACGTCTCTTCATGACTTCTGTAAGTCTTCTAAGTTTTAGAAGACTGGTGAAGCAGAGAAGAGCAATGCTCTTTAATAACTCAATAAAAACAATCCTACAGACATCAAGATTAACTGAACTGAGCTACAATAAAATAAGGTCAAATTGAATGTTACTAATATACAGTTTGTAACATCATCACCACATCATACCTGTTTATATTTCTGGAGTGGTTTCCTTTCATGCAACTTTTTATCTATATATTTCCTATTTGTTAAAGGTATTCCATATTTAGCAGCAGGCTTTGTAATTTTCTGAGCAGACATAATAGAAGCCAAGCTTTGTCCTGAAGCTGGTCTTTTAGCTACATGAGAAGATAATACAAAGAATTATTTTCAGAGTTGTTAGTGTTAAATCTTCATTTTCAAAATTCTTCAACACAGAACTTTTTCATGTTCATAATCACTGACAGCATTCAGTTTGAGACTCTCCACTAAACATCTCCCTCACTCCTTACCACGTGTCAATGCCTCCATAGTGACTGTTTAACACTAAAGCCACTTTCTGAAAGAAGCAAGAAGCGACATTCCTCTAAGATGCTGAAATTTCTCATACAGAAAAAGCACATGCCTAAAACTGATGGTGGATGAGGATTGTACACGTCTGTGAATATACTAAAGCACGCTGAATCGCTGACTTTAAATGGGTGAACTAAATAAATAAATGGGTGAACTAAATAAATAAATGGGTGAACTGAATTTTATGTGGGTTATATTTCAATAAAGACGTTAAAAATAAATTTTATAATCAACTTTCCATACCTTAGAAATTACTCTCAAAATCAGAACATAAACTTCAAGAGCAACTGGTAAACAATAATTCCCTCACTATGAGAATTAATATTTGCTTCTTATATAGTCTGAGTAATGCCTACACCTACAGACCCACTGAAAAACAGGTACTTTAAAAGAATCACTATAGCTTAGGGTCCCAGGAAACAAGTACATTTATGCACTGCTGGTAGGAGTAGAAACTGGTCAAAATGTTCAGAGAACAACGTATATCAAGAACAATGTTTACAGGGGCTCTGTATCAATCTAGAGGGGTGCGATGGGGAGGGAGGTGGGAGGGAGGTCTAAGAGGGAGGGGATATGTATACCTATGGCTGATTTCCCTGGTGGTTCAGACGGTAAAGTGTCTGTGTACAATGCGGGAGACCTGGGTTTGATCTCTGGGTTGGGAAGATCCCCTGGAGAAGGAAATGGCAATCCACTCCAGCACTCTTGCCTGGAAAATCCCATGGACGGAGGAGCCTGATAGGCTATAGTCCATGGGGTCGCAAAGAGTCGGACACGACTGAGCGACTTCACTTCACATGGCTGATTCGTGTTGAGGTTTGAGAGAAAACAACAAAATTCTGTAAAGCAATTATCCTTCAATTAAAAAATAAATTTAAAAAAGGACAACGTTTATTAACTGATGTCAAAAAACTAATCAGAGAACCACAAAAATATATATACATTCAGCATTATATATCAATATTAAACTTTTACTGGTCTAGACAGGGTTTAGTCTTAGAACAATGACAAACTGAAGGTAAACGGTTAAGACTGATGTGATGAAAATGGAAGTCTACACTTCCCATTCCTCATAGAGACTGCTGCTGCTAAGTCATTTCAGTCGTGTCTGACTCTGCGCGACCCCATGGACGGCAGCCCACTAGGCTCCCTTGTCTATGGGATTCGCCAGGCAAGAATACTGGAGTGGGTTGCCATTTCCTTCTCCCTCAAAGAGACTAAGGGAGGTTAAAGAGTCCCAGCTGCATTAAGGAAAGTGAAAGTGAAGTCGCTCAGTGTCCGACTCTTTGCGATCCCATGGACTGCAGTCTACCAGGCTCCTCCATCCATGGGATTTTCCAGGCAAGAGTACTGGAGTGGGTTGTCATTAGGCCTCCCTGAAGTTCTTTCCTCCCTGATTCCCTTTCCCTGCTCAGCCCTACTCTCCACCCAGTCTGCCCTCCACCCCAGGGTTACATCCTGTGTGAGAACCACGTTATTGATCTCTGCCAACCAGCATGCTTCTTCTTTAGGAGGGGAAAGGAGAAGAAATTTAACTAGGCGTTTACAAGGAAATACTACCATTAAACTTTGTTCTTCAAAGAACATTTAACTGCATTAGAAAATGATCAAGATATAATATTGTGAATTTTAAAAAAAAGTCTTTCTTTATAACACAACCCTAATTTCCAATCATTATGCATCTGTTATCACTGAAATATATATACCAAATAAATGTATTTAGAGTAGGGTAATTTTTATTTTCTTCTTTTTGATTTTTACAATGACATATTACTCAAACAATTTAGTGAATGCTTATAAAAATAAAAGCAACATTAGCCATTTGACTGGCAGTTTATATTCACAATTGAAGTGTATAGAAGATCTGAGAAACTGATACAGTATATTACAGTAAGTTTTTCTAAACACATGCTTCAACTGTATTGTGACAGGATTTAGGAAAAGTGAGGAAAAAAATTTTGCCTCTAAGAACTGTAAGCTTCTTTTCGAAGACAGATACACAGCCACACCACTGGAACATGGCTACATACATTAACATAACCACATGTGTGCCAGAAGAGGCGCAAGAGGCACCAAAGCACAAACAGGAGGGGTCCCAGGAGACCACAGGAACAGCACCCTGAACCCCCAGAAAAGAAGGAGGGCTACTCAGCTCTCATCTGGTTTCTGAGTATTCCCCATTTCAGAGGTGCGCCTCCCAGGAGGAGGAAGCTTCCTGCTAGGAGGTCCACGAGGGGCTCAACAACTCCTACGTCAGCACCTTGAGTCACACACTCCGCCAGCCAGCTCCTCCCACTAGGGAATCCGGCTCCACTGCCTGGGAGGCTCACCCACTGGGAAGACCGTGCTGACCCAGGGATTCCCGTCTGTGTGACAAGGAGGCTTTGATGAAGATGTGACTTCTCCTGAGACAAGAGTGCCAGGAGTGACATGCTGACCCTGCCTTTTGTCTGTCTCATGAATACGGTTCCCACTAGGCTGACTGCCAGGATGGCCAGCTTCTGGTGGCTCAGAGGATGAGCCCCAGGGTGTTTAAGAAGAGCTGACACATCTGGCCTTCCCAAGAGCACACTGCCTCTCCATGTCCAGCTGTTATGGGCTCAAGTTTTATGATATGGGATTCATTTTTATTAATGTATTTATACTCACAATGGAGTAAGACATGCAAAGCATTATGCTTAAAAAACCAAAATCTTTAAGTCTTAATAACTTCCATGGATTTCAGAAATCCATCTGAAATCACTCCATGGGGAAAAAATGATTTCCCTCTCACAAAGATATATGCATAAACAATATATAACCACGCTGACAATCCAACAAATACTCTGCTGCTGCTGGCCCATATTTAAAAGAATAACTATCCTTACTAAGGTGTCTGACTTCACACCGATTTACTTTTAAAATATTTTACAATACTAAATGTTTCTTAAAGAAAATTATTTTACATAAAGATCTGCACTGGAGCTTCCCTGGTGGTACAGAAGATAAGAATCTGCTTGTCAATACAGAAGACATGGGTTTTATCTGTGGTCGGGGAAGAGTCTACACACCTTGGGGCAACTAAGCCCATGCTCCACAACTACTGCTGCAACTAAAGCCAGTGAAGACCCAGTGCAATCAAAAGTTAAAAAAATAATAAATTAAAAAAAAGGATTTGCACTTAGGGCATTTTATAACGTTTCTTAACTATTCTCAGAATATGAGTTGAACACTTGAATAAGAAAGAAGATTTCAAAATAGAATTCATTTAAATGAAGGGAAATAGTAAATGGAAACTTTGTTATTAACTCATCACATATCATAAAAAAATTTTAGATTCATTTCCTCTGGATTAGATTTATCATACAACTACCCCAACTTATTGTATCTACAAATACCTCCAATATAATCAGTATAATCAAACACAATACTGTGTCCACAAACACAGGAAAGGATTCATGTTAAATTCTACTTACCTGGTAGAGGTTGTACTCCAAACTTGGAAAATGTTTTTAGACAAAATTCTTCTGCAATAAGCTTAAATTGAAAGAGGTGGGAGGGGGGGGAGTTAGAAAAGATGTGAAATTTTCAAATTAAAAAATACCTAGCCATTAATCAGAATACATTTTTTTCTTTTTCAGTCACAATTATGCTGCCAAATAAACTGTACTAAAGTCTAAATTGTCCATTCATCAAATTTTTCTTATGTTAATTTCTTCCCAATCTTACCAACTTATTTATCATTTCTCTGGACAAAATTTCTTCTAGAATTAATCAAATGCAGATATATAGCAGAAAACTCATAAGAAGAGCAGAACATTTTTGGTGAAGAGTGAAATCTAAGTGTTAGGTACATAACGAGATACCATGTATTTATTAAGGATGTCTGTCAAATACTCTTGTTACTAGTAGCCATCATCTGCCCTCTTCTTTCCATGTTACATATTCTGTATATATCAGGTTTGAGTATTTTTTGTTGCTGGCTGGCTGAATTCCTGACTTATTGGAAAGGACGCTGATGCTGGGAAAGACTGAAGGCGGGAGGAGAAGGGGACGACAAAGGATGAGATGGTTGGACAGCATCAACGACTCAAAGGACATGAGTTTGAGTAACAGAAGTCAAGGGTGGACAGGGAGGCCTGGCGTGCTGCAGTCCATGGGGTCACAAAGAGTCAGACATTACTGAGTAACTGAACTGAACTGAGTTGAATTCCAGTGCTTCAGCCTTGAGACTATATGTCTGTCCTAACTGTTGGTATGGGAGAAAAGAAACTCAAGAGAGATTGACTGAAGTCATTCTTTCTTCTCCAGTAGCTGTCAAAAACAATAGCACACTGCACCATAAATCTGTGCTTGAAAATGTTATTTGTAACAAAGGAGTCTTGTAAAACACCCACACTTCAAAGACTGTAGCTATGTCCTATATTAGTGGCCTTTAACTGCCAAATTTTAACTGTCTTTCTTGCTTACTAATGTATTCTCTTGGTAGTAACAGTTAAATCCACATATCTGTTTCCTGAAGATTATTTGTTCATATGGATATTTTGTTAAAAGTCAGAGGATATATGACACCTCCCTCTCATCTCATGAACATTTAAATTAATGAAACTATGATTTTGCTAGATATGATTCATAGAACAGTTTAATAGTGAACAAAGGTCACACAAATTATATAAAATAATTCCACTTTCAGGTGACCATACTTATATACTAATTGACTTGAGGTAGATTTTTGAAAAATCGTGTTCAGTTAAAATTCGACTCAACAAGTATTTATTATACACTGCATGCAAGTAGTAGAGGAGGAATCATGAGTCAGCAGTCTATTATATATACATATACATGCCCACACAGTGGTTTGCAATCATCTTCTACTAGAGAAAGAGCAATTATAAAGATAATATACTTATATTAGCATAGTAAAGTGATATATTGATAATATGTAACATATATTGAGTATACTGAATACTTAATAAGTATTAGACACTACGCACTTCACAAGATTATCATTTTTGACTCTGGTAACCACTTCAAGGCATTATTAGATACATTTATAATCTCATTGTTCACAGGTGAGGAAAGGGAGGCAGACAAATGTTGAATAGTCTTACCGTTAGAAGCCCAAGAAGACAGAGAATATAGAAAGATGGATACCAGGGGCCAGGGCGAGGCAGAGGGGAGTTACTGATTAATGGGTATAGACTCAGTTTTCTAAGAGGAAGAGAGACCTGGAAATGGATGAGGTGATGGGGGCACAGCACTATGAATGCATTTAATTGTACACTCAAAACTGGTGATATTAATTTTATCTTGTATCTATTTTACCAGAATTAAAAAAACAAAACTAGAAAACAAAACAAAAGAAACTAAAGAGACAGAGGAATAACTTTGTGATATTTTGACTAAGAAATACATACTTGGTCAGCACTCAGTTCCTGGCACACAGCTCCTAAAATCGTTGAAATTTCCTCAGTGGGAAGCACATAAAGGTGCCTTTTGTTGTTCAAAACAAGCCCGTTTGTTTGAGACACACCAAAATTTGTTAATGAGATGACATTTGGAAAGCACCTAAGGATGGAAGCTGGTTGCCAGGGAAACCAACTCCCTAATTAGAGGGCTAAAAGTTCCAATGTCACTGCCCTCCCCTAACCAGGAGAGGAAAGGGGCTGGAACCAATCACTAAGGACCAAAGATTTACTGATTAGGCCTACTAATGAAGACTCCATAAAAAACCAGGGGAAAGGTTCAGAGAGCTTCTGAATTGGCAAACATTCAAGGGGGGACCCCAGTTCCTGCACTTAGGATGACTCCAGACCTCACCATTATGTACCTTTTTTCCTGGCCGTTCACCTACACGCTTTATAACAAACTGGTGAATGGAAGTAAATTTCTCCAAGTCTTGGGAGCTGCTCCAGCAAGCACATGCTTTACTACATGCTTTATAATGAACTGGTGAATGGAAGTAAATTTCTCCAAGTCCTGTGAGCTGCTCCAGCAAGCATATCAATGGAACCAGAGGCAGGGGTCATGGGAACCTGACACATAAACCGGATGGTCAGAAGCACAGGTGACAACCTGCCCTTACAAATGGCTTCTGAAGTAGGAGTGGTCCTGTGGGAGAAACTGAGCCCTTGAACTGTAGGATCTGATGCCACATCCGGGTACACATGGTCAGGACTGAACTGAATTCTGCCTGATGTATAAAAACTGCTATACACATGCTAACAAGAGGTGTCAGAAGTTATCCAGTAAGTGTTAAGAGGAAACAGAAGGAGTGCAAAAGCACAACTGGAAAGCAAAGAGGAAGGGAAGAGTAGCAGGAAAACAGAAAGGAAAGTGACTCCAGCACAGCTGGGAAAGGCATGCACCCCCCAGGGCTGCAAAGAGCTCTCTTCCAAACAAAAGAGGCCACGCCCCAGTCAAGCTCCACAACCCTCCTGCTCAATTTAACTACAAAATTTAAAAAAAAAAACAACAAAAAACCATACCTGAGGGGAGAGAAACTTTTCAATGCGTTTGGCTATAAAACCTTTCTCCAATATGGAGTTGACTGATGGTCTATCCCTAGGATTTCTTTTAAATAACTGAGAGAGTAAACTGCGGAGATCGTAAGAATAATGCAAAGACACGGGTGGAAAAGATCCAGATATTATCTTCAGTACCAGGTTTTTCATATTGCCAGCTTCAAACTAAAATTGAGAAAATAAATGAAACATGAAACATGAAACATGAGTTGAAAATGTATCAACAATGAGAAATAGAGTTTTTCCTATTAACAAACAACAGAACTGCAACCCTCTTTCCAATATTTTAATCAGCACATGCTTTCCAGAGCAAGATTCACTTGGTTATTTACAAACACATTTAAAAGAAAATACCAGTTCTCATGAAATGGTATAACCTGCTCTAAGATTAACTTTTACATATTCAAAAAACTGAAAGATGGAATATAGGTACTAATCAGAGTAAAGGGTTTATAAAAGATAACAATAACCAAGGTGGTAAAACAAGCAAACCTGGGGGTCTTTATTTAAGATCTGCCTTCCTGTGCCCCTGGTGTAGCAACTAGAATAGGAAATTAACTAGAGAACTAAAAGTCTTTAGGGAAAATGTAATAAATAAAGTATTCATTAATTTCCTTTTATACATTGCTCATTATTATTATTTTTAAATGTGTGATGCTCCCAAAAGCCATATGGAGTCAGCAATGTGGCAAGTATTCCAAAGGGGAATATAAACCTTATCAATGGAAACATATTTTAGGATTAAACACAATACAAACTCTAACTGAAGTGGGGGAAAAAAAAGGTGGGCAGTTTAAATCTAAAAGGACGATTTCATTTTGAAAGTAAAATTAAGCTTTTGAGATCTCAGTTAAAATGGTATAGAACAGCTGTATACTTATATTAATATACACAATTAGGAAAACAAAACCTAGTATGAAGTAGGCAATGGTAATTATACAAAGTATAAAAGAGTTCTCTTAAATATTGAATTCTCCCAGCACAAAAAATATGATATTGTTTATTAAGATGTGAGTACAATTCAATCGTCTAGAAATGTTTATGTTCCTAAGAAGGAATCCTAAATGCAGAAACAGGTTATTACTCTATTCCTTCACTAAAGTGAAATTTCGCTTATCTCTCAAATGATAAGCTCTTCATAAAATAAAGATTAATGACTTACTGAGCTTCATGTGTCCACTTAAGGGTAAATAACTCCAAAATACAGAAGCAACGGTGACAGAACAATGCAAATGAAAACCTACCTAAAAATAGGTACTGAACTGAACTGAACTGAACTGAACTGAGGGAATGCCCTGATGGTCCAGAGGTTATGACTCTGCATTCACTGGCCAGTGTTCAATTCCCTGGTCAGAAACTAAGATCCCATAGTGGCAGGGTGAAGCCAAAAAACAATAATAATAAATAAATAAAAATATATAAATTTAGACCTAAATCACTGTATGTCACAGAAAAACTGACCAATTTCTTAAAATGCAGATCTGATATCCACCAGGTCATATCACTTTGGCAGTCTATGCTCTTTTCCTTAAGAAAAATAAAATCTTAAGGTAATAAAATGGAAGACAATGCAACCATGAAAAAACACAGCAAAAAAAAAAATAAATACTCAAATAACATCAGGCAATAAAGATAGGCTATAAAAGTGCTTATACAACACAACAAAACTTACGAGGGAAAAAAAACAAAAATGGAACTCATTTTATAAATTATTCTAGAAGAAAGTCTAGAAAGAAACAATTTGCAAGCAGACATTACTGACACTTTTGATATTTATTCACTTCCTTATGGTTTTATTTATTCCCTTAAGTTTTCTATAATAAAAATATATTACTGTTTAATCAGTAGAGGAAGCATTTTTAAAAAGCAAGATTTTAATATGGAAAATGATTAAAACTGAACCTACTTAGAACAAGAACTTCCCCTTTTTGGTAAATTATGTGCCACCTAAAAAGTAAAAATTTTAAAATACTCTGAATTAAAGACTTGCATCAGTAAAATCACCTCTCCATAAATATGCTGAAAACTGTTCTTTAGATAATTTCAATTCTAAAGTCAAATAATTTGGATGTTTTGAGAAAAATTGCTAAAATGAAATTAATAGTCTGTTAAGCCAAAATATCAAATTCATTATGCAAGTTTAACACTGAAAAGATAGCAGATTTGTCTTTAGAAATAATTTTCTAGAATGAAGTATGATATATGATATTATAACAACATATATAACCATGCATATGTGATATATGCACATATGTTAAGGGAAAATTGATTTACATTTACACCTCAGAAAATACTGAGAAATTTACAAACCAACAGAGAAGAGTAATTCCTAGTACAAGCAGGTCATCTGAAAGATGGCAAATGAGTTCTTTTAAACAAATATTATAGGTATTTTTTGACATAATTTGTAAAATATTTCACAAACTTCTACTTACTGCATGTTTAAGTGTGCACATCTCATAAAGGACACACCCCAGAGCCCAAATATCACTAGAAAACAGAAAAATGAGAGATCTTCTCTAAGAATCAGAAATTACTTTAAAAGATTTTCACTTTAAGAAGACAAAGCAGCTTGAAAATATTTTGCAAAAATACGGGTTCCATAAAACGTGTTCTTTCAAACTTAAAATTTCAACCATAACTAAATGACGAAAGCAATTATCCCAGANATTTCTATTTTTAAGAGAAAAAAAAACCCTCACAATTCAGAGCTACTAGTCAAAAAAAAAGCAAAAACCACTGCTCTTGGAAGTTGAATGTACTGGAAAAGAATAAAGCCCATTACTGAAATCCTAAAGTTATCTACCCAATCTCTCACAAAAATCTACAAAGTAAAACTGTAACCCCAAAATCTGTTTAAGATTCCACTAAGATAAAAAAGTAAATGTAAAAAGCCTTTAGTAACTTGAACACGTTATAAACTAAAAGCTATAAATAAAAACATTAATGATCTTATTAATAAAATTCTTTAAGAAACATCTGAGAAAATATGAATTTCTGAGCATAATTAATGATGTTTATCCACTACAGTTTTAAAGCATTTTTCCCATAAAATCAATTTTATATAAAATTCTCCAAGGGATGATTAAATCCACTTCAAATTTAAAGACTAATATTTTCATAATTGAATCACCCAAAAGACACTGAAACAGCATTAACATGTAAAATTACTTTAGCTCAAAGAAAATACTGCTCTCCTTTAGTTTATCCACTAATAAAACACTCCATGGACTTGACTGATCATCATAACTGATTTAAATACATTGCTCAGATGATGCTCTCATCCCTTCTGCTCAGGTCTGAAATACAGTTTCCCTATCCTCAAAAGAAAAGCGGGGCAGGATGGATAGCAATCCTGAATACATGCATTATTGCCAGCCACCACTTCCTTTTAGCCCCATAGGGTGCTTTCAAAACCAAGGTCAATGTTTCTGGGTTGGGATTTTTAAATGAGTGTGTGTGAGAGAAAAGAAAAGGTAACTGGAATTCAGTGGCAGAATTCCTCTTCCTGACACACACACTATTCAATCTGTTAGCCATACTATGACTCAGTGATTAGGAATTTGGACTTGGGAGTCAGATGCCTGGGACTATGAAGTCACTTCACCTCTCTCTGCATTTGTTTTCCTTCTAAGGAAAGGAGGAATGACAAATACCTACAACTCACAAGGCTACTGTGAAGATAAAGAGTTAATATATACAGTGCATATAGCAAGTGTTCAATAAATATCAATTATTGTAATTAAATAGGAAGTAACTATTATGAAAAGAAAGACAAAGAAAGCACTGTTTCCCATTATAACTTAGATAAGAAAGTAATTCTTTCTATAGTTCCTTCAGCAAGAGTGAAATAGCTTCTTTACAATTCCCCTCATTATATACTTAAAAAGTATATATACATATGAATACATATATATGTGGACATATGTCCATTAATGATTTTAGAATAATATTCAGAAAATTAATATAGTATAACAAAGAAAGATTTAAAGAAAATATTATACAACATGAAATAAGTATCACTTTAAATACCTTTTATTATTATAAGGTTTATTTTCACAGATTTCAGGTGACAAGTAGTATGGGGTCCCTATGCAAGTTCGAGCCAGCTCTACAGTACTAGAACAAAAAGAGAATTATTGGAGAAACTTAAGATACTTAAAGATATAAATTATCACAAGTATACCACCATGGATTAAAACTTCACTGAATACATTGTATCAAACCAAAGTTTACCTATTAAGAACTCTAGCGATTCCAAAATCTCCAAGTTGTATTGTTCCATCTCTGGTTAAAAATATGTTCTGTAAAAGAGACAGAAAAAAACCAGAAATACTGTTACAGTCCAGTCTTTGCCCAAGACGATGCTGACCCAATGTCCGAATCTACTTAGAAGTAAGTAGTGACAGAAAAAACATACCTGTGATTTTATGTCTCGATGAAGAATTTTTCTATCATGTACATGTTTTAGGGCCAAACATATCTGTACAAACCAGTCCAAAATCTAGGGGGGATAAATCAGATCATTTCTTTAAAAATTTATATTTCACATTAGTCTTTTCTTGTTCATTAAAAGAACTCAGGAATATCTGGGGAAGAGAGGATCTAAATCCTTTAAAAAAAAAGTTATGATTTTTAACATCATCGTAATTAATGTCATTTACATTAGGTAGATATTCAGATCAACAGTCACATTACATGCAGTACACACACTACATTTAAATGTAAGAACTGCTCCTAAAGCATCTTTTATAAATCAGAATTAATATGGAAAGAAATTTTCAGAGAAGAGTGAAAAATGGAAATACTTTATATTTTAGGATAGTATGATGGTGAGTGACGTTTCTTTGTTGTTAAATATACCACTGTTCCAGAAAAGTAAAAATCACGAGAGGGAAAAAAAATCAAGCTGGACTACTGGAAGACACCTCTGACCTCTTTCTCATCCTACATTCATCACATATAAATACACACTCTGAAGCTGGCCACTTGAAAGGAAAAAAGCTGAATTTCTACCTCGATTCTAACACCAAAAAAACAAAAAAAGAAAATCCAAGTAGATGGCAATTTTTTAAATGAAAAAATTAAACTATAAAGCGAGGAAGAAAACAAAGGCTGATTTTCTATAGTATCTTTGACTGACACAGGACTCTCAAAACATGATACCAAACCCACAAGTCACAAGAAAAGTTGCCAACATAAATTATAAAACATCTCATGAGAGCAGAAATGTGACTGCAGTGCTGGAGAATGCAGCCAAAACTCAGTCAGCACCTGTAGTTATAAAGAAACACATGTATAAAAAATAAGCTTTGAATGACTTCTCAACAACATTTGTGGATTAAGACTCAATCACTTATATGCTAACTCACCTGGTCCTCTTGAAACAAAATGCCCTTCTGAGCATTTATTCTTTTGAACAGATCCCCTCCTTCACAGTAATCCATCACTATGTAGAGAGAGCCATTTTCTACAAAATATAAACATTACATTCCTTTTTAAAAATGTTTATTGAAAGCATAGCTATATTAAAGGTACCTAAAGGTTAACTGAACTGCGGTGTTAGAGAAGACTCTTGAGAGTCCCTTGGACTACAAGGAGAACCAAACCAGTCCATCCTAAAGGAAATCAGTCCTAAATATTCATTGGAAAGACTGATGTTGAATTGAAACTCAATACTTTGGCCACCTGATGTGAAGAACTGACTCATTAGAAAAGATCCTAACCCTGATGCTGGGAAAGACTGAAGGTGGGAGGAGAAGGAGATGACAGAGGATAAGATGGTTGGATGGCATCACCAACTCAATGGACATGAGTTTGAGCAAGTCTGAGAGTTGGTGAAGGACAGAGAAGCCTGGCGTGCTGTGGTCCATGGGGTTGCAAAGAGTCAGACACGACTAAGCAACTGAACTGAAAGGTTTAATAGAAAGCAGCAATTAATTAAATGTGTTCCACTAAACTAAAAACAGAGACACAGAAGAAATGCAAAAGGCAAAGTATGTATACTGGTTGTATAGACTGTGTGATAACTTGGGTTAACAGGCAACTCCATCATTAATGATTTTTCTACCAAGAATACACCAATCCAGTGGAGACAGTGTCCACACTGACATAAACATATCTGGAATATGTACAAAATGCAGACAGATATATACAATTTCACTTAATAGATATAAATTCTTAAACATCATCTTAAAAAAACAGATTTTTCCACACATTTGTCAGAAATAGGTAATCTTGGTTTCCAGTTGACAATTACTTTTCACGTTTGTTTCATACACTTAATTAAATGTCAAATAAACACAATAACAGATGCTGTGACTCAAACGAAAGACAGTCTCTACGCCCAGGGAACCCTCTTTTTCTACATCTGTGAACAAACATAAAGATGAGGCACTTCCCTAATCACCTTTATGCTTCAGTCCACAGAAAAAAAGACATCCATGACCCTTCCAGGGGTAGACAGGACAAGAAGGACACCTCTCATCCTCCTCCCCTCCGTCATTCTTCCATAGGAACAGGACTACAGGACCTTTTCCCCAGCAGGAGGAGCGGCCAGGGTCACTTGTCACAGCTCAAGGGCAGCCCTCTTGGAGCTCACTTCTGCTGCCTCAGGCTCATAGCCTTACTCTCGGCAGGCTTGGGTGCTGGTCTTGTTACCTTCCATGCCCATATTCTTCCTGGATACACTGCTTCTAATGTGCCAGGGGGTGGGAACCTACATGAAGGAGCTAAATAAGCTGTATAACTCTTTACAATTGATATGAAAAGATCATCCAAATATACATATGAAAAGTCAGTATGTGGGGAAAAAAAAGCAGAAAATCCTATAATCAACTGCTTATAAAAAATATGTACAGAATGTCACCATTTACACAGCATGAGAAACATACATAAAAAATTAAGCACAGTGTGCTATGACTTACATATGCCTAACATTGCTTAGAGTATGTGTGGAAGGAAACTCAAGACAGTAGCAACAGTGGGTACCACCAAGAGGTAGAACAGGTAACTTAAAGGGAAGTAGAAGGCAGCCTTTTTACTGTTATGTAACCTTTGAATTCTGTACCAAATGCATGTATCAAAGATTAAAACTATTACAAGATAAAAAAAAAAGATGTATCTGTGTGTGATAGACACAGACAGACAGACACAGAGACAGAGAGAACAGGTTAAACAGGACCTGAGAAAGGAATGGAGAAGCAATCCTGAAGGAAAATATCTGAGTTCTGTAATATTTTCTGTTGCTTAAACATTTACTGTTTATTTTGGGATGAATACCAGTTATACCTAAGGTTAACAGAGAAGTCTTTTCTCCATTAGGGAAACACTAGTCTGTTTTGTACTCCATCATTCAAACATCTGGGTACCAACTATTAATATGTGGCAGGCACTTTGCCTGAGATGCCAGGGATACAGAAATATAAAACACAACCCCTGTCACCAGGGGACTCACACAACATTGAAGAGACACCCTCCAAACCGCCCCCGCCAAAAGAATGAACACCCAGAAACTGCCTGAGACTGAGGCAAAAAGACTGTTAAAGTGAAAGTGAAGTCGCTCAGTCGTGTCCGACTCTTTGCGACCCGTGGACTGTAGCCCACCAAACTCCTCCATCCATGGGATTCTCCAAGCAAGAATACTGGAGTGGGTTGCCATTAAGCAAGTGACAAAGCCTTGATGCCCATTAGAAAACAACCCGGGTTTAACAGAGGACAGGAAGCTTGACGCCTCAGTGAGCACACCTGCAGGAAGGCTAACCTCAAAATTCTAATACTTTTCTCCCTTCATTGAGCCTCACTTGAGAAGCTGAAAATAACCCCAGATCCCCTAACTCCCAGTCTTCCCTAGTACTAAAGTAGTCAGTGATCCCATTTTGCCCACTATGATCTAAGAGGAAATCTGAACAAGCGCTTGTGAGAAAGCCCCGGCTTTACTGGTCCCAGGAACAGACTGCCCTCAGTCCGTTTCTTCAGCATCTTCTGGATGCAGGCGCCACCTGGAGCTGCAAAGTTTCATCTCAGGACAAGGTGACAGCATTAGCCTTAAAAAAGTGTGTCTTAAGGATGCCAGAGTAGAAATCAGACAGATTTTAACTTGTCATATATGCTCTGTATGCAGGACTGCCCATCTGTTAGATTTCCTGTTAGGTGAGATCATTAACTATCTTTCTCACTTAACCCAATACTGGCCAGATTTTCTATTAATATTACCCACAGCAAAAAGCAATCCAAATTTAGCCTCAAAGAAAAGGGTTCTTTAAGGAACTAGAGAAATTAGATTTTGACAGCACCAATTGGGAACAAGTTGAATGCCAACACACAGCTCCATATGAGGCTTTTTCATTAAAGATACAGGATAAAAAGCAAAGACTGTAGGAAAACAAAGACAAAAATATGAAACCAATTAGAAGATGATAGCTGCAGACAAATAAAGATAGATAGTGATACATGAATCACAGAGTAAACAAACATGTATAACACAGATACCCAAATATACAGTGACACAAGACTTTCTCAATGATAGCATCAATTTTTAAAATTTATAAATGTTAGGAATATAGACAAAAAGTATCTGTTTATCATATTTAATATTAAAATTTAATTATAAATTTACATACCTGGAAATACTTTTTTCAGCCCACTCTCCAATTTTACAAAAAATTTTATCCAAAATTTTCACATTTCTCATCAATATCAATGTCTTTATTGATTCACCTATGTTTTCCCAATACACATGATCTTCATTAACTTTTAACTGAAAGAGAGCACTTTTAAAATCTGTTTATGTTGTCAGTGGAATTTTTTCCAGTGTCCTAATCCCCATATGCAAAATACTGGGACTTCAAAAATTCATCCTAAAGTGTTCATATGCATTATTGTTGCAACATAGTCATACTGCTATTTGAGTGATTTTAGAAGACTTATAACAGTATCTAGTATCTACAATTATGACATCAATATTAAATTTAATGTCTCTTTTAAACTGATTCTGCCTGAGGTCCTCTATCAGCACTCAAAATTAACTCAGTTTAGTCTTCTTCCCCAAAAATGTTTTGCTATGTAAGGTTCCTTAAAAAATTTGAGAGCACATCCTGTAACATGAGAAACTTTACAAGAAAGAATTCATTTGTAATCTGACAAATTTTGGAATATCCTTCCTCATTTTAAGGTATAAACGGATTTTTTAAAAAATAGTGAGATGAAAACTTTCCTGAAACAAAGGAAAACCAGAATCTGAAAGCAGAAAGGGTTCAAAATGTTCCAAGGAAAATGAATCAGAAGTATTAATACTAAGTCATATTCTGCTGAATTTAATTCTGAAGAAAGAATTCTTTGAGAATCAAGATAAAGCAAATTATCTTCAAGAAAAAGAGAAGCTTTATGCTGAAGTCAAACTTTTCTACAGAAACATTCAATACCATAAGACATAATGTGCTTGTGAGGAGAAAAGTATCATTAAAGATACCTATCATGTATAAAAACAAGAGTTAGACACTCTAAGAAATGCAAACAGTGACTGCTTTAAGGGAATACATCATCCATTTGCTCATCATGAAAAAAAACTGATGAAATTCCGACAAGTAGGAGATAAATATCTCTGAAAAGGGGTAACTAAGGTATAAAAGAATTAACAATAAGAATTCACTCTGTCTAAAAAGAGAATCAAGGCCAAAACACTCTAAGAATTACAATTTCAGAACAAAAGGTTATTAGAGATTATGATTTTATTTCAAAATGCTCAAACTATTGCATTCATCTCACACACTCGTAAAGCTCAAAATTCTCCAAGGCAGGTTTCAACAATATGTGAACTGTGAACTTTCAGATGTTCAAGGTGGTTTTAGAAAAGGCAGAGGAACCAGAGATCAAGTTGCCAACATCCTCTGGATCATCGAAAAAGCAAGAAAGTTCCAGAAAAATATCTACTTCTGCTTTATTGACTATACCAAAGCCTTTGACTGTATGGATCACCACAAACTGTGGAAAATTCTTAAAGAGATGGGAATACCAGACCACTGGACCTGCCTCCTAAGAAATCTGTATGCAGGTCAAGAAGCAAGAGTTAGAACTGGACATGGAACAACAGACTGGTTCCAAATAGGAAAAGGAGTACGTTAAGGCTGTATATTGTCACCCTGCTTATTTAACTTATATGCAGAGTACATCATGAGAAACGCTGGGCTGGATGAAGCACAGGCTGGAATCAAGATTGCCGGGAGAAATATCAATAACCTCAGATATGCAGATGATACCACCCTTATGGCAGAAAGCAAAGAACTAAAGAAACTCTTGATGAAAGTTAAAGAGAAGAGTGAAAAAGTTGGCTTAAAACTCAACATTCAGAAAACTAAGATCTTGGTATCTGGTCCCATCACTTCATGGCAAATAAATGGGGAAACAGTAGAAACAGTGACAGACTTTATTTTGGGGGTCTCCAAAATCACTGCAGATGGTGACTGCAGCCATGAAATTAAAAGACCCTTGCTCCTTGGGAAAAAAGTTGTGACCAAGCTTCTGCTGCTACTGCTGCTGTGAAGTCGCTTCAGTATTGTCCGACTCTGTGCGACCCCACAGACGGCAGCCCAACAGGCCCTGCCATCCCTGGGATTCTCCAGGCAAGAACAATGGAGTGGGTTGCCATTTCCTTCTCCAAGCTAGACAGCATATTAAAAAGCAGAGACATTACTTTGCCAACAAAGGCATGACTAGTCAAAGCTATGGTTTTTCCAGTGGTCATGTATGGATGTAAGAGTTGGACTATAAAGAAAGCTAAGTGTTGAAGAATCGATGCTTTTGAACTGTGGTATTGGAGAAGACTCTTGAGAGTCCCTTGGACAGCAAGGAGATCCAACCAGTCCATCCTAAAGGAACTCAGTCCTGAATATTCAATGGAAGGACTAATGTTGAAGCTGAAACTCCAATACTTTGGCCACCTGATGTGAAGAACTGACTCACTGGAAAAGACCCTGATGCTGGGAAAAATTGAAGGTGGGAGGAGATGGGGATTACAGAGGATGAGATGGTTGGATGGCATCACCGACTCAATGGACATGAGTTTGAGTAAACTCTGGGAGTTGGTGATGGACAGGGAGGCCTGGGATGCTGCAGTCCATGGGGTCGCAAAGAGTCAGACACAACTGAGCGACCGAACTGAAGTGATGATTTTTACTCTGTCAAGATGAACAAAAATCAGTGGGGAAGAACTCCAAAGATAGTAATTTCCTCATCTTTCATGACAAACATTCAAAATAACATCAGAATTCCAGTTTTTTAAACAACTTGCTCATTTTTTAAAATTGAGAGGTTTAAAATGTTCATTTTTTTAAACCATTTTAGAGAAAAATGAAAAATTTGTGTTTCAGAGCTCCCACAAGGTCTGTAAGAAACTAAAGAGGCCCATGATAAAATGAGAAGATGGTTCAGATGAGGTAGAAAAAAGGAACTGTGACCAAATGAAAAGACTCATAAAATTACATCTTATAAATTTAATAATGAACATAAAGCCAAGGTTGGAGATTCTGTGAGACAAAGGAACTCTCAATCCTTGTAGTCTAGCAATTCCACTCCTAAAATACAGCCACAGGACAGACACCTAGATAAGAATGTCCAGTATAATTTTGCCTGGGACAGTAAAACTCTAAACACAACCTAAGTATTCATAACAGGAAATGGGCTAAACAAATTGTGATAGAGCCATAAAGTGCACACAATGAGAAATGCTTCTATGTTACAAGAAAGTTGTAAAGAATGGGCACAACAATGCACAGTGACATGGAAAGATGTCCATGAGATAGTAAGTGAAAAGAACTAGAAGCAGACATACATACATATGCTCCCACCTGTTGCTTTTTTTAAAATTCCACCTGTTTTTAAACATCAAAAGCTACATACTTGTTTGTTCCACAAAGGCACAGAAAATATAGTAAGGAATCAACATGGGATTATTTGCAAAGCTTATCCTTAAGGAATGAGAATGAGCAGAGTGGAAGGAACGGGGAGCTTGGGGTCCATGCATATGTGTACTCCTGAATACACTTCCCACGAGCATTTACTCCTTTAAAGCTAAATGGCAGTAGTAATATAACCTTATTTAAAGGCTGTGCCATCCCTTTTGAACCATTCAGATGTTTCTAAGTAAAACGTCTGATAGAATATTTGTTGACATACATTTAAACCTTTTCCCTTGAAACACTAAGATCCTGGTGATGAAAGCAAAAAGAAACTAAAAGACAGATACTAGGGGAAAGTTAAAGGAAACTCAAGGCCCTGGGAAGGAAGAGATGGTTAACGTTGTACTCTTTACCATGAGCTATAAAGCCTCACTTCACTGTCATCATAAAATAAACTGAGCACTTTATGACATAAGGTATTAACTGATTCATATATTTTTTAAAGTATATTCTACTTTAGTAGGTAACTTTACTTGGGAACAAGGATACTCTAATTCAGATGCTGAAACTTGTATGTAATAAGAGCCTGAAATGGTCATTTAAACTATCTTCTACTTTCAATCTAAACTATTTTTTTATTTTGCAACTGACAGAAATTTCTGACTATAATGGGATTGAATAAACCACCCTGACCTGCCTTTAGAGAAGTTTTGTCTTACCTTAGTTCCTGCATTACCAAATATAATGGTAGATATTTCCAAAATAGCAATATTTTATAATGTTTTAAGAACCTGAGAACACTTTATATATAATACACATATATATTATATACAAGGTATATTTAATACAGTATCTGAATATAATAATAATGACGTATACAGGAGAACACTAACAAGCGGGGTACTTTCTAAAATCACAACATTTTCTCAGTGGTAGTACTTAAAGGGAGTTTAGTTTTAAAAGATGAAGATGACTGTTCCCGCTGTGTCTAAATTTCTCTACTTACCACACTACCTCTTTACAAGCAACCTCAGTGACAGTGACTCAGTACTAAGCTACACAGGGACAGGGTGGTATTAGTACTATGGGAGAAGAAGGTTGACACTCATATGCATATGCATTCAAGCACAAAATAATATACTTTTCTTTCTGAGAATAATTCACAAAAGGAGCCTTGAGAGGAAAGCGTGCAGCAGTCATCACAAGGCTCAGGAGCCTGCCTCTGACCTTCAAATGACTCTCTATACTGGACAATATTTGGATGCCGCATGTTCTCTGACCTTCAAATGACTCTCTATACTGCACGATGTTTGGATGCCGCATGTTCGCTAGCACTGCAACTTCCCTCCTCGATTCTTCCCTCTCTTTATTGGACATCTGGAATAGAAGAGGAAAAAATAGTGAATTAAGCAAATAAATGATATGAAAGTCCAAATGAAAGAGAGTGGTTAAAAATAATGTCACCATAAAGCACACCCCAAGTAATAAAATATACCAGAAGTTAAAAAGAATGAGTTGAATGCACAAAAAGATACATTTTAAGATGTTCAAACCAGATTAAGTTACAGAGCACTAGGTGATGTATCGTTTTTAAACACATAAACAGCAGCACACATCACAGAAAAAAGTCTAAAAGGATTCACAGACTCTTCTGAAGTGAGTGGTTTTCTCTGCAACTACAACAGTCTCTTACGTCATATGTTGCCATACTTTTTTTTTTTGTCTCTAACAATGAATCTGTTTGTAACTAGACTTCTACTTGGATAACTAAACAAAAAAATACATTTACCCTTGAGATATTAATTTCTTTGATGACGTATTGTCTGCCATCTTCTGTAGATCTGACAAGAATGGCTTTTCCGAATGAACCTTCTCCAATCTTCTGTACTTTAATGTATTTCTCCATGGTTCTTTTTCTAAGGCATCTTAACAGATATGCTAGACATAAAAAATTAAAAAAATATCAGTTAATAGAGATAAAATGTGACATCTATAACAATTATAATGTTTAATTCAAATTCTAATTCCTCAGTGACTATTTTACTTTAAATATACATATATATATAAAATCTACTGAAAGTTAAATAAACCTTACCTCACTTTTACTCATGCAATGTAGGAATAGCTAAAAGGAGAAAACCAGTGATATTTAAATTCTATAAGAATACTTTGAAAAGTCAAATGCTACATAGACTTATCAGTTATGGAGAAAGAAGGTAACTTTTTCCTACAGTAACTATTGTCAGGATTACTTTACTACCTGCAATAAGAATACAAGCTTAATAAGACTACTTCCTAAACTTATTTATCTAATCCCCTCTCATTAGGCATTTAAGTTGTTTCCAGTGTTTGCTATTATAAAAGAACTTCAGATTAAATTTCTGCAACAAAACAAAGCCTGAATATAAAACAGCAGCCTTAGGTGCTAAGGAGAAAGCGGTCAAAGTTTAGGGCTGCAAAAATCCTGAGGGGGAGGAAAAAGAACAGAACAACTCCAAAAATGTGCATGTAAATGCCTCTCTTGTAAGATAGCCCACTCCTAAGCTATGCAACGCAAGGCAAGCCCGGAACAGATTAGTTCTCACAAATGACTCAAAAATGGAGTTATCAGCAGGAGACTTCAAGTAACCTTGATTAATAAGTTCAAGAAAATAAGAGGGAACAATAGATAAAAGTGGTATTTTTAAAAAAGGAGGAAAATTTCAACAAAGAACTGAAATGTATCTTTACTAAATGAACTCCTAAAAGTAAAATATAAAATATCAGGAATTAAGAACTCATTGCATGGGTGTTACAGCCATTACAGCCAGCAGGATTAAGTAATCTGGAAAACAAACCATCAAAAAATATTTAGAAGAACAGACAGAAAAAATAAAGAAGAAACAAAAAGACATGGAAGGAAAAGAAGATTCATAAACATAAGCTCTAGGTGTGAGGGTGATCAGACAAGCTGATTTTTAAAGTTAACATGAAAAAAAGAGCAAGAATAGCCATAGAAAACTTAGGGGCTCCCCTCATAGCTCAGTCAGTCAAGAATCTGACTGCAATGCAGGAGACACAGGTTTGATTCCTGGGTCAGGAAGTTCCTCCGGAGAAGGAAATGGCTATGGACTCCAGTATTCTTGCCTGGAGAATCCCATGGACAGAGGAGCCTGGCAGGCTATAATCCATGGGATCGAAAGAGTTGGACATGACTTAGCTACTAAACTACCACCACCACAGCCATAGAAATACTGAAAAAAAAAAAAAAAGAACAATGAAGGAAGACGTGTTTACTTGATATCAAGAGACATTAGAAAGCTAATTATGAAAGAGGCAAATCACAGGGAGTCTAGAAGTACATTAAAAGAAGGAAGACGTGTTTACTTGATATCAAGAGACATTAGAAAGCTAATTATGAAAGAGGCAAATCACAGGGAGTCTAGAAGTACATTAAAAAAAATTTTTTTTTAATTTGGTGGATGACCATGGTGACATTTTAAATCTGAAAGCAAAAGATGGATTTTGAAACAAACAGTATTTTAAAAACTAGGGAACCATGTGGCAAAAAAAAAAAAATTAAAACCATTTTCTTCACTTTATACCAACACAAACTTCAGATGATAGAAGTTAAATGTCCCTCAAATTTTTCTATATGACATCACCCTTTTTAAGTATGTCAACTATGTTTCAGAAAAAGCAGTCTGTTAGTCAAGTTAGACATCTTTCCTCACATGTTACAAGAACATCTTTGATATAATAAAATGTTGTGCACTAAATGTGAAAAATGTTAAAAGTATATGATGAAAAACTGTATCCTCAATAATATGGAACTTGAATCAAGCCTTTTCAGCTGCTTCAGCTATTTGACGAACAAGCAAGTTGTCCTAAAGGGAAACACTGGTGAAGAAATGTCAACAGCTTTCAAGAACTTACAGTACTAACTGCAACTATGATCCACACATATAGTTCTCCCAAAATAATAAATCCCATTTTAGGCTGAAGGAGAAGGTCAATATAACTCCTCAATGAGGAAAGGCCCTGTCTCATTTCTCATAATTCAAAAAAGCATAAGACAAAAACTGAGATTCCTACTAGAGTTGGTTCAAAATAATCTCTGAAGTCTAGTCCTCTCTGTAAGACTATTCAGACAATCAACAGTTTCCCTACTGGAAAGTATGAACATGTAAATGGTTTATATTCGTGAGATGATGCCATGTCCACGGGATTACAGTTAAAATTTACTTGGAACACAGTATCAATGAATTATGAAAATGACCTCAAAAGAACTCCCCAGGCCAAGTTCCATAACCTTTACGAAACTCACATTTTTCACAATTAGGCTCCTTCTCTCACCAAAGGGGGAAAAAAAAAAACTGAGCAATGTTGAAACAGATCTGTGGATCCTCTAATTTCAGACAAATCTAAAACAGAAACAACTACTCTCTCCACATATGGCTTCCCTCCATGATCTCTACAATACTGCTGCATCATAAGAAAAGGCCATTGCTAGCAGAGATTGCTAATTATTTTCAATCCTTCAAGTTATCTCCGATGTAATTTACCATGGCAACAACAAAAAAAAAACCCACAAATTCTACGTTTTGGGGCGGATCTTACAATAAAGAATAAAAATTAGGCCTATATGTGTGTTTTTNCACCAACAGGGGTGCCAGCCCAGGAGGCCACGGAGCCCTGCTGTGTGGGCTCGGCCCCCATCACAACCTGCTCCGGGTCGTGTCCACGCGAGTGCACCCTGGTGTTCCCACGGCTCTCAGAAGTGGCTGTGTCCGGGCTGAGCACTCAGCCAGGAGCTCAGAGAGTGAGCAGGTGCCACCGGCACTGTCAAGGCCACATGTACACCCAGGGAAGCACAGCCGGGGACACGGCGGCACCACGGCCCTGGGAAGAAGCTGAGCATCCGGGGCCCGGGGGAAAGAGACTTGATCTTTCAGTAACTTTTCAACTTTTGAACCGCATAAGTATGTTTTTTTAAAAAAGGAGTTTAGGACGTGAAAAGACAACGCTCTGGCCAGGGCTTAAGGACTCTGCTTTTCCTCCAAAAGTTTCTGAGAAGTGGTCAGGGATGCCCCTGGCCCTGGGCTCTGTCACCCATGACCTGTGTGGCAGATGCCCACCTGGGGATGCCTGTCCTCACTGCTGACGGCGCGGGGCCCCCCACTTCCCTGACCATCACCCTCTAGGCTCTGCTCTGCTTCCCGCACCCCCTGCTTGGGGTACCTGGGGAGACAGGGCATGCCCCACGTTGCTCTGCTCCCGAACCCGCGTAGCACCGGCCTGCAGCTGGAGCGGGCCAACGGGCCTGGCAGGTGGCCGCCAGTTCCTCTGCAGAGGACAGCCACAGTCAGATGGCCAGGAAGGCGGCGTCCGCCAGATGCCGGGGGGTGGGGCCCGGCGGAGGCTGCCTGGCTGGCGTCACATGGTCCGGCTGTACTCGATGCCGCCCTTGGCGGAGATGCTCGACCATGGCAGGAAGCTGCAGAGCAGGCTCTGGGCCTGGCGGTAGATCCTGTGTGGGATGGAGCAGGGGCTCAGGTTCGCTAGCGCGGAGCCCAGGTGCTGGATGTAGTCCGTGAGCCTCCGTTAAGGAAAATTCCACCTCACCTGCCCGAACGCCCTGGGCCGCTCAGTCAGCATGGTGACCCGCAGGAGCTGCCTGCACGCAACACACCGCTCCTGTGGGCGGCCATGAGCCTGCGCGGCCTCTGCAGGGCTAGGAGCCCCATCATATGGAGGGGGCTCTGCTGTGCAAACACAGGACCTTTTGAGTGCAGCCCCACACACCCGGACCGGACTGAGGTTGGACGTGACTGGGTGCCAGGGGCGGCGTCTGGTGGAGCAGGGGTCTGGTAGGGTCTGCAGTCCTGACCCCGTGGACGCCCACAGAGAGCCCCCCGCTTCAAGTGAGCCAGGCCTGCAGGCTTTTGGGTCACCCCTGTCTTTCCTGTTTATTTCCCTATGAGATGGATAAAGCCTGGACTCATTCGTTTAACTTCTGTCTCTCACATACACACATTATTTTGAGGGCCGCTCCCTGTGGCTGTTAGAAAGTCTCCTGGCCTCCATCGAATCTGTCAAGGGCCAGAGAGAACTGGCCCTTGAAGAGGAAGGTTGAAGAGGAGGGTGGAGGGCAGGGAAACCCAGCTGGGTCACGCACCTGATAAGGTTTGAATCCAGAGTTCAAAATCAACAAACAACTCTTTTCGCCTCCCAAACTTGTTTTCTCCCCTGTCAGCACCAGAGAGGGGGTTTCTGTCTGCCTTAGTCACTGCTGTATCCCCCTCGACCTCAAATAGGAGGCTCTCAGTAGATACTTGACGGATGGATCTTGGGCCAGGCTGATGTCCAGGGAGCACCTACTTTCCCAGCATCCACACCCAGACCATTATATCCTGTCAAGAGGTGCTGGTCAGAGTTGCCCACAACACTTGGGTCCCATGAACTTGGACTCAGGGATGCCACGTGAAGGCAACCGTGGCTTCAGTTGGCGCACACACCCCACTAGGAAGCCACCACCCCTCACCCCCACGAGAGAAAGGATATAGGATGGTCCAGGGCGGGTGGCCGCCATTGATGTAGAGGACGTAGGTAAAGCCATCTTTGAGGACCCCACGGATGGAGTAGTAGTAAGGGAGATAGTGATGCTGCTTGAAGTCTCTGTTCTCGTAGAAGCTTATGGCTGTGCTGTTGGTGGTGAGGACGTGCAGGTAGATGGCTTTGCAGTGGTCCTGGGCAGTGGTTGATATGTGATCCTTTAGACTCTCAAGTAACAGGGACCCTGAGGGGTGAGAGGAAAGGGGTGGTCGGGGGAAGGGAGCATGAGGCAAAGGCTGACCTTCCAAAACCACCCATTGCCGGAGTCCCTAACATCCGACCCCCTGGTGGGGCTTGTTGGGTGAGGCTCAAATGTCCCGGACAAGGATGTGAGCCGGCCATGGTCCCTCCCAAGGGCTGGACCTACAGCGAAACTCACTGCCCTTCTAGCCCAGGAAAGCATGGAATGGATGGGCCTGGGTTACGAGGGAAGACCCTGACGCTCACTGGCAGCGTGGGACAGGAGTTTGGAGCTGTGCCGGTGGCAGGGCCCCCAAGGGTGGCAGGCATCCGATAAACCATGGTTGGGACTGTTCCTTCAATTACACTTCTACTCTTAGTCAAGAAAACCCTGGGGCTGGACGTGAGCTGGGGGTGTGGTGAGAGGCACAGTAAGAGGGGCCCATTCCCTATTGAGGATGCCTGGGAGGGGTTATTCATCTGATCTCACCAGATCTGGGAAGGAGGCCACAGCACAAAGACCCGGCGAAACTTGGAAAGAAGACAGACTGAAGGCCGAGAGTGGGTGGGGCCGGCAGACTTATCAGGGGCAGGGAATGAAGGAAGGGTACGAGTCTGGCCCCGACAGAAGGCCAAGGTAAAGAGCAAGAGAGAGACCAAACAGGTCTTATGAGAGAGTCGGCAGGGAGCAGGGGCGAGCTGGGGGTACTTACAGGCCCCCTTACCTATCCCGTGCTTCCTGAACTCCTTCACCACTCCCAGGCTGAGGATGTACGCGACCTGTGTGTCCACGGAGAAGCTGGAGGCCAGAATATCTCCGTCCTAGAGAGGAAGTCAGAGATGGCCGGGTCAGCAGTGGAGGCCCCGGTCCCGCTGCAGGACATGCACAGCTCCCAGGCCGACTTCTGGGACACACACCTGGGGGGACACCAGGGCAGGAGAACCCAGGACGGGACAATGGAGAGCCACCCCACCCCCATGGAGGCAAGAGGCTGTGGGCCCTTCTGTGAGAAACTGCTGCTAACAGAGCACGTGCAAAGTTCCTTCTCTTGGGGCGGGTGGTAGACCAGGTGGGAGGGTTAGCAAAGCCAGACCAGAGCAGTCACGGCGGGAAGAAGCGCCGCTCAGGGGGCCCTCGGTCCGTGTCAGTCCACGTGCCAGCAGACAAGGCGGCCCCACGGGGCGTGGGCACTGTAACTGAAGGATCCCACACAGTCCCATGGGGTCCTGGAGTACAGGGGGAGGCAGGTGGGGGCGGCCAAGAGACATGACACCCCACGCGGCCTCTTGGTTCCAAAGATGGACCGCGGGACTGAGAGTCACGCCTCTGACCAGGACCAGGCTCTCATGTTCTTCTTCCTCCCAAAGAACCGGAAGCCTCTGCTGTGTGTGTGGTTTTCACTCCCTCACTGGAAAGGACACTTGTGACTTGGCCTGTGTCCCATCCTGTGCTCGCTAAGTGGCTCCAGGTGCTGGATCAGGAGCGGCCTGGCCGTTCTCACCCCAGCCTCCGCCCCACAGTTAACCTGGATGCAGGCGGACACGCCTTCGGCCTCAGGGAGGAAGCCTCCTTCCGGCTCTTGTGACTTGAAGCCACAGGAAGCCCGTGTACCAATCACCCTCCTCCCTACTTCACAACAGTCACTGTGAAGCCCACGGTCAGGTCGTGCAACTTAATGCATGTATGACTGTGTCACAAACACACAGAATGAAACCAACCACCTAGGACTCTCACACGCTGTCTAGGCTCCCGAGGATAGGGCCCAGAGCAGGCAGCGTCCAGAGGTGTCAGCCCCTGAGCCATCACTGCAGACACTCACCTCCTTGTGTATCTTGGTCCGATTCTTAATTTCAGCTACAATCATCCCCACGATGTCACCCCTGTAGGTTGCGGCGAGGGAAAAGAACTTCTTGTTGGAGGTGATATCACGATACCATGAGTCTGGGTACCTGAGGAAGAGAAAAACGCAGGTGGACCGGCCAAAGGTCAGGTCCAACTACCGCTGTGCTTCAGAGAGTGGAACCACGGGGGATCCTTGGCTGCTCTGTCCACCACTCAGGGTCTGCCCACCACCCAGTCTCCACCAAAGTGCATCACCCTTAGAGTTGAAACTTCTGATAGCCATTATCTGTCCAGATGGGACCGTTCACTGCTGAGTGGCCTTTGAGTTTTGGGCACACAAGGGCAAGGTGTGTCTAGAGCTGCTGGGGCTGCTCAGCAAGAGCCCCGAGGGCAGCAGGGAACAGAGCAGGGAGGCAGTGCTGAAAAGGCAGTGTCAGCTGCAAGCCAGGAGACTCGGACAGGTGGGAGTGAGGGGTGGTTTCCTGACGGGCTAGGTTAGCCCAGGATTCCTTTCTTGGGACCAAGAGCAGAGGAGGGTCTCGGACCCACCCTGGAGACCCAGGGAGGTGATCTGCTCGGGTCTGCTCTGTAGAGGCCACTGCCCCCCTGCCCCCGCCAGAAAGTTCCACAGAAGCTGAGCATCACCCTGCCTCCTCTCCTGGTCCCTGTCAATCCCACCTTCTGACCAGCAGTGTCAAACTGGCACAGCAGCCAGGAGTGAGCCACCATACGGCCCGAGGGGACTACAGTTCTGTCCACCGTCTTTAGAACCTGAGGCCTCCAGCCCAGCCATCTCCAAGGAGGCAGGAAGGCCGGGCTCCTCAGAGGTTCAGAGACTCCAGCCGGTAAGGCTCCGCCCACCCCAGGTCACCCTCAGCAGGGTCTACTCCACAGATTTGCTGGATTCCTGTCCAGCAGTGGGACTGCTGGACTGATAGTCACTTTCTATGAAGCCACTGCTAGCCCACAGCACACTCCCATCAGGGAAGTAAGGGGTGGGCGACCGGCTTCAACAGGTCTGAGGCTGAGACTCATGGAGATGTGATGCTGGCAGGATCATGTTTATTTTCAGTTTTTAAGAGTTTGTACTATTTTTCCTCATTATAAATGCTCTACGAGCATATTATAGGAAAATGCAGGAAACAGAGACAAGCAAAACCAGACAAAACTTGTAGCTGCTAATCATCCAGCCAAAGAACTACCAAAAACATTTGCTACATGGCACATCTCCTCCTAAGCTTTTATTTTGTACATGCTTTCAAATAAAAGAGGGATTGTGGTATATTCTGGCTTCTGGTCTGCTTTTTTCACCTACTATCTCACACACACACACACACATATAAACGTCGAGGACAGATTTCTTTGCCCCTGGCTGGAATATTGTACTTCTGCATGTACATCCCCTGATACAGGGAACCAATTCCTTTCTGTTAGGACACTTAGGTTGCTTCTCGATTTTCTGAATGTCATAAGCAGCACTGCATGAAGCGTCTTTGTAACTGAAGATTCTCGGCAAGGCCCTTCCCAATCTCTGTACAAGAACACAGTGAGGTGCAGAGAGACCAGGGGCACCAGGGAGCAGGGCCTGGGGCCCCGACGGGTAAGGGGGCTCTCGGTCACCAAGGCACCAACACAGCGAGCCCCCCAGCTTCAGCACTCTGTGCACAGGCCCCCAGCCACCCCCACCCCAATCCCCACCTGCAGACCCGCTGGACTTACTCAATGGGGAACCAGTCGCCGCACAGGTGCTTCACGGTGTCTATGTCATCGTGGCAGAGGAGGCGCAGGCTGACCTCGCTGAGCGCGCTGGACGGCACCGCCTCTGTCATTCACACCTGTGGTGGGGGGGTGGGCGTCAGGAGGGTAGCACACCCCGTGGAACCTCCTCCTCAGGCAATCTGCAAGGCTGGCGGGATGGGAAGGCTCACAGTGGCCCCACGGGCGGAGGGCCTCTCCCTTCATGAGTGTTCCCGCACCAGGCATCACAGACACCCCACCCTGCAGAGAAGGCCTGCGAGGAGGGGGATACCCAGAGACCCCCTCCCTGCTCACTGGGGATGCTCCTAAGCCCCGTGGAGGGCAGTGGCCTCTGTTCTCTCCTGCCTCAGCCCCACTGGCCTGCACACTGAGTGCCCACACCCATCCCACTTCCCCTCACCTGCTGTTCCTCCACTGGGAGGGCACACGGCCCCACCTCTCTGCCTGCGTCAGTGGCATCCTATGACCCAGAGCTCAACAGCCCTAGGCCTGGGCTGGGGGGCCCCAGGGACCTGCTGGATTTAGAGTGGCACTTACGGGGTGGGCTGTTTCTCCTCCCCCATCCAGGAGATTAAGATTCATGTACAGAGAAAAGACTTCGAGAGATGCCAGAAGTTCAAGTCAGGGGCCACGAGTTGCAACGACTAAATCAGGAAGCTACACTCAACCCAGACAGAAGGGTCAAGCGTGGGCTCCGATGAAGCACCTACACGCCTAGGACCAAGCAATCGCCAAGGAAAAGCCAAACCCTGCGCCCCCTGAGATCCTGCAGCCACAGGACCCCCAGGGATGGAGGCCAGCCTGCCAGTGCCTCTAGTAAAATACACAAAGCCCTTAGGGCCCCCGCCTAAAGTGCTGGGTCTGAAGCAGATCAAGCCTCCAGGCCACCCGGTACATGGGCACCATGACATCTGACACACACAGAATGGGTGGCATTCTACATGACAGCTGCCTGCTCTCTTCAAATACTCAATGTCATTAAAAAAACAGAAGTAGACTGAAAGAGACAGGGAGACCTACAACCAAACATGATGTGCAAACTCCTTCTGGGAAACACAAGAAGGCAAACAACATTTGGGAGAAACTTAAATATGGGCTAGACGCCAGATGATGAATTTATTATGAAATGATTATGAACCTGTTACTGTCTCAGACGTGGAACGTGGAGTACTCCTGTAGACGGTCTTTGAGATGCTCTGCTGAAATACTTCAGAGAGAGGCATCATTGGGTTTAAAACTAAATAACTCAAAATCTTTTCAACTGCTTAGGAAGCAAATGTGACAAAATGCTGTTAGCGGTTGCATCTAAAGTGGCAGGTTTATATAAAACAGGAACTGACTGTTTACACATTCCATTTTTCTATGTATTTGAAATTTTCCTTAACAAAAGTTGCAGTCGGGGCAGGGGAAATGACGGTTCTGTGCGGGAGGGGGGCACCATGAGGGCCCAGGCAATGCCAGAGGCCAAAGGGTGCCAAAGGCCAGAGCCCTCCTGCTGCCGGAAGTGCCACACCCTCCTCTTCCCTGGAAGCCCAGCTCCAGGAGGCTGGTCTGGGGTTTGACGAACACAGGCCAGCCTGAGAAACGGGGTGACAAGACTGCCTGCCCGCATCACCCTTGACAGAGCTCCAGGTGTCTCACTGGCTGTGCCCACCAGGTTCTCGACCAAGAGCTGGGGTCCTCTGAGCTCCTCAGGAGGAGCTGCAGGACAGGAGGCGTTGGCTCACCCTCCGCAGTCTCTCCCCGGAGTTGGCAGAACAAGTGCCGGCGACCAACAACCCCAGCTGCAGAGCCAGGGGCTCAGGTATCCCGCGCGGCAGCAGGCAGACGCTGACGCCACAAGGAGCGCCAGGAAGCAAGGCTTTGACCTGTGGTCCCTGCACCAGGGGGCTGACTACAAAGAGGCTGGGGTGGGCACTTCCCGAGGGGACGGAAATGTTTTGCATCTTGACGGTAGGGTAGTGGTTACGTACACAAACGTGTATATACACGCATATTAAACTCATTGGGTGTATTCTGTTGTACGTATATTAAACTTCAATAAAGTTGGTTTCAAAAACATTTTAAAGGTTGAGGAGTGACAGCAAAGGGAGAGACTGATAATAAGTGAGCAACTTGCCCGTCCTGGGATTTATACATTTTCACCCTAGTGTCCTTGTGACAATGCTCTTGACCAAAGGGGCAGGATTCCCCTGTTCAGCGTTCACGAAGAACCCTGGCCTCTAAGACACACAGCTATTTGTGGATTCTCACATCCCTATTAAAAGTACTTGGATGTTTTCAAAGGCCGTTCTTTAGATGCCTTGATTTAAAAATAGAGACACGTCACATCTCACTAAGGGGAAATGTAGTATATTATTGTGCCTGATCTGCCCGAGCCCAGCCGACAGGAGTGGAAGAGGGAGAATCCGGCACTCACGTGCCAAAGAGAAAGGGATGTTCGGGGGGTGGGGGGGTGGTCAAGACGGAGGGGGTACGGTGGGCAGTGCTGGTCCACCACTGGGGGAGAGGCTGGGAGACTGACATCTGACACCTGTGGGGACTCCGCTTGTCCACCTGGAACCTTCAGCCAAGCACTGACCTCCTGTTGCTATGTGCTGCCCTACGGGCTTAAGGGACAAGGACTCAGAAGACTCACTGGAGGACAGAGGCGGCAAGTGAACCAGAGCAAAGCCCGAGTCAGCCCTTTGTCCCGAGCTCCAGGGGGCTGGAGGCGCAGGC
Source organism: Redunca redunca (assembly GCA_006410935.1). Classification (NCBI taxonomy): domain Eukaryota; kingdom Metazoa; phylum Chordata; class Mammalia; order Artiodactyla; family Bovidae; genus Redunca; species Redunca redunca. Next base: position 219,891 of record SJYQ01011813.1, read on the forward strand.
ACACAGGCCACCTTTCCGTGCATTTCCCTACGAAGACACAGACACAGATCCTACGATAGCAGGGACACACTTCACAGAAGACATAGTTCAGGCCTGCAGCAAGAGTTCTCCTGGGCTTGCTAGGTCTTCCTCCTGCCCTTGGCCTTTGGGGGTGGGCGAGAGGAACATTTCTAGAAGGGACAGAAATTGGATTCTCCAAGACAATGAAGAGCCAGCCCGCTCACCTCTCCATCTGTCCTTTCTCCTTCCCTAAACCTCGTCCCCATGGGCTGTCTGCAAGAGTCATCTTCTTTCTGAGCTGAAATGACCTCTCGGGTCCCTGTGTTGACGCCATGCGGTGGCTGGGGGTGATGCCTGATGACCTGGGCGTGTGCTCCCAGACCCCACTTCCCGAGGGACTGCGTGTGCCCAACCAGAGAACAGAGTGAACTCCAACATCTCAGGTGTATCATCCACCCCACCCCCCAGCTGCCAAGTGCTGTGATTCAGGACCTGGGGACTCGGGATGGGACTGCTCTAGTTTTAGGAGGGGTTTCCTGGCACCATCACAATGCCCATGGGGCAGAGCACCACCCTGGCCTGTCCCTGCATTCCGGGCCCCTTCTCAGACAAAGCACGGGAAAGATCAGTGCATACTCATCCACGGCACAGAGTTAAAGACCACCAGGGCCCTCCAATGTGAAATTCTTCAGGCACCAGGCTTTGGCTCAACAAACCCAACAACAGATTCCAAGCTCTTGCCTTCAGGATGGATGGCGCAAAAAAGTAAAAATAAGCCAGTGGTGGACACATGGCACCACCCTGCTCATCAGTAAAATGGGCTGAAGGGCTCAGGGCAGGGAGTGAGGGAAACCATGAACACTCAGCTCAGCTCGTTTGTTCAAGTGAGCAGCCATCTGGGGGCGGGGGCGGTGGGAGCTGTCTCTACAGCAGCCTGGGAGCCTTTCAAAGCCTGAGAGTGGGAGAAGAAATATGAATAATTTACAGGAGACAAGACGCAAACACCCAGCAGTGTGGGTTCAAAGCACCTCCCTCTTACAGCCCGCCACACGATGCCCCAAGGGGAGCCCACAGGCCCCTCACACACAATTTAAGACACATCACTTCACCCGCGAACTGTCAACAGTGGGGGATGCCATTTGCGTGATATTCTAAAACTGGCTAAAGAAACTGAGGCTAAGAGCAATGAGAATGCGGCTGGGGTGGGGGGACAGAGGACCTCGATGTGGGGGCATAGGTTGACTCGCGGGGCCAGTGACAATGCTCCCCTGTCCATCAGGGTCATCAACCGCGTTCACCTGCACACTTCAGATGTGCTGGCTGGGCAGCGTGTGAACCATCTCTCGACTTAAAAACAAGACCACAACCAGTGGTCTGGAGCAGTCCTGGGATCAGCCCGTGCTTCCCTCTGGGCCAGAAGTTCTATGACCACCGCCCCCATCTCAAAGAGAATCCATTCATTTTTTTATCAAAGTTGTACTGAAAACCCAGGCCCCACACTAGACACTGTGGTTGCAGTAAAGAGCAGAGATGGACATCTCTGATCACTGGCGGGGCTGGAGCGGGTGGGGAAGGTGTGTGTTTTCTTGCTCTTTTACCTAAATACTCTCAGAAACACTTCCTTTGCTTGAGGAATTCCGAGGCAAACAGCACATCAGTGAACACAAAGAATGCCATCCAGCAGGCTGGGCAGGGAGGGGTTAACACACCTGTCAGAGGGGATGCTCCCCTCCCAAGGCCTCAGGAGAAGGCAGGAGATCCCCAAGCATCACTCAAGGTGTTTTCCTTGACTATTTGATCCGCCTCCTTGAATCAAGAGTTCCAGGAGGAGAAACAGAGTCCTGAACCGTCCCACATGCGTCAGCTCATGCCCTCCCTGTCAAAACCAAGAGGGATCACTGGCTCACAGTGTTTCTTACAGCAGTGGAGTCCAAGGGAAAGGCAAGGCTTCAAGGCCACTCACATCCGGTGCACATGCACTGTTTGGCTCCCCCTGCCACGTGCGGGCCCTGGGTCCTGGCAGCGCTGTGAAGCAGGGACCGAAGTCCTCACAGGACATGTGCAGCGCGCCTGCCAGGCAGGTAGAAGTAAGCCCTCTGCAAACAGTGGCCGTGACTGCCAGGTGCCAAGATCTCTTCCAGGGACTAGTGAACGTGCAGGATCCACACTTGAAACTTGGGCCGACACCAGATTCTCGAGGATGAGAAGGAGAATGAGTTCTTCCAGAGATGGGCTCCCTCAGCACTGCCCGGGTCTGGGGCTGAAATGGACGCTGCTGGCAGCTCAGTTTGAAAGGGAAAAGCACAGCCATGGCAGTCTCGGGTTCAGAAACCCTGCCTGCCTCTCACCGCTGCCCCTTCAGCAAACCAGCTCCCCCAGCCCTTT
>SJYQ01011814.1:0-11877 GCA_006410935.1 Redunca redunca
TCTGTGCCAACACACAGGTGCCCATGCTGCAGGGTGGGGAACAGGGCCCCTTCAGCCAGGGCTGGCCAGGGATGTCCAAGTCAGCCTCAGGAGAGTGACCCCTGGGGCTGGGGTGCAGGAAGAGTAATGGGAAGTGGAGATGAGGGGAACCCCTTCAGGTGGGGAGACACCAGGGTCCTTCCACACACAGCCCTGCCCCCAGGACCCAGCCCAGGGCTCTAAGCCCAGCACCAAGTCGCGTCAGTATCACTCTCGCGCCTCCTGCACTCGCCCCCTCGGGGGGACCCATCCCTGTCTCCCAGTCTCCCGCTGCCGGCCAGTCCTCAGGTCAATAATTGAGCCTGTTTATCGCCCGCTCCCGGGTGGCTTCCAGGGCCTGGCTCCCTGATCGCTTGCGGCTGCGCTTGAGTTTGCACAAGTCCTTGTCGAAAACTTCTCCGGAGCGCAGGGCCGACACCAGGTCGTCGAACTCGCCGCCTTCCTCCAGCGCGCTGCCCGCGTGCACCTTCCGCTGCCGCTGCCACCGCTCGCGTTCCCGCTGCTCCTTCAGCTGGGGGGTGGTGGGGAGGGGAGGCGCGGAGGGAAGGTGAGGGGCTGGCAGCCCCAGGGTGACTGCCCCCTGGGCTGCGTCTGCCCCCTGGCCACCCCCGGGCGCCCTGAGCCTCCCCGCTCCCAGTGCGCGCTCCCTCGCCGGCTCAGCTGCTCTCGGCCGCACACGCCCAGCCCCGCGCGGCCCCCTTACCATGGCCTCCATGCGCGCCCTCCGCTCCTCCTCCTCTTTCCTCCTGCGCATGGCCTCCAGGTCCTGCCGGGCCTCTGAGAAAGCCTGCAGGAAGGCGTCAAAGATGCCGAAGAACTCGTCCGGCTGCATCTTGCTGTCCTGCTCCCCAAAGTGCGTCAGGGCCTTGGAGAACTGTTGGGAGAGAAGGGTTGATGGAGGGTCCCCCGCCTGAGCCCAGTGGGCAGGTGGGTTCTAGCCAGAGCAGAGCTCAACCAGGTAGAGGACCTTAGGCTGAGGGGGCAGGAATAGAGAGGGGAGATCCCCCCACTGTCATCCAGGGTAAGGGCAAGGCTGAAGGAAAGGCTTGACACCTGCCAGAGGTGAGGGACCCAAGCCACCTCTGGGTCCGTTAAGGTGTAGGTACAGGACCAGGAGCTACACAGCTAGGGAAGCACATCCACAGGCCAGGACCTGCCTGGTTAGAACCCAAAAGGATGTCAGATCATCTAGTTATTGGGCTAGTTGTTTAACCACCCTGTGCCTCAGTTTCCTCATCTGTAAAATGGGGATAACAGGACTACTTCATGATGTTGGGAGAGTTAAATGAGTTAGTGATGTAGGGCACTAGCCATGTGCCCGGCACTGTTTACTGACAGCTACGTCTCTAATTCAACCTGCTGAAAACCCTCTAAGACAGCCTTCATGACTCTTAAGCGTGCTCCTTGGACTGGCAACATGGGCATCTCCCAGAAACTGGTTGGAAGGCTGAATCTTCGGCCCCAATCCAGACCCTGAATGAGGACCCACATCTCAATACGACTCTCGCAGCAGGGGTCCAGGGGCATGCCTGCCGGAGAGGCAGAACAACTGAGAGCAAAGCTGGGCTCCGGAGTCAGGCTTCACCCAGCTCTGTCTAGCACAGCTGGGCAACCTTGGGCAAGTTACTTAACCTCGCTGGATCTCGCACAAATGTCAAATAGGACAATACCCCTTCAACAGACCCATAAGGTAGGTGGTGAGGCAGATGGTGGAAAACGCTCAACAAGGTGCCTGACACTGGTTGCAGATGGTAAGTTTTACAACAGTTGCTTTTCTTACAGGAGTGAGGACAGGGTTTCTCCTCAAAGCTCTGTGCCCCTGGATGGGTCCCTCTGCGCCCTCTGTGGTGGGGGTGGTACAGGTGGAGAGGAGTCAGGGTGGGGTCAGCCTGCAGGCTTGCGGTCCCCTTACCTTGGCCCTGGCTTCACTGAGCTGGTCCTCCAGCTCTGAGAAGCTGAAGCTGGAGACCGTGATGAAGTCGCTCATGACCGGCACAAACTTGTCGTTCGGATCCCGCACCTGCCGTTTCTGATATTCCAGCTCCTGAGGAGGGAGAGCCAAGTGCTGGTCAGACCTGTGCCAGGATGAGACTCAGGAGTCCCTGCTCCCCCCATCCTCCACCCTTCTTGCCAGCTGCAGGGCTCTGAGCCTTTAGGAAGGGGCACACCCCAAGCCTCCAGTTCCAGGGGTGGCGACGAGTGTGGCTCTCAGCCAGTCCTCCTGCCTCGATCCTTCCCTCCTCCCCACTGCCATCTTGTTCTAGGTCCTGAGACCAGGACCGTGAAGTTTTCTATGAAATAGGTTCTCGGGCTCACTCAGAATGAGAATCCGCATTTTAATAAGCCCCTCAGGCAATTCATGTGCGGATTAAAGTGGGAGACGCATTTCCAAATCTCCATGCGATGCTGCTACTCCATGGACCACATTTCGGGTAGTGCTTAAAAGAGCTATAAATTAGGAAGCGTGCCCCCTCCTGCCACCATAATGGCAACAAAAGGTTCTTTCTCCTACTTCTCTAAACCCGTTCCTCCCTTAGCTGCCTACCCACCCCTCCACGGTGAAGATGAGAAGGCGCTCCAGTTTCTGATGTAGGGGCCAATCCATACTGGGTGCCAGAGACAGTGTATCATCGGAGAAGCCCTTAGAACGGGAAGAGGACGACGACCGTGGTCCCCAGTGTCACACTGGGTGCTACCTGCCATGAGCCATTTCCAAGGCCTGAAGATCCTCTTTCCCATCCATCTGAATCAATCCTTTTTTTTTATTTAATTGGAGGCTAATTACAATATTGTAGTGGTTTCTGCCATGCAGTGACATCAATCAGCCATGGCTGTACACGTGTCCCCCATCCTGAACCCCCCTCCCACCTCCCTCCCCATCGCATCCCTCAATATGTGGCTAATTCACCATTCATTCCCCTCCCCTCTATGGTGACAGGTTGCACTGTCTTGGATGGATGTCCCCTATTCAGGAGTCTAAATCTAAGCCTTGAATAATTCAGCTATCCTTTCCTGAAGGCACACTCTGTGCTGGAGGCTGTGTCCATTGTGCCAGCTGTTCTGTCAGTCCTGCCAGGAGTTTTGGGTCACAGAGATGCCTCCGACGGAATCTGCAGCTGGGGTTCCACCCTCTGGCCCAGCGACAGGCAGCCGCCAACCCAGGCAGCATCCCTTCAAACCCAGGCAGGCACAGACGATGTACTCACCACCTCGACTGCTCTGAGGCCCCTCCTGAGGTTGCCTACCTCCTTCTCCAGCTCTGCCAGGCTGGGNNNNTGGGTGGGGAGGGGACAAAGGGAGGGAGAGGAGCTGGGGTTAGTTCAGGGCAGTGTCAACCCCAGTGGCCTTGGGACTCAGTGGGCCTGGGTTCCAGCTCTGCTTTTGCTAACACGTGGCCCTGGCAAATCACCTCCCCTCTGAGCTCTGACTGTGCATCTCCTGGAGACGCTTCTATCAGCCTGTATATGTTTAGGACTGCCTTCTTGCCTGTAGCAGATTGCCTTGGTGCCCCCACCCAATAGCTCCTCGGACCATCCATCCCAGTGCACAGCCCTGAATTCCAACCACTGAGCACTTTTTCTTGCGGGGGGGGGGGGGCCCAGAGTCATTGCCCCCCCCCCAAAACTCCTCAGCCAGGGACTGACAGGAGATGATGGTTCCCCTCCTTTGCAGTTTGGGGGGATAAGCAGAGAGTGTCCCATGCTGTCGCCCAGCTCTGCAGGCAGGATAAAGCTCTGATGCCTGCGGTGGTAACTGACTTAACAACACTCCCATTGTTGGCATTCTTCCCATTCCTGGCTCCCTTCCCCACTCCCCACTGAGTTTCCTGGGAGAATCTCTGAAATGAGGATTTGACAGCAAATAGTGTCTTTTGTTCTGGAGAAGGAAATGGCAGCCCACTCCAGTATTCTTGCCTGGAGAATCCTACGGACAGAGGAGCCTGGCAGGCTACTGTCCATGGGGTAGGAAGAGTCAGACACAACTTAGCGACTAAAGGACAACTACTAGTGTCTTTTGTTGGGTTCTCCCAGAGCAAACCCCGCGACACTGTTCATTCCTAGGCAGCCCGGAATAGCCCCAAAGGAGGAAATTTAGATGAGAGAGTACTGATCACAGGGAAAAGGAAGCCTCAGGGGGTCCCCTCACTTGACTTTGGCGGCTTCTGGAAGGTGCTGCAGCTCAGAGGGCATGTTCAGGATGTCAGGGAAGTGCTTCTCCAGAATCATGATCAGGTAATGGAGCAGAGAGATGTTTCTGTGGGTGAAAGTCGGGTCAGGGTCAGAGGCGAAGGGAATTGGGAATGAAGGTCTAGCAGAAATTAGGCTGAGGTGTTAGGGGAAAGCTGTGACCTATTTTGGGAAGGCTTCCCCGGTGGCTCAGTGAGTAAAGAATCCGCCTGCAATGCAGGAGACACAGGCAGATGCAAGTTCGATCCCCACTTTGGGAAGATCCCTGGAGAAGGAAACAGCAAGCCCACTCCAGTATTCTTGCCTGGAGAATCCCACGGACAGAGGAGCCTGGTGGGCTGCAGTCCATGTCACCAAGAACTGAATATGACCGAAGCCACAGCACACAAGCACAGGAGAAGGGAGAGGCCAGGGCGGGGTGAGAGAGAGGCTACAGAAGCCAGTAGGTCCCACCTGTCGATGCTGGACTTGGTGTCAGCGATCTTGTTGAGGCTGGCCACCCGGAACCCGTAGGCGCCCCCACGCTGCCCTTTGTTCATGAAGTTGCCGATGGCCAGGACCACCTCTAGCATCCGCGCTAGACGCTTGCTGCGGATCAGCTCCCGGGAGGCCAGCAGGATGGCTGGGGGAGGAGGGACAGGTGAGAGCCCTGCACACGCCGGGGCTCCTGGACCCTCGGATGGTGCCACCACCGAGTCCAGAAAAGGAGTCAAGTGTCAACTTCAGAGGGGCAGAGGCTATTCCCATGTCCCAGAGGACAAGCTTCTCCACACCTGCCTGCCTCCAAAGGAAGCTGACAAACTCGCCAAAAGCCAATTCAACCACATAACCATTTCTCAAAATGTGCCAACATTTCCTAAGACTAGACTTGAGAACGTATCTTTCCTACATATAAAGATATGGATATATGCAAGAATATTATACTTTTACTTTTCTAAAGTGAAAGTGTTAGTTGCTCAGTGACTCTTTTGTGACCCTATGGACTGTAGCCCACCAGGCTCCTCTGTCCATGGGATTTTCCAGGCAAGAATACTGGCATGGGTAGCCATTCTCTTCTCCCGGGGAACTTCCCAACCAGGGATGTAACCTGGGTCTCCTGCATTGTAGGCAGATTCTTTACTATCTGAGCCACCAGGGAAGGCCTTTACTTGTATAAACCTAGTGATTAAAATTTTTAATTTCAGCATGTTACATACTATGGGGACGATTTCTGCCTCTTTTGAAGTGCTGTACTTTGTTGACTTTTTTTGGAAAGGAAAAAAAAATCCCTGTCAAATTAAAACATCAATTGCAATAGTCTCATATTTTTTCTTCTATAATGTTATGCTTTGCAGTTGATGGTGTCTTAGATTTGATTAAATAGGTTACGTGACAGCCTGTTGAATAGCATTTAAAAATGTTCTCCAACCTTTAGACATTTAAAAATTTCCCTCTAATGCCTTAAATGATACCTTTGCTAGAAATACAATCAATCTAAGGCTAAGCTGTCACCAAAACTTCATATTTCACTCTGATAGGCTGTTTTGGCCCTTCCCTCAGCAATTCTGTATTTATGGTGGGTATGCAGAATTGGGACACAAATCCTACACTGAAAATTTGGCTACTGGTTAAAGAATATGATTTTGGATTATTAAATGTGATGAGAAGATCAAGCCATTGTACTATGATTTTGGCCTCTGCCAAACTAAACATTCCTTAAGATGCTGCTGTGAAGATAAATGAGAGCCATTTGACTAAACGTATGCAAAACGCTTCAAAAGCAGTTAAAGGAAGTAACTGTCCAAAAGCTATAAAAAAAAAAACACAAAAAACGAGAAGGTAGGTTGGTCAGTGGCTTCTAAACTCAAACATATGCCACCTAGCAGTGGCGTTACTCTTGAAAGGTAATTGAGTGGTTCCCAGTCTGCCTTTTTTAAAAGTTACATCTAGAATTAGTTAAGTACGTTATGGTATATTCATACAATGGACTAAAAGGCAGCACTGAAAATAAGTAGCCCACTGTTCCTGACAATCACAATGCTGAACAAGAGACCAGCAATGATCACACAGGTGAATTCACTTGGGGATGGTTCATCAGTTAGGACTCCTAGGGTCTGTGTACTTTTCAAAGTGCACATTTCAGTAGTGAGTTTAAGCGCATGCCTGCATGCTAAGTTCCTTCAGTCGTGTCCGACTCTGCGTGACACTACGAAGTGTAGCCCGCCAGGCTCCTCTGTCCATGGGATTCTCCAGGCAAGAATGCTGGAGTGGGTTGCCATGCCCTCCTCCAGGGGATCTTCCCCACCCAGGGACCGAACCTGCATCTCTTATGTCTCCTGCCTTGGCAGGCGGGCTCTTTACCACTAGTGCCACCTGGGAAGTTTCTGGCAACATATATTGGTTGTGGTAGTTTTTCTTAGATTGATATGCTATCTGAAAAATCTGCAGAGGAATCCTAAAAATGCTAAAATGTTGACAAAACAGAAAATGACAAGAATTCAAAGGGCATCAGTATAAACGGCAAAACTGCCATATGCAATGCAGACATTTTAGATATACTCATAAGAATAATGTATTCATACATATATTCATAAGAATATATTTCTATGCGAAGCTATATTCATCTTGACTATACTCCGTAAATATGTTCATAATGAGAACTGGTGAATTTGGTATATTCAGCAATGAACATATTTATAAGAAGAATATATACAAGAAGACTATGTTCATGAATATATTCATAGGACAATTGGTAAATCTGTCAGATTTGATGAATTGACTTTTGGCAAATTGACCCAAAAGCCCTGCCTGGGGATGGATGGATGGATGCTAGGGAGGAGAGTTAACAGCTTATCAACCAGCTGGGACAGGCAAAATCTTAGCTTTCCCAGGAGTGTTTCTTAGGGAGAGTTTAGGAGTGAGCTCCTGGGAACAGAATTATCTGAGATTAAATCTACCCAGTGGCTAAACTAGTTCCACAGCACCAAACTGCAGGCCAATGCTCACAATTGCTCCACTGATCCAAGACGCACAAATAGTTAAGCAGTGTCTTGGGCTGAACCCGTGTCCCTGCCTCAGGCCCCAGAGGCACTCAGCAGCAGAACAAAAGTAAGGACTCACCCATCAGCAGGGCAGGAGATGCCTCCAGACCACAGCCCTGCAGCTCACTGCTCAGCCCTTGCTTCCCGCTCAGACGTGTTATCTGTGATCACACAGCCTGAAGACCTTGTTGTGTGTGTGCACATGTGAGTGCATGTCCAGATTACAGAAAATGTCAGCCTCGAGCTCTGTCATGCCCCACCTGACCCCCCACCCCACCCCCGAGTCCTCCCGAAACAGCTCATCAAACTCCAGGAAGGACCATTCTCCAGACCTGGCCTCCCAGGGCGTGCGGGCCAGCCTGGTGTCCAGCAGAGGGGGCCCGTGCTCTGCTCTGCCCCGAGCCTGCCCCCAAGCATCCAGGACACAGGCTGTCTCCAACCTGCTCAGCCTGTTCTTGCCACAGAGGGGCCCACAGCCTCTCCTGCTTCTCTCCTTGGGGCCCTCATGGCTGCCCACCCTCCTGACCACCTGCCCTCCCCCAGGCTCCCTGGCCCTCCATCCTCTGCCATCCCCAGGCAGTTCCACACGCCCTCTGGGACAGGACAAGAAGGAAGCGCTGGATTCTGAAGAATAACATCTGCATTCCAGTCCCAGCTCCACCAAGACCAGTAGTAACACAGCCTCGGGCCACTGACACAGATCCATCTTAGAGGTGAGAGAAGGGCCCCCAAACAGGACCATCTACGGCCCGTGTTTCACACAGTGCTTGACCCGTGCTTCTTGTCTAATTACAAAGTTTCCACCTGAAATAGGTGGGAGAAGTTCCCCAGGTCAGAAAATCAGATGCCTCTGGGGATCACCTCACCCAAGTTCCCTACTTTCTGAGTAGTTCACACTTCAAATAACGCGTCTGGAGGTCTTCTCTGCACCTTGGACCTCTCCCAAGCAGGGTAACGATGGGTTAGTCCATGCCAAGAAGGGTGCTAGTTGCTTACTATTATCATCGTTTTTTCAGCATTTCTGTCCCAGGCTGGGGCAGATACCAGCAGGTCTGTGGCCTCAAGAGCCTGCATGCTGAGCCCAGGGAACAGGGTGCATGGCTGACATGGGTGCTCATATATACAAGTGCCACATCTATAAAAAGCATAGATTCACATCCTGTCCTTGGNAGTAGTAACACAGCCTCGGGCCACTGACACAGATCCATCTTAGAGGTGAGAGAAGGGCCCCCAAACAGGACCATCTACGGCCCGTGTTTCACACAGTGCTTGACCCGTGCTTCTTGTCTAATTACAAAGTTTCCACCTGAAATAGGTGGGAGAAGTTCCCCAGGTCAGAAAATCAGATGCCTCTGGGGATCACCTCACCCAAGTTCCCTACTTTCTGAGTAGTTCACACTTCAAATAACGCGTCTGGAGGTCTTCTCTGCACCTTGGACCTCTCCCAAGCAGGGTAACGATGGGTTAGTCCATGCCAAGAAGGGTGCTAGTTGCTTACTATTATCATCGTTTTTTCAGCATTTCTGTCCCAGGCTGGGGGAGATACCAGCAGGTCTGTGGCCTCAAGAGCCTGCATGCTGAGCCCAGGGAACAGGGTGCATGGCTGACATGGGTGCTCATATATACAAGTGCCACATCTATAAAAAGCATAGATTCACATCCTGTCCTTGGTTTTGGGGGTGAATCAAGAATAAGGAAGGAGTTTCCCTCTGTGCCTGTCCACTGACTCCCACCCAACCCCCGAGGCTTGCTCCCCAGCCCTGGGCCGTACCTTCCACTTTGGGCTTGGCCTCAGCCAGCCGCTCCTGGAACTTCTTCTTGAAGAAGAGAGCCTGCAGCCGCTGCTGGTAGTGGTCAATCCTGTGGACAGGGCGAGCTGCATGGTGAGGCAGCCCCCACCCTCCTTGGCCTGCCCACCTCCCCACCCTCCTTGGCCTGCCCACCCCCGCTGCCTCCTGCCATGCCCGCTGCTCTGACCGGCTCATCTCATAGAGGAAGCGGTCTGCCCCCGTCCTTGCCAGCTCTAGCCCCACCACCCCGCTGCCTCCTGCCACGCCCACTGCTCTGACCGGCTCATCTCATAGAGGAAGCGGTCCGCGCGGGCCATCCGCTCGATCTCATGCTTGTGCTCCTCTAGGAGGTCAACATCGCTCTTCTCCGGGATGAACTTGAGGAGCTGCGGAGGGGAAAGTCAGAAAACTGGTGAGAAGCTGTCACGGGGGTGCAGCCAATGGAAACCCCCCAACATTGACCAGGCTTAGATGAGGAGGGGACCCCCAACTCTGTCAGAGAGAGGCATCCTCATCCGGATGGTTCATGTTTAATCTGCTCCAAGGGATTCAGGGCACCCAGCTCCGGACTTCCTTCCTTCTTTTTTCACTTTTTAAAAGTGAGCTATAACTTACATATGGTAAACTTACATACAGTGTTCTTAAGTGTACAGCTCAATGAGCTTTTTCTTTTTAAACCAACGTGATTGAGGTATGTGAAAGTCTTAGTCAAGTCTGACTCTCTGAGACCCATGGACTGTAGCCCTCCAGGCTCCTCTGTCCATAGAATTCTCTAGAAAAGAATACTGGAGTGGGTAGCTGTTCCCTTCTCCAGGGGATCTGCCCAACACAAGGATTGAACCCAGGTCTCCTGCATTTCAGGAAGAATCTTTACCATTTTTTTTTATCGCAGGCAGATTATTTACCACCAATTTTAGTTCAGTTCAGGTGCTCAGTCGTGTCTGACTCTTTGCAACCCCACGGACTGCCACATGCCAGGCCTCCCTGTCCATCACCAACTCCTGGAGTTTACTCAAATTCATGTCCATTGAGTTGGTGATGCCATCCAACCATCTCATCCTCTATCATCCCCTTCTTCTCCCACCTTCGATCTTTCCCAGCATCAAGCATTTTCAAATGAGTCAGTTCTTCACATCAGGTGGCCGAAGTATTGGAGTTTCAGCTTCAGCATCAGTCCTTCCAATGAATATTCAGGACTGATTTCCTTTAGAATGGACTGGTTGAATCTCCTTGCAGTCCAAGGGACTCTCAAGAGTCTTCTCCATCAATTTATTGAGGTATGCTGCTGCTGCTACTGCTAAGTCGCTTCAGTCATGTCCAACTCTGTGCGACCCCATAGATGGCAGCCAACCAAGCTCTGCCATCCCTGGGATTCTCCAGGCAAGAACACTGGAGTGGGTTGCCAGTTCCTTCTCCGATGCATGAAAGTGAAAAGTGAAAGTGAAGTTGCTCAGTCATGTCCGACTCTTTGTGACTCCATGGACTGCAGCCTACCAGGCTCCTCCATCCATGGGATTTTCCAGGCAAGAGTACTGGAGTGGGGTACCACTGCCTTCTCCATTATTGAGGTATAATTTACATAAAATAAAATGTATCCATTTAAAATATACAACTCAATGAATTTTGATAAAACTATCTTGAGAGTCCCATGGACAGCAAGGAGATCAAATCAGTCAATCTTAAAGCAAATCAACCCTGAATATTCATTGGAAGGACTGATGCTGAAGCTCTAATACTTGGCCACCTAATGTGAAAAGTGGATTCATTGGAAAAGACCCTGATGCTGGGAAAGACTGAGGGCAGAAGGAGAAGGGGGCAAAAGAGGATGAGATGGTTGGATGGCATCACTGACTCAATGGACATGAGTTTAAACAAGCTCCAGGAGATAGTGAAGGGCAAGGAAGACTGGCATGTTGAGGTCCATGGGGTTGCAAAGAGTCGAACATGACTTAGTGACTGAATAACAGCAACAAATCCACTAATTGAACCATCCAGATTAAGATACAGAAGATTTTCATCCCCTGCAAAGTTCCCTTGTGCTACTTTAATAAGCAAAGTCACCTCTTCCTCCAGTATAGCCTCTCAACTGAACTCTATCACCTTAGATCAAATTTAGCTATTTTTTTTTTGGCCATGCCACACAGCAGGTGGGATCTTAGTTCCCTGATCAGGGATTGAACCTGTTTCCCCCTGCAATGGAAGTGCGGAGTCTTAACCACCAGATCACCGGGGAAGTCCCAAATTTGGCTATTCTTGAACTTATTCTTGAACAAATGATGCTGTGTGCTCTTTCTGGGGTCTGGTTTCTTTCACTTAACAGAATGTCTGAGACTCATTCACATTTAGGTATGAAAGTGAAAGTGGAGAGTGAAAAAGTTGGCTTAAAGCTCAACATTCAGAAAACGAAGATCATGGCATCCGGTCCCATCACTTCATGGGAAATAGATGGGGAAATAGTGGAAACAGTGTCAGACTTTACTTTTGGGGGCTCCAAAATCACTGCAGATGGTGACTGCAGCCATGAAATTAAAAGGTGCTTACTCCTTGGAAGAAAAGTTATGACCAACCTAGATAGCATATTGAAAAGCAGGGACATTACTTTGCCGACTAAGGTCCATCTAGTCAAGGCTATGGTTTTTCTTGTGGTCATGTACGGATATGAGAGTTGGACTGTGAAGAAGGCTGAGCGCTGAAGACTTGATGCTTTTGAACTGTGGTGTTGGAGAGGACTCTTGAGAGTCCCTTGGACTGCCAGGAGATCCAACCAGTCCATTCTGAAGGAGATCAGTCCTGGGATTTCTTTGGAAGGAATGACGCTAAAGCTGAAACTCCAGTACTTTG
>SJYQ01011815.1:6681-24237 GCA_006410935.1 Redunca redunca
CTCTGCTTATGTTAACTGATAAGGATTAATTCTTTCTGGTAGGGAATGTAGAAATTTATATCAAGAATCTTAAAAGGTTTTTTTTTTTTACTTTTTTTAAAATCAAAAATTTTTTAATTTGACATAAATAATTTCACCTTCAGGAATTTATGCTAAGAAAACAATCAAAATTGCAGCAAAGATTCAAAAACATTTTTAAAAATCAAAGCATTATTTAAAATAGCAAATAAAGTAAATGTTTAAAAGTAAATGGAATGACTGATGGAATGATGATAGCATGAAATATCACAGATATAATACTGAAGAAAAATTCCCCCCCGAAAAATAACAATGTGAAAAATAAGATTAAGTAAATAGGATATGGATGCTTTAGATTCAGATAAAATATGAACTCAACTATATGGTGAGAGGAAGAGGGTAAATCAGAGTGAAATATAATGTGAAATATGGAGGATTTCAATTTTTTCATTTTTTCAAATTTTCCAATTTTCCCATAAGAGGAAAACAATCCACCTTATGATAAGAAAAAGGTATTTTAGAGTATGTGAGGGGAAGGTAGGAACAGTAAAAGGAAATCAACTTGTATTTTTCAGCCCCCAGAGGTGGTTTTCCTGGTACCACTGTATGTGAATTTTTTCCCTAAGTACCAAATTCTTTTTTTGCCTCTTCACATTGTTCATGGGGTTCCTGTGTCAAGAATACTGGAATGGGTTGTCATTTCCTCTCCAGCAGGTCAAGAAACAACAGTTAGAACTGGACATGGAACAACAGACTGGTTCAAAATTGGGAAAGGATTACGTCAAGGCTGTATATTGCTACCCAGCCTATTTAACTTCTATGTAGAGTACATCATGTGAAATGCCAGGCTGGATGAAGCATAAGTTAGACTCAACAAGATTGCTGGAAGAAATAACAACCTTAGATATGCAGATGACACCACTGGATGTGTGTTAGTCACTCAATTGTGTCCAAGTCTTTGGGACCCCATGGACTGTAACCTACCGGGCTTCTCTGCCCACAGAATTCTCCAGGCAAGCATATTTGGAGTGCATTGCCATTTTCTACTCCAGGGGATCTTCCCATCCCAGGGATCGAACTGGAGTCTCCTGCATTGTGGGCAGATTCTTTATCATCTGAGCCACTGTGGAAGATGCTGATACCACTTAATAGCAGAAAATGAAGAGAAATTAAAGAGCCTCTTGATGAAGTCATGAAAGAGGAGAGTGAAAAGCTGGCTTGAAACTCAATATTCAAAAAACTAAGATCATGGCATCCAGTCTCATCACTTAAAGGGCAAACAGAAGGTGAAAAAGAGGAAGCAGTGAAAGACTATTTTCTTGGGCTCCAAAATCACTACAGATGGTGACTGCAGACATGAAATTAAAAGACACTTGCTCCTTGGAAGAAAAGCTGACAATTCCAGACAGCATATTCAAAAGCAGAGACATCACTTTGCTGACAAAGGTCTGTATAGTCAAAGCTACGTTTTTTTCAGTAGTCATGTGCAAATGTGAGAGATGGACCATAAAGAAGGCTGAGCACCAAAAAACTGGTGCTTTTGATTTGTGCTGGAGGAGATTCTTGAGAGTCCCTTGGAATGCAAGGAGATCTAACCAGTCAATCCTAAAAAAATCAACCCCAAATATTCACTGGAAAGACTGATGCTGAAGCTGAAGCTCCAATACTTTTTAGCTACCTGATGCAAGGAGCCAACTCACTGGAAAAGACTCTGAGGTAGGAAAGACTGAGGGCAGGAAGAGAAGGGGATGACAGAGGATGAGATGACTGAATGGCGTCACTGACTCAATGGACATGAGTTTGAGCAAACTCTGGGAGATAGTGAAGGGCAGAGGAGCCTGGCATGCTGCAGTCTGTGTGGTTGCAAAGAGTTGGACACGAGTAAACAACAACAATAACAACCAAATTCTTAGTTTGGGTTTAGCAGAGGATTATGAAAAACAGCAAAAAGAGTCTGAGGTCACAGAATAAAACTAAAGGCAAACCAGAAAACTCGTGGGAATTCCATAGTTTTTCAGTCATACCTCACACATCTTTGTAGGGAAACATTTTGGGGGTGGGGACTTATACTTGTGCATATTTACAAGGGCTAAAACTGCCCCTCACGTCTCAAATAGCTCTTCCACCTGTGATTCAAAAGGCCTGTACTAAAATCAAAAAGCAAGGCAGCACAAATCTCAGCTCAATTAACTTCAAGCATCATTTCACGTAAGGAAGCTAGCTACTCCTCCAAAAGCATAAGAGAAGAAATGAGCACTCTAGCTTTAAAGAGCCTCACTCCTCTTTACTCCTTCTTTGCCTGCTTTAAAGGAGATAATAACGCCTGATTCATAACACCAGTACAACCAAAACTGCTTTGTGCTACAAGGTGAAGGTTTGGTGTGACAGAGAACAACCAATGAGTGGGCAAGGCAGGAGAATGATGAGTGGTGAGAGGTGGTGTGACATGCTGGTAAAGGAAAGAGGAGGAGCTCTGGAAGTAGCCTAAGCACACCAATCCCTCAGCAGCCCAGTTATAAAAAGCCTGGTCATCTCTGACCTCTATTGCCTTTCA
Organism: Redunca redunca; assembly: GCA_006410935.1. Lineage (NCBI taxonomy): Eukaryota > Metazoa > Chordata > Mammalia > Artiodactyla > Bovidae > Redunca > Redunca redunca. Next base: position 9,254 of record SJYQ01011815.1, read on the forward strand.
CTTTCCTGAAAGTAAGCTTCTAAGAGAGGAGAAGAGAGAGAGAGAAGAAAAAACAGATCAACATTCACACACACAATAAAACCTGGAAACAGAAGAGTTTTAAGTGAGGCTGTAAAATATAAATTTCCTAAATAATGACTTTAATTAAAAATATAAACGATTTTACTTTTCCCATTCATTCAGAATATTTAAAGCTTCTGTATCACTAAAAAGCTTCAGGGGAGACTTATGTAGATTCCTCTACTGTATCAGTTTCTTTTATATGTTTTAATTTTAAAATTACTGTGTTGCTTTTTCTTTGTTGTTCTTCTTAAATGAAAAGCACTCACTCAAAGAGATCAGACTGATTTAACAACATTAGGGCCAGAGCAGAAGTCATTTTTGAGGGCAAAGATTAGACTAAAATTAAAACATGGTATCACCAAGCTTATGATTTTAAGATTTAAGTAGCTATGAGCTACTGTTAGTTATTTTGGGTGGTTTAAACTCTTCCAAGATACTTTTTGACCATTACAAGGGACCAGTGAAAACTGCTCCCAGCTAGAAACAGACATACCATGTGACTCATCAGACTCAGATATTCTGTTAAACAGAGATCACCTCACTTCAGCAATCGTGAGAAAAAAACAGGAGGTACCCACCTCATTAAGACACCAGAGAACAGAAAACTTTAAGGTAGAAAAAAAAAATGTTTTTAGTACTAGTAACCTTTATAATTAATACCTGAATAACTTATTATCTAAGTATCAAACAGGGCCAAACCACTGTGCTGAGCTGTGATCTTCAGAACACAATTCTGGTTTATTTGGAAAACAAATAGGGGAGGAAGACTGTGCCTAAAACAGAATAAAAGCGAATAATACAGTTTCTGTCACTGGGGATATCCTGTAATTCATGTTAGTACACTGGCAAACCCTTCCATAAATCAGCCTATGAGTTCATTTCTGTTCAACACTTTTCTTGATGCCATTAAAGGTCTCAGGTCACAATTTTAGTTCACCACTCAGGCAAGACTGTCAGAACCACAGAACCTGAAGACAGAAACTCTGTTATCGAGTTCATCTCCCGTATTTTGCAGACATGAGGCCCACAGTCACATCTAGGGTAGACGTATGGACTAGGTTATCAACTTTCAGGGGAGCTCCCAGTCCATCTGGAGAGTCCACAGTGTGGTGGCTGCTCTATGCAGCCTCTATGTAGCTCTGTGTAGCCCCCCAGTGGAGCTGCCCTTCAGAACACTGAACGCCAGGACAGCCCCGGACCACAATGGCACCTACCAGCTCTGTCACTGGAGTCCATGTCTGACAGTAAGTCACTGCTTTCTATCTTAGGATTATGGATCTGTGGATCAAATAACTGCCTGCTTTTCAGATGACCAAAGAATGACATTTTAACCCCAAACTTTCTGGAAACCAAAGTATTGTGACTAAAGGCTTCTTGAAGGCTATTAGTACCTCATTACAGAAGTTAGTCAACCACTAAGCAATACAGGGCTCCCCAGGTGGTGTGAGTCGCAAAGAACCCACTGGCCAATGCGGGAGAAAGAAAAGAGATGAGAGTTTGATCCCCAGGATGGGAAGATTCCCTGGAGAGGGGCATGTCAACCCACTCCAGTATTCTTTCCTGGAGGATCCCCCCATGGACAGAGGAGCCTGATGGGTTACAGTCCATGGAGTCGCAGTCTGGACACACCCACAAGCGATATAAATTTAGTTTGGGGCTCTACCTCTATCTGTAATTATTTCCTTATAAAATTATGCTCCAAAGTGAGTTTCTCAAAACCATATATACTGTAATAGGGTCCTGTATGCTCCTTGTCCAAGATAATTTAGCATGATGGCAAACCTAAGTGCACAAACATTCAGGTCTCTGGAATTTGCATAGGTATCCTATAACGGATGAAACAAGGTTTCTAAAATATAAAAATGAACTTTTTTGAACAGAGAAATATCTCTTTTTTTCTATTTATGAAAGAAATATCTGTCATGTAAAAAATGTGAAAATATCCAAAAGTATATACTGTCAATCAAAAGTGACCTCATCACTCTAAAATCCAGTTTTCACTGTAGGGTAACGGACTGAAGTCAGACTGCCTGCATTAAATTCTGGTTCTGCTGCTTAAGAGCTGGAAGACCTCTCAGGGTGTTGGCATCCTTATCTATAAACAGAGACCATGAAAGCATGTGAGAATTATAACGAGTGTTGATTAAGTACTTTACAAAGTGTAGGAATTATTCCAAGTACTTAAAACATGTTAACCAATTTTAACAAAGTAGTTGATTGATATGAGTTAAAGCACTTAGAATAGTGCCTGGGATTTAGTCAAGGGCTCATTAAATGCTAACTGTTGCTATGGCCTTCCAAAACTTTAATGTCCATATAAACATACACACACACACACACACACACACACACACACAGTTTCAACAAAATGCATTTATATAAAATGTTCTGGAAATTAAAGCAAAAATAAACAAATGGGATCTAATCAAAATTAAAAGCTTCTGCACAACAAAGGAAAATATAAGCAAGGTGAAAAGACAGCCTTCTGATTGGGAGAAAATAATAGCAAATGAAGCAACTGACAAACAACTAATCTCAAAAATATACAAGCAACTTATGCAGCTCAATTCCAGAAAAATAAATGACCCAATCAAAAAATGGGCCAAAGACCTAAATAGACATTTCTCCAAAGAAGACATACGGATGGCTAACAAACACATGAAAAGATGCTCAACATCACTCATTATCAGAGAAATGCAAATCAAGACCACAATGAGGTACCACTTCACACCAGTCAGAATGGCTGTGATCCAGAAGTCTGCAAGCAATAAATGCTGGAGAGGGTGTGGAGAAAAGGGAACCCTTTTACATTGTTGGTGGGAATGCAAACTAGTACAGCCACTATGGAGAACAGTGTGGAGATTCCTTAAAAAATTGCAAATAGAATTGCCTTATGACCCAGCAATCCCACTGCTGGGCATACACACCGAGGAAACCAGAATAGAAAGAGACACATGTACCCCAATGTTCATCGCAGCACTGTTTATAATAGCCAGAACATGGAAACAACCTAGATGTCCATCAGCAGATGAATGGATAAGAAAGCTGTGGTACATATACACAATGGAGTATTACTCAGCCATTAAAAAGAATACATTTGAATCAGTTCTAAGGAGATGGATGGAACTGGAGCCGATTATACAGAGTGAAGTAAGCCAGAAAGAAAAACACCAATACAGTATACTAACGCATATATATGGAATTTAGAAAGATGGGGATGATGACCCTGTATGCGAGACAACAAAAGAGACTCAGATCTATAGAGTGAACTTTTGGACTCTGGGGGAGAGAGAGAGGGAGAGGGTGGGATGAGATGGGAGAATGGCAATGAAACATGTATACTATCAAGTAAGAAACGAATCGCCATTTGATATCTGATGCAGGATGCAGGATGCTTGGGACTGGTGCAAGGAGAGGACCCAGAGAGATGGTATGGGGTGGGAGGTGGGAAGGGATTCATGTTTGGAAACGCTTGTACACTCGTGGTGAATTCATGTTAATGTTTGGCAAAAGCAACACAGTAATGTAAAGTAAACTAAAGTTAAAATAAAAATTAAAAAAAATAAAATATAAAAAAATAAAATGTTCTGTAACTTGCTTTTTCCCTAACTTGCAGACATCCTTCAGTGTTAATTCCAACCGATCCACTTTATCCTTTGTAAGCAACAAATAGTAATAATATTTACTAACATATAATAACACATTATACTAACACATAATGAATTGTTTTGTACTAGACACTGTGCTTTGTGTATCATCTCACTTAACCCTCTGCTACTGCTTAGTCTCTCAGTCCTGTCAGACTCTTTGGGACTCCACAGACTGTAGCCCATCAGGCTCCTCTGTCCGTGGGATTTCCCAGGCAAGAATACTAGAGTGGGTTGTCCTTTCCTTCTCTAGGGGATCTTCCCAACTCAGGGATCAAACCTGCATCTCCTGCTTGGCAGATGGATTCTTTACCACTGAGCCACATGAGAAGCCCCTACTTAATCCTCACAAGACGCCTAAAATGAATGTGCCTTTATTAGAGAGGAGGGCGGTGAGACTTCGCTGGATTAAGTAACTTGCCCAAGAACATGGTGGAACCAGGATTTGAACTTGGTTCCTCTGTGACTAAGGGTCCAAGCACACTTCATTCTCTATAGTGCCATACTTTTTAACCAGTGTCCACTAAACCAATGTTCAAATGGTCTCCACTGATGGATGAGGAGGGGATTTTTCACAATACTACAATGAATATATTAGATCATAGACTGTGCATGCTTTCTCCTATTTCCTTATTATGTTCTTCCAGACATGCAACTGCTAAGTCAAATCATTCACGCATTTAAAATTCTGATACACACAGCAAGGTTGTTTTCCAGAGATATAAAACCAATTGATCAACCACAGTTATGGGAGAGAGCCAAAACTAGTCACTGTCCATCTTTCTAATCTTGGCCAGCCCAATAGGACACCTTAGTTTTGCTTATGCATTTCTTTGACTATAATGAGCTCCCAGGTAGCTCAGTGGTAAAGAATCTGCTGGCAATTCAGGAGATGCAAATTCAATCTCTGGATTGGGAAGATCCCCTGGAGAAGGAACTGGCAACCTACTCCAGTATTCTTGGCTGGAAAATGCCATGGACAGAGGAACTGGCTGTCTACAGTCCATGGGGTCGCAGAGTCAGACATGACTGAGTTACACACATACAATGAGTTAACCAATTTGCATGTATTTTTAAATAATTATTTCTTCCTTTGTAAGCTGCCTGATTTACATTCTTTGCCCAGCTTAAACCATACCATAATGCCCATATTGAAACAATTTCCATTTATACAATTTAAGAAAATTTAGTCCATGCAGGAACTGTAGTTATTACAACAGCACAAGGTACTTTCCTATAAATCAACAGTATCAAATCAAAAGTGTCATAAAGCTCAAAGTCTGAAAATATATGCAGAAATATAACTTTCCAAACTAAAACTTTCTGTGATTCAGATGTGACATTAAGACCCTGCTGTGTAGACCCTATTGATTTGGACCAGCATATATAAATTTTTAATAATGTCAAATTATTCTTCAGCAGAAACTCCCCAACTTAGATAACAATTCTCTAGAAGGCAACTAATCAATGTCCTTCTCATTATCCTGATCATCACTGTCATCATCGCAGCCAACCTGACATGCCAGATAGTACCGTGTGCCTCCTCCCAGGTAACCTCACGACAATCAGAGGCGGGAGATACTATTTCTGCATTTTCCTGAGAAACTGAGGCTCAGAAAGATGAAGTCATTTGCCAGAGGCCTCTTTAACTATCAAGTAGCAGAGTTGGGGTTTCAACCCCGTCTGACTCCAGAGCTATTGTTCTATTGTTCCAACATCATGTCTACCTTTTATGACCAGACTCAAGCGATTAAACAAAGCTAAAGTCAAAAATAAATCTGTAACTTCCAAAAGGCAACTCCAGAGAAGGGCTGGCCTTTTCTTACATGATCACCTTACTTACTCTTGACAAATCTTAAATTGCTGTATAATTGCTAGTTTTAAAGAAACTTCAAAGGATCGACTCTCTCATCCTTCCATCAGGAACAAGGCTGTGCTAACCTTCCTCCACTGTGCTAACCTTCCTCCACTGTGCTAACCTGACCTCTGGTCCACACAGCTATAGAAGCTGTTTAAAAAGTTTCATAATCTTGCTGGGAACCTTTGGTGTCTTCATTTACTTGTCTAAATAGGGAAAAAGTATCAGAATGTTTTGCTATATGAGCGGGAGGATTAACCAACATTGAGAGGCTTCCAGAATCTTGGCAAAGATACCATCATGTGGGTTGAAGTCCATCCAGGTTTAAGCTGTATCAAGATGGGGTCACAGTAGCCCTGAAATAACCTGAGAATAGAAAGGTCTCTTGGTGGTGACAAAGGAGTCCTTCTTATCTGCTTGGCAGTCTTATAATCAGAGGATTCTTACATCCAACCTAAATCTTTCCCACTGAAGTTCAAGCCTATTTCCTTTTCTCATATTTGCCATAAAAAGAAAGAAATTCGCTGCAGCAATTAACTTGCTCAAATTCTCACAGCAAATTTTAAAAAAGTAGCTGGAACCAGTACTGATTTTCTTTGATTCTCTTCATTGCATAATCAAAAGGTTTCAGTCCTTTTTTGCTAAGGGAAGAATTGCTTGTTTCTTGCAAGAAAACTGTGAAACTGGTTTGAAAATAAAGTTGCTTTATTTATCACTCTTCATGACCGGTACTTAACTGAGACAAAAGCCCTTCAGCAGTGCTTTTAAAGGTCTTTATCAACAAAAATAAAACCATAGGTAACTTTCTCAAACCCTTCTGTGTCAGATACAGTGCTAAACATTTAACATTTTTTCATCTTCACAACAATTTTTGAAGTAGATGCTTCTCACATTTACAAATGAGGAAACTGAGGCTTAGTTAAGTCGCCATCCCAAAGCCACAGAGGTAGTAAATGGAACCGATTCTGCCTTATAACTTAGCCTAAGCTTATAACCCACTCTACTACATCGTCTCCCATCTGACCTTTATTTTAACTGGGTAAATAAGCCTCTGTTTATGGAGCACTTTGTTTCTAAGAGCTCCAAGTTCTTTATAATAAATTTTAGGTTCCTCATCTCTTTTCAACACAAAATTTGTGCAAATATGACAACCACAAGATTTCACGGAACTAAAGAGAATCATCTTAAGAATGCAGCAAACACCTTAAAAATCTAAGGAAAATAAATTATGTACACCAAGATTTAGAGTCTGAGTTTGAGCAACTACAGAACTTCTGCACGAGACAACCATCTGGTAACAATCCATTTTGAAACTCTACCCTGTTCCATCAATCTACTTATTTATTTATTTATTCTCATAACTAAACCAAGCTATTTTCAGAGCTTGTAAAATATATTTTGACATCTTGTTGGAAAAGACTCTCCTCTTTTGTTTTCCTCCCAAATTTTTATACACTCTTTTATCTGAATTTTAGATTCTGTTCTTAAAGTTCAATTAAAAACACTGTTGGGATTTTGACTAGGTATCAGTTTTTTGAAAAGGAGGAGGAAAGGGCATGGCGGTTTAAGCACATCCAGCCTCAGCCACTGGTGGTTCAGCTGGTAAAGAATCCACCTGCAATGTGGGAGATCTAGGTTCGATCCCTGGGTTGGGAAGATCCCCTGGAGACGGGAACGGGTGCCCACTCCGGTATTCTGGCCTGGAGAATTCCATGGACTGTATAGTTCATGAGGTCACAAAGAGTCGGACATGACTGAGTCACTTTCAGCCTCAGCCTCAGGATTAAAATTATCAATTTGATTTTGGTTCCTTTGCCAAGGTATTTCTATCACCTGGGAAACAAATATCCAAACTGAAGGTTAAGGTTTTTAAAATTCTTTTAAATATATATATATATATTTGACTGTACTGGGTTTTAATTGCAGCGTGTGGGATCTAGTTCCTCGACCAGGGATTGAACCTGGACTCCCTGAACTGGGAATTCTGAGTTTTAGCCACTGGACCACTAGAGAACTCCCTAAAGATCCCTTTTTAAAAGTGGCATCCAAACTTAGAGTGTCTCTTATTGATTATAGGGGAAAAAAAATCAATATTCAGTAAACCTACCAGGTGGTGGCTGAAAGGCTGGCTTTCAGGATGACCAAAGACAGAGAGATAGAAGACACCAGCTAACAGTTCCACTGGTTTAGGTAACTGATCATTACCTGGCCAATTATGATCAAATAATTGGCATCATAAGCACCCCTTATACACCTGACATTCTGCTAGTAAGAAGAGACCTAAATAGTAAGAGAAGTGACCTGAGCACTTAAAATCTGATGATCTGTTGAAAAAAGCAATACGAACCCACAAAAACCATCAGTGCATGTGACAAATATGCCCAGGTGAGCCTACGTGATGTAAGCAGGGCTTCAAACAGGGAAAGATCAGTGTGGGCTGCAGCGCCCAATAAAAACTAATAAGTTGGCTAAACTCAGCTCCAGCTTACCTGAATGTGCTAGTCAAAATTTAATGACAGCTTTTTAGGAGCCTAGGTTAAGAAAAACAGTGATGAGCTCACCTTGGTTTATAAATCACGACTCAGCCAAACTCCCAGCATCCTGATAAAAGGGCAGATAGCCCATGAGCACGCCATCTCTCACTGTTCTCGAAGTAGCTACTCCAGATGACACATAGAAACTGTGTCGGGCACAGGATTAACCCAGTGGGAAATCCCCAAACACTCTGCAGCATGAGGGCTATTAAATACCAGAACCTGATCCTACTCCCCTATACTCAACCTGAAAAGTCCCTGTTCCAGAGGACTCACATCCACAGAAACTCCACCCAGTTTCCTCACATCATGGAAATTCACTAGTTTACTCAGAAGACCTAGTACGGGGGTGCCTTGATTTGTGGAAAGAGGTAGTTCTTTCCAAAAGCACTGAGTCAAAAATTTTTACCAGCACTAGACTTGTTCAAAGTAAAAAGAAAGGAATAAAAGAATATTTTTTTTAGTTGAATAAACAGGATGAGCACTGTATCTCCTCCCAAGGAACAAAAAACCAATGCTAAACATAGCTGGGAAAACTGGTTAGGGGCAATGGGGGTGGAACTCTTAAAAAAAATTTTAATCTTATGCAAACTCTACAGATATTAATTTTTAAATATTATTAGATAATGCAAAGCAAGACATCTCAGTGACTTTTTTAACCAACCTGATATGTCAACAAGCATTACTTATGGTATTTTCTTTGAAAATGCACAGAAAACTTACTTGTGAGTTAGTTTTAAGACCTGTGCATGCATGCTAAGTCATTTCAGTCTTGTCCGACTCTTTGTAACTCTATGGACTGTAGCCTGCCAGGCTCCTTTGTCCATTGGATTCTCCAGGCAAGAATACTGGAGTGGGTAGCCATTCCCTTCTCCAAGGGGTCTTCCCAACTCTTACATCTCCTACAATGGCAGCCACCTAGCCATTACCTAGCCATTACCACTAGCACCACCTAGGAAGCCCTGGGAAGTTTTAAGGCAGCTTCACTAAAATGAGGAAGTTAAGACCATTTATTCATCTGAGGTTCCTTCTCAATCTCATGACACTATTTATACTTTTTAAAGGTAAGTTTTAGCACTTTAAGCATATGAAAAGTATTCATACAAAAGCCTCAGAACCCAATTTCTAATGAGATACACTGTAAATCATAAAACATTGCCTCATACCCTGTAGCTTTTAAGTGAAACTTGGATAATTCAGTGGGTTGTACATTTTTAGAAGTGAAATAAACACTCTGTATAGTTCCCTACATAATTCAGGAGTTGTGAAGATCAAGTGGGAGAGATAAAATTGCTTTCTAAAGGGCAAAACACTATTCAATGTGCGGTTATACATACACTAGACAATAAAACTTCTACATCCGGGATGAGTATGTCTGGGGAGAGAAGGAAGGGAAGGACCACAAAAGCATTTCAGATTCTATCTGTAATGTTTTGTTATCTCAATAAAAACTCAGGCAAACAGAGCAAAAAGTTAAGATTTGTGCACCAGGTACATGAATGTTCTTTCCATTTTTCTAACTTTATAATAATCCATAATTAAAAGGAAGCTTCTAATATAATCTTGAGAAAATAAAAATGACAAAGATTCCAAGAACTTTTAAAGGTTTCCTGTGGATAAACTTTTTTAAAGCTATTTAACCTTATACATAGAGTATCTTCCTTTCTCTAACAACTGTCTATTTTCTTTACTAATATGGTCACCGATTCTTTTCTCCCTTACACTTCCATCTAACAGAATCTAAATAAAACAGCACAGCTCTCTCCAGGGCATACAGATAAACAAAGCTCAGGGATATGGGCTCAGTGGACTTGATGGTTTTGGAATAGCTGGGAGGGGGATGAAGACTACCCCCCGCCCCCCAGTGGGAGAGACTGCCAGTTTTCTGGAGCCAAGCCTTCAGTGAGGCGTCATTATTTTGTCTGAAGTATAATGACTTCCCAGAATACCAAGAGATCTATATTCAAAAGATTAAAAACATATCCCATACATACTGAAATATTCTTAGATGAAATACTGTAACATTATCAAGAATTGTCTGTAAAATAATACAAAAAGAATGAGTATGGCTACAGATGAAATAAGATGCCATGATTTGGTAAAATCTGGTGATGGTACATGGGAATATATTATACTCTCCTCTGTATTTTTGTATATATTAAAATTTTCTCATAATTAAGCTTTCAAAAAATATCCCCAAACTAAGTTGTTTACTTATTATCACATTAGGGCTTCCCATGTGGCTCAATCGTAAAGAATCCACTTGCCAATGCAGAAGAAATGGGTTCGATCCCTGGGTCAGGAAGATCCCCTGGAGAAGGAAATGGCAAACCATTCTAGTATTCTTGCCTGAGAAATCCCGTGGACAGAGGAACCTGGCGGGCTACAGTCCATGAGGTCACAAAAGAGTCGGACAGGATTCAGCCACTAAAACAACAATTATCACAGTAAAAGCCTTTCCCATTTTAACTTGCTAGGCCTGTCCATGCAGGGTTAATCCTCATGCCATAACTCAGCTCTGTGCCGTGGCCTTAGCTACTCAGTCTCCTTGGTTCTGAGTTCATCCGTCTGAAAAAGTGAAAGGATTGGATGAGATGGTTAACTTCCCTATTGGCTATACCATGATTACTGGATTTATAAACTGACTTAGTTATTGAATAATACAGTTAAGAACTGCGCATGTTATTAGTAATACACTATGGTCACATAGGAGCATCCTTAATCCCTCATTTATTTATTTATTTGACAAACATTTAGGGAATGTGCACTATGTGCCTGGCAGTATTATATGTGGGTAGAATACAAAATTAAATGATGCAAAATCTCTGCCTTCAAGATCCAGTCTCACAGTGGAAAACATGTCTAAACAAATGACACCAATACAATGTATGATGACACTGCAGTGATGGAGGTGAAAATACTAGAAGGCTGGGGCTTCCTTGGTGGTCCAGTGGTTAAGTATCCACCTTGCAATGCAAGGGACACAGGTTCAATTCCTGGTCTGGGAAGAAGATCCCACATGCCTCAGAGCAACTAAGCCCATGTACCACAACTACTGAGCCTGTGTGCCACAACTAACGCAGCCCAGTACCTAGAGCCTGAGCTCTGCAACAAAGAGAAGCCAGTGCAATGGGAAGCCCAAGCACCATAACCAGAAGTAGTCCCCACTCGTCGCAACTAGAGAGAGCCTATGTGCAGCAATGGAGACCCAGCACAGCCAAAAGTAAATAATCTTCACGATGTGAGAAAGCATGGAATTGTAAGTAAATTCATATGCAAAGGGAGAGAGAAAGTAAGGTGCAGTAGATGAGACTGGAAAGAAAGCAGGGACCAGACTGAGAAGAACCCTGTATGCCACACAAAGGAATTTGGAGAGTTTCTTGAAAAGCGGTAAGAAAAGCATTTTAAAGATTTCTAAACCAGAAATGCTGTGGTCCAATTTACATTTTAGATGATCTGCTGGAACAGGAGTACAGATTTGGTGGTAGTTGGTGGTGTTTATAGAACAGAGGAGGGTAAAAAGGAAGGAAATTAAATCTAGTATTTAAGAGAAAACTAAAATGATCCAGTCCATGGGGTCACAGGCAGACATCACTGCACGACTGGACTGAACTGAAAACGGTCGAGCAGGAGATGCATGAGGCCTTGAACTGAGGTAGATGGAGATTCCTGAGATTCTGCTCTAGCGGCACCCTGAGGTTCAGAACAGGGAACAGAAAGCATACTCAGTTACATGAGGAAGTAGTTGTTAATGTACAGTAAAGGCAATCGGTTCCTTCTCTAAAGTATAAATGAAGCAAAGATCTTAGAAATGCAGGTTTTAGGTACTCTCCTATAATTCTACTTCTTTCTTCCAAGATAATACAGAAATTATAGCATGAGACATTCTCTATTCACCATTATTGAGGGGCCAGGTTCAAGCACAGTGCCACACATGTTGTTGTCATTGTTTAATTGCTAAGTCATGTCTGACTCTTTTGTGACCCATGGACTATAGCTGCCAGGCTCCTCTGTCCACGGGATTTCCCAGGCAAGAATACTGGAGTGGGTTGCCATTTCCTTCTCCAGGGAACCTTTCTGACCCAGGAACTGAACCCACGTCTCCTACACTAGCAGGTGGATTCTTTACCACTGAGCCACCAGGGAAGCCCCACATACAGCAGGTGCTTAACAAATGTGGGTTATGTGTTGGATATGATGAGTTTTCATAAGCTAATGAAACAGTGCCATGTGGTACAGGTGATTAACTCCCTGCTCACTGGCCATATTAGCAATGACTTGATCAAGAGCACCAGTAAGGAGAGATGAAAATTATTGTCCTGGTAATTTTATGCCCCTCTGAGACCCTCCCCACAACCCCCTATCTCCTTCAGATTTTTAGACCATATCAGCAATAATCCCCACACAAGGGAATGAGTGGATAGTTCAGTTATTATTTGAGTCAGACTACACCCAACATGTAGACTATTACAGAAGATACTTTTTTCCTTATAAATTACATTGTATCTTTTATCTGAGCTCCCAAAGGGGCACTTCTGAGAGTAGGATTAGGAGCGCTCAGTCAGTCCTAGGTGCTGCAAACCACATGGACTTCTGTTTCAATTTTTATAAAACAAAAGCAGTATTTTTCCCTCAGAAACCATTATCTTTATTTGAATAAAGATGATAAAAAAGAAAGCACAGGAAGGGAAGTCATCTAAACAACATCTTGCTATTAATGACTATTGTCTGAAAATTCTGCCCATCTGTTAAGTATTTACTTTCTTATACTTTTTAAGATTTTCTCAGCAGTAAGCCTATGCTACTAAACATCAAAACTTCAAAATCTGATCATCCAATTCCAAACTCATAACTTTATAAAATGTCAATATCACTTCAGACATTACTGACAATAACAACAATATATAATTAATAGTAATGAACTGAGCATTAATCATGAGTCAGGTAACAAGCTTAACACTTTATATACAATGTCTCATTTGATTTTGATCCTCACATTAACCCTAAGGAGTAGTACATAAAGTTAATACCACTTTGCAGTAGGGAAAAATGGGGTTCAGAGACATGTACCTTATCTGATATGATATATCCAAAACAATCCTGCTAGATCAGTAGCCCAGAACTCCACCACTCTGCAGTACTCTCTCTCCCAAACCCATTTAAGGATTAAAAAAAAAAACCCGGAGGCTCACAAAGTTGACAAGACTTGTTGAAGGGCACATATTTAGAAAAGCAGCCAGCATTAGGCTCATGGTTCAGGGCCTCTACCATTCCACCTCTAATACTGGGTCTGTTCCATGAAACAAATCATAATCACCCCATGGGAATCAACAAAGTATAAAACCCCCACCCTGTTTAAAAAAAATCAAACAAAACAGGCTTTGTCAACATAGCATAAAGGTCACGACGTTCTTTAAAAAAAAAAAGCTAGTAGGGTTTCTTTTTGACACATCAAGGGCATTTTAAACTCAAATCATAAAAGGAGCTAATTTAGAAAATAATGCATCTCAGATGTCTAATTGTGCCTTTATTTTTGCTTTCCCAATATTTATTTACATGTTTCTTTTATAGTTCATATTTAATTGCCAAAGTTTTCAGTACTTCTCAGGGACTTGGGAAAAGGTTAATGAGCAATTTTCTGTTCCCAACCCACAAAGAAAACAATGTATACAATTAATCCTCATAGATCCTATTGCCAAGTAGCAAGCAAGTGCAATATCTCTCTGGTGTACAGGGGTGAGGGAGGGGAGACAGAATGGGTGAAAGAGGGCAGAGAGAAACATTTAAAAAAAAAACCCCACACTTCAGGGGCTCATTTCTTCCAAATGACTTATATCTCATAGTTGACAAGATGATCCCACCTTTGAATACAAGGAAGTTGCACCCAGTCTCACAAAGCACAAATTCAATCACCCCAAACAGAAGTCTCACTTCCCTCCAAGACAAATATGGAATTCAATCTGTGTGATGCTTTGAATGCAGCTAATTAACTTGCAATCCTTCACTATGACCAAACAAGGGAGGGAAAAGAGCTACCTTCCTGGTCCTTCCTTGAGGGGGAAGCAAAAGGAAAAGGCATAATATTTAAATCCCACAGCAAAGTTTGAAAACTTTTCCACTAAGATACACACCCTAGCTGAGTCATCACCGTAACACCCTACAGTGGCTCACCTCAGTACTAATTACCTTTGTTATAGATGGTCATTCCAACTCTGCTAATTCACTCAAAATAGAATGGATAAGAAGCTATAATTTGTTTCACTCTTTTCACTTATTTAACTCTATAATTTTTAGAGCAAATGCACCGACCTTAATTTATGTGTACTTAATCTATAGCTGAATGAATCAAGAAGCCACAGCTGAGTGAAAATTATATCTGAAAATAGCCACTTGCCAAAGCAATAAGGGACACTGATGCTGGGAAAGATTGAAGGCAGGAGAAGGGGACAACAGGGGACAGGATGGTTGGATGGCATCACCGATTCAATAGACATGAGTTTGAGCAAACTCAAGAGTTGGTGAAGGACAGGGAAGTCTGGCATGCTGCAATCCCTGGGGTTGCAAAGAGTCGGCTATGACTGAGGGACAGAACAACAACAAAGCAATAGCAACAAAGAAGATTACTTCATGAACCAAGGAGAGTGTCTCAAATTCAAAATTAAGATTATAAGGGGCGAAATTTTCTTAACCTAATGTGTGGACACTTTTCAAATATGTTTACCTATTTTCCCGAATAGCTGTATAAGATTCCCCTATTAACTATTTTAGGAGGACTCCAACCAAGCTCTAAATCAGTGAGAGCTCTCTGTGCTGTTTCTAAAGCCTTTCCTCCATTTTTCCCTTTCCAAATAGTTGACAACAGCATAAGGCCGGGGGGCGGGG
>SJYQ01011815.1:24361-53263 GCA_006410935.1 Redunca redunca
AGGCAGGAGGAGAAGGGGGGGGGGGGGGGGCCGGCGGCGTGAGTTAAAGGCTGTGGAGCTCTTGAAATCTTTCACAGGCCACAGTCCACTCACAAAGATCCAAAGTGTTCTGATGTGAGCCTGACACACCAGGAAACTCCAGTTCCAAGCTCTCCTCCTATTTTGATCCCATCCACCATGCTGAAAATGTGCTTTCCATTCTTTTACCACTATGTTAAAAAACAATACAGAGTTGTAGGTAAAGTCTTTTAAAAGTAAATGGGTAACACTTCAGATACCAGGTCAATAATTACCTTAGGAATCTATTTCTGAGACTGCAACTAGACTCACTGAGTCTGAATCTGATCCCACTCTTGCTAGCTTTGGGATCTTAGAGAGTTAATTCACCTGTCTGAGTCTGTAGTTTTCTCACTGATTAAAGAAATTTTTGTCGGTTACTACATGTGATGCCTTTAGGATAGTACCCGACACTTAAGTGGTCAATCTGGAGAAACTGTTATTACCATTATCATTGCTGTCCATCATCACTGTTGTTAACTTGATAATCTGTTAACATACCCCTTTTACCATCCTTCTAGTATGTGGAAGAATCTATGAGGAGATAATCAGATTTCTGAACTACTGTTAAGCTGAAGAAAATAATCCATTAACAGCATGGTCGGGAGTTACATACTTCAAATAACTTAAGTCTGTGATTTAACATCATAAGGACTCAACCACTCAACTATAATAGTTTAGGATTCGTTTAAATCTCTTATGGGCAACTGTTACAGATTTTAGGCAGGCCCTAAGTTATGAGTATTTAATTTTGAAATAATGAAGCCAAAGATATTTTGTCTTCAAAATCATTACAATACATCTGGAGAGATGGCAGCATCTTTAACTAGGCTACAACATAGATAATTAAACTACAGTAATTTGAACAGGAAACAAAATAGGTTAATTTTTCCTGGGGTTAGAAAAAAAAGAGCAGCAGCAACAAAAGTGATGCTGAAGATCGAAAAGTTATAGGTTATGAAATGTAACATTTGCCCCATGAATTTGCCATGGTAATTTTACATAAAACTTAATTTATACATATTAAAATACTAGGTTAAAAAACATACAGCATCATAGAATGAAAAATAAGCTACAAACTAGCATAAGACATTTGAATCATAAAAATAAACTAAATACAATGGTAATATAATAGTAATAGTTATTCTTATACAGTTCTTACTAAGTATCAGGCACTGTTCTAAACTATATACATGTATCTTAAATACATACAGAATTACTATGAATCAATAAGAAAAACACAAACAACAAAATTTTTAAAAGAGCAAAAATCCCAAATAGGAATTTCACAGAAAACAAAAATGGCCCATACACATAATAAAAGATGCTCAACTACAATTCGAATCAAGGAAATGAATATTAAAGCCCTGATGAGGTATCAGTTCACATACTAGATTCACAAACACTAAAAGGCTGTCAGCATCTAGTTCTACTGAAGAAGCAGAACAATGAGAATTCTAACCCACTGGTCTTACTATGTATGTACTATGTACAAATTTTGTTTTCTGTGAAATTCCTATATGTATTGGTCTAAACTGGTATTACTGCTGTGGAGAACAGTTGGATATTACTAAGCAAAAATGAATAGTCAATGACTAAGCAATCCTACTCCTAGGTATAAATCGAAAAGATACCCCTGCACAAGGGCAATACCTAACAACGTTCAGTGGACACTGTTACTACAGATAAAAAAAAGTATGAAACAAATAGAATAGAATAGAAGATTCTATTATATGGTCTAATATATTCTATTATATTCTATAGATCATATATTCTATTATATGGTCTAATATAAGACCTTCAATAGAAATGGAATAAAAAAAAATTCTGGTACATTCATCTAACTGAAAACTACACTACAGTGAAAATGAACAAGGTACCACCACCTGGGTGAATCTCAGAAACACAAACTGGAAAAAAAGGAAGTGAGTAAGAGAAGATTATGCACTGTATGTTTCCATTTATATAGAGTTCAAAAAAACAAGCAAACCTAAAAAATAATACTGACTCAATGGGATCTATTCCGAGGTGATGAAACTGTAAGTAAAAGCCAGGAAGTGCTAGCTGTTCACTCACTAAATCGTGTCTGACTCTTCTGTTTACCATAAAATTAAAGACAGCTCAGAGGAGGAAGGGCATTTGGGAAGCTTCTGGAATACTGGTAAAGTTTTAGTTTTTAAACTCCCTGGAAGATACTTTGTAATCGGTTTCATTATTTTTCCTTATTTTGTACAGATACATTTTATATTCTAACATGTAACACACTTCAAAATCTTAAGAAAACAATTTAACATGTATTCCTTTTAGATGAGTCCTAGGCAAGTCTACATAATGAAGCCATCATTGAAACAACGTATACATTGCAGACTAAAAAAGTAACAATTTTAAAATAAAGAAAACTTTAAAATCTACAGCAGAAACAAAAGTCCTAAACTTTAAAATGGAACCAAACTGATTCACAAGCAGAAAAACAACACAGTAATGACTCAAAGCATCAGTTATTCAAGTGTGTTCTATAAAACATTTTTTTCTTAGATGTCTAAGGGAAAACGGGTACCAGGAGTGAAATAAATTTGAGGATTAATGGGTTAAACAGATAAATCTCCTAAGGAAGAAACAGAATTTCCTTAACTTGACTCTAGAATCTTTTAACATGGTGAATTACATAGTGATCTTTTAGGATTCATATTTCCTATAATGCAAACTGGGAAACATTTTATGACACAGAGGTCATACCAGAGAGAATATCCCTAAGCCAGGTGAGAGCAGATAATACTCTGGTGAAAAGTATTCAGATACCTAAGTCTTCAGTGGCTGATCTGTCCAAGCCAAACCCTGGGCAGTTGGGATCAAAACCCATAACCAAATACAACCCTTTAGTAACTAAGGGAACAGTCATTTCAAGTGTTACATGAACATGGTGACAGCTTTATGTGATTCCCTTGGGGGCAAAACATAACATAAGCATAAGGTGCAACAGAAAAGATCTGGATGGAATATAAAAGATAAATTTATTTCTACAGCTTTTAGCAGGTCTTATTTGGTTTAGGTAGAGTTCAATGGAAGCCTCCAGTACAAAAATGTTTCAAATCATACCTCTTAGTTAAAAGGTTTTTACACTAGGCTTCCCCTAATAAAATTAGAAAGTTTCTAGTTTTCTACTAAAGTTTTCCCTAAGTAAAACAAATCTGTGAACTGGGTCAGCCAGTTCTTCAAAATGTGGTTTTATTACCATAGGAAAATAAGGTGATAATGCTCTTCAAAAGAAAACACATCCAGAGCAGGGGACACAATCTCCGTCAGGGAACTAAGATCCCACATGCTGTGCTGTGTACCCCCTCAAAAATGATTAAGACTGACAAATATGACAGGGACAGAAGGAAGAACACCTGTCGTGTGGACATCCGTGGCCAGTCATTTCATTACAACCAGATTCCTACTGACAGCCAAATCACAATAAGAAGATTCCAAAGTACGCATGGAATCAGAACTAAGGAAGTAAGAGGAACTGAGAATTTAATGGTCTTCTTTCATCCTGGCAATAACTTTTTTTCTTTAATTAAGCAACTCCTATGTCTAGGCATTCTTCCAAGTCCTAGGGATACGGAGGTCTTTGCTTTCAGAGAGCTCATATTTAAGTAACAGCTGAAGAATATATATTTCATCAAAGTTTACTAATAGTATTATTAGTAAAAAATTTCAAAGCAATCTAAGTGTTCAACAATAAAGCTGTTGATTAAATAATTATAAATCTAAATGATGGAAAAAATATAGTTTTTAAAGAATAGTACTTTTAAGCAGTAATTCAAGACATGGAAAAATGATTATGGTGCAACATTAAGTGAAAAAAGCAAGCTGTGAAAGTGTATGTAGTGTATGATCACACATACATATGTGTATCACATGTAAACTTACATATATGTATACATTTCCTACCCTTCTAGATGCATAAGAGAAAGCCAGAAAGTCACCAATAATTACCTATTTTTCCTTTGATATCTTTTTAAAGGTAACTGAAAACTTGATACCTTTTCAAACTTTCTAATTTCCTGAAATATCACTACATGTCTTTTATCACCAAGGCAGGGATTACTTTCAAAGTAATTTCAATCGACATAAATACCAGAACCTCTTCAGATTTATCTTTAAGAAGCCATCCATGAATGCCAGTTCTTGGCTCTGCTTCTGAACTTTCAGGGAGAGAAGTCACCCTTCCTTATGCCTGTAAGCCATACCCCACAAGGATGAGTAACACACCTTCTTATCTCTTCATTCCTACTTCTTGCTTCTTCCTTTCAACTCAAACATCTTACAGAAAACTTACATTTAATTACGTTGGAAGTAAATGTGTAACTCTTCCCCCACAGCCAGTCTGCTAACAACCCCATTTCTAGCCACGGCACTAACCTTTCTCCCAATCAGAATCTTGGAAAGCAGCCTTCATTTCCCTCTCCCTTTCCCATTTCAGGCTCCTTAATAAAATCTGCTGAAATCTCTCCCGTCGCATCTTACTCCTCACCCATACTTCTGCCACTGGGTAGTCCAGGCCCTGACCGCACTCTCAGTGACATGATGGTGCATGTGTGCATGCTGGTCGCTCCGACCCCATAGACTGTAGCCCACCAGGCTCCTCTGTCCACGGGATTCTCCAGGCAAGAGTACTAGAGCGCGTTGCCGTGCCCTCCTCCACAGGATCTTCCCGACCCAGAGATCGAACCCATGTCTCTTACATCTCCTGCACCGGCGCGTGGGTCCTTCGCCACTAGCGCCACCTGGGAGGCCCTGGGTGATGGTGCCCGCACTCAAGCGGGTCTTCCCAAGGCCATCTCACCCTTCTCGAAATCACGGCTCTGTATACAGAACTCAGATGATGTCATTTGGAGCCTCACAAACTTCGATGCTGTCTCCTTTTTTCCATTCCAATCTTAACTTCTTTGCCTGGCTTTTATTAAACCCCATAATTTGGCTCCACCCAACTACTTAACTCTATTTTCCATTATTTGCCAGTCTCACCCCTCATCAACTAAGAGACATGCCATAATCAATCTTACCACCAAGCTCTGGAAAATCTAAACATAAAAAAGGCCCTTCCTTTTGTCTGTACTTTTATTTTGAAAGCCTAATTGATTTCCCCTCCTCTACAAAGCTTTTCTTGATTTCTCCAACCTCATTTATGTTCCACTTTTCTGAACCTGTCTCAAGTGTGTATGTGTGTGTATATGTGTGTGCGCATAAGTTCTTCATCTATTCATTCACTGATGGACACTTAGGTCATTTCCATATCTTGGCTAGTGTAAATAATGCTGCTATGAACATGAAGGTACAGATATCTTTCCCAGTTAGTGTTTTTGTTTCCTCTGAACATATTCTCAGAAGTTACTCTGTAATTTTGACTTACTGATCAAGTGGACTTTAAGCTTAAAGTAGAAAAGGAGACAGAAAAAGTTCAGATATTACTGCAACAATGAAAGCAGCTGGTCAGGCTCTCCTTAAAAAATGACAATAGTGAGAATGGTCTAGCAAGTTATTTATTGCAGAAGAAGAAATGGGAAAGGTGTGAGCAACAATGCAGCCTTAGATCCCTGCAAACTGATGTCCAGAATATGGGATTAAATAAAGAAAGAAAATTGGCATTATAAAAATAAGCTAAAAATAAGTTATAATACCACTAAGCATCAGTGAGATTTGAAAGGATGGGACTTAGAAACATAAAGAACTGCTGGTCTGGATTATGTTAGAGGTTGAAGCTGACACAGAAAGAAACCAAGCTGTAATGGGGACTTCAACCTTTGGGATATTTGCTAGAGCTCTCCTACAGCTAAAACTCAAGGCACCTGATAATGCCTTGCTTAACCTCCATCTCTCACATAGGGAAAGAAACATTCTGGATAGGAATGCAACTACTGGGAAGAAATCAGCTGACTGAAGAGCAATGGTTAATTGGAAAACCTGAGAGTAACTCTCAAGTTGGCTATAATTGCTGGCAACAGAAATGTGGGACATGCTTAGGGAACAGAAATTACAAAAACTTCAGAGGAAAGAAAAGTAAACCCTGTTGAGACTCTAAAAGGGAAGATGCATCATATGTTTTTAGGAAGTTCTCAAGAACAGAATTCTAGCTAAACTATACTTGATTAATTAATCCCACAAATATTTACTGAGCATCCACTATGGGCCAGGTAATGGGACTTGCCCAGTAGCAAAGTGATAAAGAATCTGCCTGCAATGCAGAAGCTGCAGGAGATGAGAGTTCAATCCCTGTGTCAGGAAGATCGCCTGGAGGGGAACATGGCAACCCACTCCAGTTTTCCTGTCTGGAGAATCCCATGGACAGAGGAGCCTGGTGGGCTACAGTTTATAGGGTCGCAGAGTCAGACACAACCAAGCATGTAGGCACAAGGAAAATACAAAGGAAGTAGAAAACATGATTCCTGCCCTGGAGATAGTGAACTTTTCAAACTTGGTTGAAAGAAAATTTAGGCTTCCCTAGTGGCTCAGATGGAGAAGGCAATGGCAACCCACTCCAGTACTCTTGCCTGGAGAATCCCAGGGATAGAGGAGCTTAGTGGGCTGCCGTCTATGGGGTCGCACAGAGTCGGACATGACTGAAGCAACTTAGCAGCAGCAGCAGCAGCAACAGTGGCTCAGACAGTAAAGAATCTGCCTGCAAAGCGGGAGACCTGGGTTTGGCATCTGGGTTGGGAAGATCCTCTGGAGGAGGGCATGGCAACCTACTTCAGTATTCTTGCCTGGAGAATTCCCGCGGACAGACGAGTGTGGCGGGCTATGGTCCAGGGGGTTGCAAAGAGTCAGACATGATTGAAAGTAAATTATAAACTGAAAATGAATTTAAAAGAATAACTAGGAGGATGTTTCATATCCACACAGGACTTGATAAAATAACAGGTTTAACCTTCTGGGTTTTAGAATAAATAATTCTTAAAGCTACATCACTAGAATAATCTAGGAAAGAAGGCTGAGACAGTGAGAGAACTAAAAAAAGAAGATAAGTGAGAAAGACATGTGGAAAGAGATAGAATCAAACAGTATGCCCCAGTTCATTCTAGTCACATAGAAAAAAGTACAACTTAAATGATTTGATATGAAAAAAAATGAAATTCTGGTTATAATGTGCAACACAGAAGAGGAGAAGAGTCTGAAAAGACTAGCTGCACACAGCTCTCCAACGAGCTGTTTTAAAAGACATAGATAAAAGATAACACATAACATGGACACCTGGAAAAGCAGCTCAGGGTGACAACAGGAAGCAAAAAGCCCACAGTGAGCTGAGCTTAAGAAAACCATCAAGGGCTACCAAACGGGTTCTGAATTTATGTCCAGGAGAGAAAATCTGCAAAAGGCCTGGGTACACTGGTTAAAGTGAATGGTGTAGTTAACACATGACAGGGAAAAAAGAATGACCTCTACTTTTATATTGCTTTTTGAAATTTTTACACTTGAATACCACCTTACAGTTTACATGTTTCTATTTTACAATGTCCTTGAAAGGTAGGTCCAGCCCCTGCTTTAAAAACTCTCTGTCCAGTGTGCATCCCCCACTTGAACTCGGCCTCCTTCCTTGGTCTCCTCCTCAGGATGAGGGCCGGAAGTGGAGTCCGTGGGGTGAGGGAACCAAAGCCTAAGATGGCGGGGGCCACAAAACAGCTGCCCCCAGTGCCTTGCAGGTCTTCTGACTCAGCCAGCTGATAAGGTCACACACCAGGAATCTGCCTGTAAACTGTGCTGAGGACAAGTACTCTTTGATGGATTATGGAGACCTGAGAGCTCTGCTAAAAGACAGAATACAGGCCTCCCAATCCTCCAAAATGAGGAAAGACCATGAACATTACAAAAGAGCATGGATATGATGAAACACTAATATCAATAATAATGTTATGCTTATCACCCAGCTTGAAGAATATTCGAAAAAAGATCATAAAGCATATGGTTTTTGAACAAAGATGGGTGGTCACTAAAAATCCACATGGATTCAGGAGGAACAAGTCTTGCCCAGTAACTCTACTTCTTTTCTTGGCAAATCTACAAGGCAAACAATCTATGTGACTCTTTGAAAGGTATTTAACAAGCTTCACTCTCCAAGTCTTTTTAGAGGGGTAAGGGAGAAAGATGATGAAACATGGGCTGAAATGTGTTTATAAACCAACAAAACTCAGAATGCTCATACGCAAGTTCTATACAAGACTTATGGGGCTTCAGCAGTTATACTAACAATGAACCAGATAAAGCTTTTAATGACACTCTTACCAAAATGTTGAGGATGAATAGATCCTGGAGAATAACCAAGAGCAGGACAGCAGAGTCAGAATCCAAATTAATTTTTACAGAAGGTAAAGTGAGGAACTAAAAAGCCTCTTGATGAAAGTGAAAGAGGAGAGTGAAAAAGTTGGCTTAAAGCTCAACATTCAGAAAACGAAGATCATGGCATCCGGTCCCATCACTTCATGGGAAATAGATGGGGAAACAGTGGAAACAGTGTCAGACTTTATTTTCTTGGGCTCCAAAATCACTGCAGATGATGACTGCAGCCATGAAATTAAAACACGCTTACTCCTTGGAAGAAAAGTTATGACCAACCTAGATAGCATATTTGAAAGCAGAGATATTACTTTGCCCACTAAGGTCCATCTAGTCAAGGCTCTGGTTTTTCCAGTAGTCATGTATGGATGTGAGAGTTGAACTGTGAAGAAGGCTGAGTGCCGAAGAACTGATGCGTTTGAACTGTGGTGTTGGAAAAGACTCTTGAGAGTCCCTTGGACAGCAAGGAGATCCAGCCAGACCATTCTGAAGGAGATCAGCCCTAGGATTTCTTTGGAAGGAATGATGCTAAAGCTGAAACTCTAGTACTTTGGCCACCTCATACGAAGAGTTGACTCATTGGAAAAGACTTTGATGCTGGGAGGGCTTGGGGGCAGGAGGAGAAGGGGACGACAGAGGATAAGATGGCTGGATGGCATCACTGATTCTATGGACGTGAGTCTGAGTGAACTCCGGGAGTTGGTGATGGACAGGGAGGCCCGGTGTGCTGCGATTCATGTGGTCGCAAAGAGTCGGACACGACTGAGCGACTGAACTGAACTTTAACAAATGAAATTTAATAGAAAGAAGGTAAAAATTATATTTAGATTCAAAAACAAATGCTAAGTATAAATTGTGATAAACTATTATATGCATAAGGAACAACTAAAGATTTTGCTGAATAAAGCTTGACACAAATTAAAAGTATGGAAAAGCTGTCCTCAAAATTTATATGATCTAAATCTTAGGCTGAGTTAATAGACACAGATTAGAAACTAGCAAGATGAATGCCATACCTTAGGCTGTATCACTGGGTTCTGACCTGGAGAAGTTTTCAATAGTTGGCAATGTGTTATAGTAAGTACAAAAGGACAAAGTAAAATGTCCTTACAATTTGAAAATTAAGTCACCCTCTGGGAGCAATAACAGCATGAACCAAAAGAATTAGAAATGACTATCAACATAAATAATTCCAAGAAAAGGTATAATTGAAAATATTTGAGAACACTCAAACCCAATCAAAAGTGAGCAGGGTGTACTTTCTGGGAGGCTGGATTATAACAGAATGTGAATTAAGAAAGCTGAAACATTGTCAATTGTGTTTTTGTCTGGCTAAAGGAAAGACTGTATTAACAGAAGGTGCTCAGTCACTTAGTCATGTCCAACTCTTTGTGGCCCCATGGACTGTAGCCCATCAGGCTCCTCTGCCCATGCAATTTTTCAGGCAAGAATTCTGGAGTAGGGAGCAATTTCCTACTTCAGGGGATCTTCCCGACGCAGGGCTCAAACCTGCATGTCTTGTGTCTCCTGTACTAACAGGTGGATTCCTTACCACTAGCACCACCTGGTGAACCAGTTAAGAGAAGAATGTTATATTAATCTGTTGGGCGTGGGGACAGGAGCTTAACAAGCAAGATTTTGCCTGATTCCCCAACACTGTCTGAAACAGAGATGGCTAACTATGTCCAGAGCACCGCTGGTAGGTGTATCCTTATTAAAAAGAGGCTCCATCAGCTCTCCTGGCTCAGTGACACTCCTCATTAAGATGACCTACCTATTTTGATTAGAATTAACCACTTCCCATGTAGACTGTCCTACTGGGGTGACAGTGAGCTGACCAAATTATGAATTTTCCGTTCTACTCACAGTGATATTAATAAATTCATTAGTTGATGTCTTGTTTCTCTGTCAGTCTCCTGGTCACTTGCTAAATATAAGTAGATTCCATAATCCCAAATATTTCTGGACACACACATACACACAAATTCACATTTATGGAACTGGAAAAGCAAAGTCTATACATTAAGTTGTGTCCTTCTATATCCAGATACCACAAACCTGTGAAGTCCTGTTTCTCTGTATGACAACTGTATTTTATCTAAAATTGAACTACACCTTTTAAGAGAGAAAACTAACAAAATAGAACACATGTGGAAGAGAGTAGTCAGGAAAGTAAAAAGTCTGAAATCCCTGATATTTGAACAAATTAAATGAACATGCTTATCTTGAGACAGAGACGATTGAGATAGCTGTCCTCAGTCGTTACTCTTGCTGTTGTTTAGTTGTTAAGTCGTGTCTGACTCTTTGCGATCCCATGGACTGTAGCCTGCCAGGCTCCTGTCCACGGGATTTCCCAGGAAATCATACTGGAGTGGGTTGCCATTTCCTTCATCATTCTTTCAGTGATATAAAATTATCTCTAACTCTATGATGAGAATCAGTTGAAATCTGCGTAATGAAGAGTTTTTCAATTTATACTGTCCCATGCCTGGCACAGGCATGGTTCAGTAAGTCTGGACACATGGGAAGTGTTCACAATGTTAGCTATGATTGTGTTGTATTACAAGATGTTGTGGGAGTGCAAAGGAGGGGTACCTAACTCTGAACAAGAGGTGAGAGATCAAGGAAGGCATCAACAAAAGTAGAGATACCTAAGCAGGGTATGAAAGAAAGCACAGGAGTTACCCAGAAGAGTGTGGGAGAAGGAATTCCAGAAAGAAGCATGTAAGATTTAAGGTCAGAGAAAGCTGCAGAGCTGAGTAGAGGGGGTAATGAAAGAGAAGGCTAGAAAAGCAAAAGGGCACCACTTCTTGAAGGGACTCAGGTCACAGGCCACGGTAAGGAATCTGGTGGAGATGATGGAGAATCACTGGAAATTGTAACTGTTGGGAGTTCAGTTCAGTTCAGTCGCTCAGTCGTGTCCGACTCTTTGCGACCACATGAATCGCAGCAGGCCTCCCTGTCCATCACCAACTCCCGGAGTTCACTCAGACTCACGTCCATCGAGTCAGTGATGCATCCAGCCATCTCATCCTCTGTCGTCCCCTTTTTCTCCTGCCCCCAATCCCTCCAGCATCAAAGTCTTTTCCAATGAGTCAACTCTTCGCATGAGGTGGCCAAAGTACTGGAGTTTCAGCTTTAGCATCATTCCTTCCAAAGAAATCCCAGGGCTGATCTCCTTCAGAATGGACTGGCTGGATCTCCTTGCAGTCCAAGGGACTCTCAAGAGTCTTCTCCAACACCACAGTTCAAAAGCATCAATTCTTCGGCACTCAGCCTTCTTCACAGTCCAACTCTCACATCCATACATGACTACTGGAAAAACCATAGCCCTGACTAGACGGACTTCCTCATCATTGGGAGTTACATAATCAGATTTATGTTTGAGGAGAACCCTTTTGGCAACCACACATAAAATGCATTGGAAGAGCACAAGGCCGGTAGCAGAAAAAGATGGTTATTTCAATAATTTGGAGTCCACATGAAGATACTGACATTGTAGAAAGAGCCAAGATGGGGACTTCCCTGGTGGTCTAGGGGCTCAGACTCCATGTTTCCAGTTCCAGGGGCCCAAGTTCGATTCCTGAAAGGGAACTAGATTCCACATGCTGTAACTAAGAGTTTATGTGAGTGATAAATAAGAGGAGAGTCAAGGATGATTTCCAGCTTTACGGCTGGGACAACCAAAGAGAAAAATACCGTGCACTGGAGGCGGTAAGAAGCCTGAGACAGATTCCGGGAAAGGAGAAGATAACACTGAGTCTTGCGGAAAAACACCCAGGTAGCGATGTCTACAAAAGAGATGAACCATGGAGTCTCAAGCTCAGAAAAGGGGTCTGGTTGGAAAGTCATCATCACAGAATAGTCACTGAAGGAAGCATCAGAGCCTATGAGATCATCCAGATCCCAGAGTGTGAGAAGTAAGCAGAGGGTTGGGGACAGAAGGCTGGAAAACACCAACCACTCAAGACAGTGAAAGTCAGTGATTTCACGATCTGTTAAGTTTCTTTTCTTTGCAAGGAACTGGAATATTTAGGCAACAATTGAACACCCACCTACCAAGGATTAGGGGGAATTCACAGCACAGAAATGGACGATCTGACCTCTATGGGCTCTTTCAACTCTGAAAATGAATCAAAGACTTTAATTCAATCTAGTATTTCTTACAATCTGAGGAAACTTTTAATTACCACTACAGAAAAACTAAAATCATACTTTTTTTTCCCATACTTATTTTAATTCTTTGGCCATGTTTGTCCAGGATGAAAAAACACTTTGAGGAACTAAAGTTTCTTGTTTGATAATGTCTCCATAAAGGGAAGGAGTCCCTGACTGACCAAGACAGGCGAGCACAGGCTCTTACCTGATTTCTTGTTCTACATTCCCCTCTATGGGTCCTGTTATACAGCTGGTATCAGGATGTAGTTTTATCCAAACACATGTGCCTACTTATTCTTCCTTTCCCTTTCTGTCACCCTGTGCCTGACTGGGGCTAGACTTAACCTATGGTTTTAAGTCTTAAAGGTTTTCCAAAACATAGCTATAATTTCCACTAATATTTAAAGTGTATTGGCTTTTGTTTCCCTTTCTGCTCAATTCTAAAAACACAGAGACACAGGTATATAAACACATTTTTAAAAATTAAATCCAGAAATGTTTGATTAAAACAAACTGTCATTTTTGGCACAACAATATACCCAGGGTGTTTTTAGAGAGGACTAAAATTTCACCTTAAAAGATGACACTGGTTCTACCCAGAGACACTTGGAACAGGTGTCAGAGATATTTGACCTCTTTCAACCATGTGCACCTTTCTCCTTCCCCCAGTTAACAACTGTCCTCCCCCTCTGCAAGCCTTCTCTTTCTTCTCATGCCCTTGTCTTTCGCTTTCTTCCTGGCAGTACCCATAAACTTTTATTACCACTAATGGCAGTAAAGCTAACACAGCTGCCACCCCCTCAACCCCCCACCTAGAAATACAATGGGTATAAATCTAACTGGAGTCTACAATGAACTTTTTGGTTGTCCTTAGGAAAGAATTTAACTATATTCTGTGTCAGTGACCCAATCCACAGGACAGGAAAACAAATGGCTCCAGCAAATAAACTTTTGTGGAAAGAAACCACAAGTGCTTTTTAGCTCTAGCAGTCTAATGAGGAGGCTCAGAACCATGACTTGTAGATGCAGGTTTCTAAATGAGCAAAACAGAGAGAAACAGGACAAACTAGAGGTAACAGCTGACACCATTTGAAGTTTAGAATCCTACTAAGTAATTACAACACAATAAGCATTAGAGTAGAGAAGATGGGGAAAAAAAATCAAGGCTAGATCCAGAATAAAAGGACTTCTGCCCTAGATATTACAACTCTGGGAAAGTTCTAGGGGCACCATAAAACTGTATGAGAAAGGTAAATAATTATGTTCCTCTCAAGTCAGGTGTTCTTGAAGCTGTGTTCTGATGCTGCACTCTCATACAAGCTTACTTGCTCCAGGCATTCATCAAAGGAAAGGTTTTAGGATTTTTTCCTCTCTGGCTAATGGTATCATTACCATTTCTGTTTAATTTCACAAAATGGAAGCAAGAGATAATGTATCCCTGGCAGACGATTCGGGAAACACAGCAGAGGTGCTTCCACGAGGCTATAAGAGGCAACAGAAACATTTCCTTACAAAAGTTTAGAGTGCTGAAGCTAAAGAAACTAAATATGGAAAACACAGCAAATAAAAAGTCATTTTACCAGGACGAGTTCATTTATCTTACCTAGCCTCTTGTCCCAGTGCTAAAGTAATCCCCAGTCTCTCACATTCTATGCTATTATATCTTCCTCCTGCTTGTTGGCCAGAAAAACTCCCACTCACCCTTCAAGTCTAAGCTCCAACACCACCACCTCTCTGGAAACCTTTGATTCTCCTAAACAGGTGCTCCTTTTCCTTTCTTCCTGAGTGCTCCTTCATTACAGCAGCTATATGCTATTGCAATTATCTCTAAACCTTGAGGTAGCTCAGCAGTTGCCTGCCTGCTTTCTGAGGGCACAACTCGTCTTTCCATCACTGCATCTCCTGGAACAGGACACAGACCTCACATGTAATCACAGCGGCAAAGAACTCCCTACGTCTCAACATGAAGGGCCAACACTCACCCATCCAAGTCTCTCCTTTCCAATCCCACCAGGTTTCTTTCTTTATCTTTTTAAAATATAAATTTATTTATTCCCACCAGGTTTAGAATTTCACTATCAATCCTTTTGGAAAAGGAAACGGCAACTCACTCCAGTATTCTTGCCTGGAAAATGCCATGGACAGAGGAGCCCGGTGGGTGGGCTACAATCTGTGGGGTCATGAATGAGTCAAGACACAAGTGAGCATGAGTGCAATCTCTTCGATTATTTAAACCAGCCTCTTCCTCGGTCTTTCCATTTCCAGTCCATCTTCCCTTGAATCCGTCCCATATACACTACTCCCTCTGTAATCTTACTAAAGCAGAACTTTAATTAAATGTACCAGGTTGAACAATTGATGACGCAGAGAATGAAAAGCTGAAAAACACCTGTTCTCTAAGCTGAATGGGCTAAAATCCAAAAGGGCAGAGAAAGAAGTAAATAATTAACACAAAACTCATCAGGTGTTATAGAGATATTTCAAACTCATGCTAATCCCTCCCCTGGCATGTCTTTCACTCATAAATGGACAATTTCTATTTCACTTTATATAGGAAGCCATCCTAATCTCTCCAGCCAGAAGCACTCTTTTCTCCTTCTGTTTCCCAGTCCCCTGTTACTTGCTTATCACTTTCTGCTTGATTTACACTTATTTGTACTCATACATTATGTCTCTTACTGGATTGAACCTTTCTAAATAGAAGGGCAATCCCTTTCACTTGTCTCTATTTTGCCACGGTACCTAATAAAAGTGTCCAGAATATAGTTGATAAATGTTGAACTGTGATGATTAAGCTCATGAAAATATTATGAGTCTGTGATTCCTTGAGGATTTGCCAATACTAAGAATATCAGTGGGTCAAATAATACACACAATTCAAGACTGAAATTTTTCCACTCTCGCCACCAAAATAGAAAGTCTATTCTGTTTGGCAAAGTAATAGTGGACATAAGGAGAACATCCTCAACCAGATTTGAAAGATGTGTCCAAATGCAATGGATCACTACTGTAAAACACAACAAAAGGCAACTCCCCAGTCTCTAAAGTCAGCCCCTGCTTACACATACAGAATCATTATAAAGGGCAAACATGTTATGGTGTTTCCGTAATGGGGGCAAGTCAATGGACAAGTGCTCAGCTAAGTAAAAATGCCCACAGCTGGGCAAACACTAAATTTAATAAAGCAAGATACAGGTACAAGATAGTATTTCAAAAATGGATCATTCAATAAACTCTCTGATCACTCAAATTTCATAGGTGAATACTTGCATCTTGTCCATCCTTTAAAGCTTATAATCGGTTTCCTAAAACAAAGCTACTGGAAGACTCCTCACCAAGCCCTCGTTCTTTAATTTCACTTTCGAAACAATATCTATCCTCCCTCCACCCATTCCTTCATCATAATTAATCTAGTCAAATCCAACAGCTGTGTGCAGGATGAGGCAGATAGAAACTTAACTATCACTCACCTAAACTGTAAGAATTGAGGACTTAAAACAGTTTATGACTCAAAATGCAAAACTAAAATTCCAATTTCTCAATTTTGAACAAAAAAGTTCAAAACTGTAAGACCCTTTAGGAAAATGCTGTGCTACAATGATATATATCTGCTCCCAACTGGCATGAAATCAGAACATTTGATCACATCATTTATTTCAGCATTAAAATTGCTGAGGCCCAAAACCGTCTCATCAACTAACTTTGCAGAAGCCTTAGCAAACTACCTTTGGCAGCTTTTAATCTAAAGACACAAATTTAAGTTTGCTTTGAGGATTAACCAAGAAAATGTCTAAAAATGCTTTATAAGACTCTAAAGCACAATACAAACTAGTGTTACTAGTATTCTTCTTATAGTTAGCTCTTGCCAAGAGCAGGTCCCCCTTTATAGGAAATCTGAGCAGAGCTGAAGTTATTTCTGTATCCTTTTCCCAAAGGAATTTATGTTCTATTTCAAAAATGTAAATAACTCCTAAAAAAAGGAGGGAGGAGAGGAAAGGAAACAAAATTCAGGTGAGACTAGAAGGAGGAGGTAAATTAAATAGCACAGAAGTTTTTTGTAATAAAATAATGTAAGAGAAAGCAACCCTGGATCTCAGAGATCAGTTTCTAGCCCTGCCACTTAACTATCTACTCAGCTACTCCTATGGTCCTGGTCCCTTAACCCCACTAGGCTCCAGTTTCCTCATCTGTAACTAGAGATAACAGCCCAGACAGTTGCTGTGGGATTAAATGAGATAATATTTATATAAAGTACTCAGTACTATATCTGGTACATAGTAAGTATTAAGCAAATAAATGATTACTGTTGTTGGTAAAATTATTACTAGACCTGTACCCTGATTGGTGACATTCAGGTAGAAAAAAGAGCCAAGAACATGTCAGCAGGGAAGGTGAAATACAGAGGGCTAAGTCTATATTCCACTGCTGGGCGACAACATTTGGGAAACATGGATTACCACAAAGCATTTTTCATATTAAATACACAAACTACTTACTGTGCTTCCAGGACTGCTGAAGAATCTAGAGAAGCGTAGCCAAAATCTCCAAGTCATAAAAGCTGAAGAGCAATGACTGTATAGAAGGTGAACAGGACAAAAAAAAGTGCTTAGTGATGTGCAACTTTCAATTTCCCAAATATTCATAGATAGAATGAAAGTGAGGCTCCATAGCAAAGCTACCACAACTCTGCTGACTCAAAATAGATCAGCATCATGTAGAATCATTTCAGTTTCTGCCATCTTGTTTTTTATTCTGGGGAAGTGGCTGTATCTGTGATTGATTTTGAGATGCTGTGTGTGTGTGTGTGTGTGTGTGTGTGTGTGTGTGTGTGCATGCGCATGCATGTGCTCAGTAGCTCAGTCATGTCCAATTCTATGCAACCCCATGGACTGTAACCCATCAGCCTTCTCTGTCTATAGGATTTTTCCAGGGAGGAATACTGAAGTGGGTTGCCATTTCCTCCTTCAGGGAATCTTCCTGACCCAGGGGTCGAACTCGCATCTCTTGCATCTCCTGCATTGGCAAGTAGACTCTACCAGTAGGTTCACCTGGGAAATCATTATTAACGCCATCATATTTGATAACTGCAAAAACAGTAAAAGTGTCCTAAAATTAGGAAGAAGAGGAATCGAATCCCCTCCTGAAGCAGATAAAGAATAGCAAATAATTGTAAAAGGTGAAAAACAATGGACACTGCCTTTGCATATGAACTCAGCGTCTTAAACACTCTAACATGTGAAAAGTCTGCACCCATGGATGTTAAGACCCATGTCACCAATCAGATTTGATGTGAAAGTAAGTGAAAGTGTTAGCCACTCAGCTGTATCTGTTTGCGACCCCAGGGACTGTAGCCCACCAGACTCAGCTTCTGTCCATGGAATTCTCCAGGCAAGAATACTGGAATGGGTAGCCATTCCTTTCTCAAAGGGATCTTCCCAACTCAGGAATCAAACCCAGGTCTCCTGCATTGCAGGCAGATTCTTTACCACTAAGCAATATGGGAAGCCCTATAGAACCAATAAGAATCAGCAAAAGACCAGGAAAACAGGAAACGTTCCATAAGGGTGGCCAGAGAATCAACACCCACTTGGGTTGTCAACCTGTCTAGGGTTAATTCAGGGGAAGGCAAAGAGCTTGTTTAAGAATTTAAAAGCTGAACACAGTACAAATACTACGTTAATAAGCCACAGACAAATTGCCAAAGTTCGAGGCCTTTCTGAATTTACACAACATCAACATGAACGGTCAACTCACTATCTGACCTGTAACTGCTAAGGAGGTGAGGGTATGTCTGGTTTCCCTTTGAGTTTGCCCAACTCACACTCCTCCTTACTGAGAATAACCTTTCAAAATAAAACCTGTACTTAAAGGAATGTGTAATTTTTCTTTTTTAATAACAAAGCAGAGTAGACTTAAAAGCATCTCCCTGAAATTATGGGCTGAAGATCCCCAAAATTTTGTCAATCAGGCGGTGATAAATGGAAATAATATGCCATCACTACTAATTCAGGCTGTGTGGAAAAACATTTTTATTAAATCTGTTTTGCAATTTGTGTCTTACTGTAATAACATAAATACATTGGGCTCTAAATCCTGGATTTTGTTCTGCCACTTTTTCCCATTAGGTTTTAAGCTTGTCAAGGTTTCCTACAATCTACTACACTCACATAAGGAGAGGATACTTATATTCACTCATAAAAACTGTGCCCCTAGAGCTCTACTTAATACTACGAGTACAGCTGATAAGAGCTCTGACAAAGGTCTACATCTTGCTGGGAGGAAAGGACAGCTAAGTATCCATATGGTTAGTATGGTCTAACGATAATTTTTTTTCCCTTATCTTTAAATCCAATTTAAAGTTACTTCAATACCTAACCAACAAGTGCAAACCACTCATGAAACTTCATAAATAAAATCAGTTGGACCATTCATTCAACAAAGACGCATTTACCAAGTAGGCTTGTACTGGGCCCAGTGCAATTCTAGAGTACCTTTTATTTCACAACCCCAAAGAGCTTTCAAAGTTGCCTACCATAAAAGTATCAGTGACTGAACTTCTCTCCTTTTATACATGTACAACAATATTCAAAACACTGATTCAAGTGTTCAACACTATTCAAATTCACTGATTATAAATTTAACTGTTGTGAAAATAAAAAATAAAAAGGGCTGCTGAGACTGACGTTCAATAATTAACTAAATTCCAACTTCCCAATTCAATCCAAAAAATACCCAGTACCAAGTGGTTTTAAAAAATTACAAGCCAAAATATACAATGATTCAAACATTCCACTAGGCAAAGGAATTAACATAGTTACAACTTCTCTCTTGTAAACCCTTGCGGGTACTGCTATTAGGTAATGAATCAAATTTATCAAAACCCCACTCAAGGATTACACTTAATGTGCACCAAAAGCAATTTCTAAAAATGGAGTCAGTATCTAACATGCCAAAAATAACGTATTTACCTGGGTTTTCACCATTTTGGAGCTCTTTCTAGAAAACAGATCCCTAAACTTAGGTGTCAGATGAACGCATTTTCCCAAACCAACATCGTCAAAAGTGGGAGAAAAGGAGACTGGTTAAGCACAGGAATACAAGTCAGAATTCTTGGGTGGGAACCCCTGCTTTACCATTTTCTAGATACCTCAATTACTCTGTCTGCAAAATGGGAATAAAAACACCCACTCCACAGGTACTGGAAGGATTAAACCGAGGTAGATTAGCATGGTAACAGCTTAGGAGAAAGCAGCATTATATAAAGTGTTTGGTTATGATGATTATCATATGACTAGATCATCTCAATCATCTACACAAATGCCTTTCCCTGATGAAAGCCTTCTTTAATTGGTCTAGTAAAATTTAACCCCTTCCTCCTTGGCTTCCCCACAAAATGGATTGTGTATTATAGTTATTTGGGAATATCTTCTTCCCATCCGGTTGAAGAAAAAGACCACAGTTCATCTGAGTGCACAGGGCAGCAAATACTACTCATTGTTGCCCTTCAGTTTCCTCTCTCTAAAGGTTCTGAACAATAATACTGTGTCAATCAATTATAAAACATTTACCTGGAGAAAGGAGCTTTATGTAATTAGCACACATCAGTACCGGACATACCTAGGTAAACGCTCTCTTAAGACTTAAACAAAAATTTGGGAGGTGGGGAAGAAGGATTCACTTAATATTTTTTAACTCCTGACCAAGGTTATCTTTTTAAATCAATTTTTAAAATTTCTTATGCTTTAAAAGCTCTCTCATTATTTCATTCAAAAAGTCTGCGGTGTTTTTAATATAAAAATACAGTAGCATAATTTCCACATATGTCAAGTCAACCTAATCATAACTTACCCATCTGCTAATTTTAACATAATCTTGGGGTTGCTAGATGACAATATGCTTGCCTGATTCACCCTCCATTGTTTATGTAAAATAAAATCATTTTCACCTTACATTGAGATACAAAACTTTCTGGCTTTGATTTGTGCCCTTTTCTGTCTCTCAAAAAAGTGCCACACACATGCAAAAGAGCCTCCAACTTATCCCAGATCACTGGGAAAACACTATCTAAAGTGTTATCCAACTTTGCTAACATGATGCTGCAGCCCTAACTTTGAGAGGACAGAACTTTCCTGAGAACAAATGGCTGAACTGAGGCTGCTGCTTTATTATCCCTTTCTACAAACTACGATTCTTCCTTTGTTTTTATAGCGTGTTACCTTTAGAAATTAATTTTTTCAGCATAAAAACTGCTGAGGACACCTTTGCACAAATATTTCTGGTCTCCACTCTATGATTTATTTAAAATGAAACTCAAAAACAAAAGGCTAAAGAAGAATTGCACTCATTTAATGTGGTTTTTCTAAGTCTAATTTTTTTTTTTTCATTCCCCAGGGACAGGGGCTTCCAAAGGATTACAAAGACAACACCCAATTTGTTTCTCATTCTAAACATATCCCAAGTAAACGGGGAATGTTATTAGCCATCTTAACAAGGAGAACACCATAAACGCTAAGCCAGATTAAACAAACAAAAAAAAAATTTTTTTTATCCATTGTACTTCCTCTGAGATTAGAATCTTTTACAGAAAGGTACTTTGATGATTCTATACAATGAACAAATGTCATCATAATTTAACATCCTATTTTGGACGAATTTCTCTCCCCTCACATAGTCACAAGAATGATCAATTCACATACAATACCTCTCAGCTACTGGATAGACAGTATAATAAACTTAATTGTTTTATATATCCTGAGGCGTACAAAGAAAAATCAAACACAAAGAGGCTTCCAGTATTCTTACATACATTTATGACCGAGACAAAGAACTTTCAAAAACCTGCCTTCAGTAAGCAAAACTGGGCTTAAACAACAATAAACCCTGCCTTAAAGTAAGGAGACCTGACAAGTATTAAGGCCTAACCCCGTCCCCCACTCACAGCCCCTGAAAGACTAAGTCTCACTCCCAGCTTACAGCTAGGAGGCATAACTGAAACACTTAAAGCTGTCTCCTCAGATTTTAGCAGTATTAAAGCTAATACTCAGGCCACCTTTTCCAAGCAATTGGCTTCTATCAAAACTTATCGCAAGTTGCGTGAAATAGACAGGAGCGTTGGCTCTGCATTTTATCAAGTGAGGAACACCAGCATCACACTTTCTAGACCAGCCACTACTCCCTGCACCACCAGCTCTCCCCGCACCCCCCCCCCATTTCTTCTTAAGTCTTTCCTCCAAATCCACAATTCGAAAAGCGCTTTCATCAAACAAAAGTAGTATTAGTAAACGGGAGGCCACCGATTTTGAAAATAAAGTTAGTTCTTTGGCTCTCTACCTGGCAACTTTTAAGGGTGAAATGCTTCCTTCCTCCATCGGACACAACCTTCCCTATTTTTACCCATATCAAACAACCACTCGTTCGTCCCCTCGTAGTAAAGGTGAAAAAAAGGGAGTGGGAGAAAATGATGGTGAAAAGAAGGGTCTAGGATTCCACCGGTAGGGTCCGATTTTGAGAGACCGGCTTTAAACACTCCTTGGCTTCTGGGAGCTGAACGGCTTTTACTGTGCCTATTTGAGAAATGTTTAGGAATCTGACGCATCAGTTTTTAGGAATGGTACACATCCTAAATGGTACACAATCTAAGAGCCATGCCCAGAATCCTTCCCCTCGCTGGCATCGGCTGGAGGGCACGGGACGGGAGAGCAGGGGATACAGGGGAAGGTCCTCACGACATTTGTTATTGTTTATGAAGCCCAGGCAGGGACAGAGAGCCCGGGGCTCCGGGACCGCGGAGGGGAGAGGCCAAAGGAGCCTGGAAGGACAAAGACTCCTCCCCGGGCCACAGGCCACCTCTCTGGACACCCGGGGCAGTATCACCCCAAGGAATAAGAGGGCCAAGGCCGTCACCGGAGCTTCACAGGAGATATTGCCAGCCTCGAAATCAGCCCGGCTTTCCCTGGACACCCTAAGACAACATAAGATCTCCTGATCCGGCTCTCAGAGTTGGGGCCGGAGAGGCAAGCCGTACCCCTAGCCTCCTCCGCGAAGGAGCGCCGCATCAGCGCACTCACCTGCCTCCGGTCGCGCCCGCGGCCGGCTCAGCCTCCGCACGGACCGCAGCCGGCCCGGCGACCGTCGGCTCCCTCTGCCCGCTCCGCCCTCGCCCCGCCCCCGGGAGGTGGGACCCGCCGCCGCGGCGTCGGAATCTCGGGGCGGCCTCCCTGAACTCTCGCGAGCCCTTCCTCCGCTTCTAGGAGGCTCGGCCGGTCCCTTAAGTCATACGCACCACAGCCGGAAGTAGCCTTCTGTCGTCAACGCAGGCACCCCCACACACACACGCCCCACCCACCTGCGCCCGGTGAATTCCTGACTGGCCCTGAAAGAGTTATTCCAAGAGTGACCGCCTCCCTTCCTCATCAGCCTAACCTCACCTCCCTCTTCTCTGCTGAAAGCTAGTTCAGGCCACTCTTGAGTGACCCAGGGTGTTGCCACACTGGTCACGTGTCCTATAGGTCGCCAAAGTTGTTCTTGATGCTTCACAATGCAAAGTGAGTGTTAAAGATAAAAGGGAGCTTAGAGATCATTTCTATTATTTTTTTGGAACCTTGTGCAGAGTAGGAAAATGTGGTCAACAAAAATGGGTTGGCTGATCGTGTTGCCTAACTAGTTAGTAAGTCAGTGTTCCTTGACCCTTTTCCTTTTCCATCATGACTCGATTGTAGAGACTTGAGAGGAATTCACATTTGGAAAAGCTACAAAACAAAACAAAACTGCAGCATTCATGAAAAATATGCTTGCATCATCTTGGAAAATCTAAAATGACTGATGGTACTGGGCTGCTGCTTGTTTAGGATCAGAGAACTATGAGGAAAATCACCTGTACTATGACTCAGAAAGGATGGCTTTGGGAAGGTGAGGCATTTGAGTTTTACTGAGCAATTCAAATAAGAAAATTGTCCCCAATTATCATTAACAAATTATCTTCTATATGAATATTGGAGATTTTATAAAATAGGATTTACTTTAGACTGTTAAGACAATCAGAGATGACAACCATTATCTTTAGTTTTGCCCAGAGCAGGTGACACATAGGAAAGACTCAGGAAAGAATCTTAACATCACTTCTCTTTTTTTTACACTCTCTTCTCTCTCATACATAGCTTGATTGTTGGAAAAAGCACTATGTGATCTGGTAATTAGTGTGTTCTTGGAGAAATCAGTTCCTTCTATATCATGGTGATTTTGAGGCTCAAATACAGTTGCCATATGCAAGCATTAAAAGTTTAATTGTGATCAAACATGCTCAACAGAGGGCTGTACACCTCTCTCCCTCCACCACACACATATTAATTCAGGTGAGTAGCACTGAGAACATATTCAAAAGCAGAGACATTACTTTGCCGACTAAGGTCCGTCTAATCAAGGTTATGGTTTTTCTTGTGGTCATGTATGGATGTGAGAGTTGGACTGTGAAGAAGGCTGAGCGCCGAAGAATTGATACTTTTGAACTGGGGTGTTGGAGAAGACTCTTGAGAGTCCCTTGGACTGCAAGGAGATCCAACCAGTCCATTCTGAAGGAGATCAGCCCTGGGATTTCTTTGGAAGGAATGGTGCTAAAGCTGAAACTCCAGTACTTTGGCCACCTCATGTGAAGAGTTGACTCATTGGAAAGGACTCTGATGCTGAGAGGGATTGGGGGCAGGAGGAGAAGGGGACGACAGAGGATGAGATGGCTGGAGGGCATCACAGACTCGATGGACGTGAGTCTGAGTAAACTCTGGGAGTTGGTAATGGACAGGGAGGCCTGGCGTGCTGCAATTCACGGGGTCGCAAAGAGTTGGACATGACAATGTAATAGCATATATTTGTTTAAAATTGTATGTAGATAAATGGTTAATGACATAGATGTTCAGAATATATTGTTAGGTTTGGGAGTTCTAAAGCATGTTACCAACAGTCTAACAGCTTTTACATAAAAATTATTTGAAAAACAATATATGTATATATTCATAATATGGGCTTCCCATGTGGTGCTAGTGATAAAGAACCCATCTGCTAATGCAGGAGAAATAAGACATGCGGGTTTGATCCCTGGGTCGGGAAGATTCTCTGGAGTAGAAAATGGCAATCCGCTCCAGTATTCTGGCTGGGAAAATTCCATGGACAGAGGAGACTGTTGGATTACAGTCTGTGAGGCTGCAAAGAGTTGGACACAACTGAGTGACTGAGCACATACACATAAACACATACATTCATAATATACACATTCCATATATATATATATAAATTTTTAAAGACTGAAAGAAAAACAGTAAAATAAAAGCTTTAAGTGTTGTGATTATGAAAAAGATTATGATATATAATGTTATGCCAATTAATTTTTTTTAAGGAGAGAGAGAATAGGTGCTTCTCAGTCTGCTTGGAAAAGTGTCCTGACAGGAAGACATTAATTTTTCTGTTTTGGAAAAGATAGAAAGTAGATAGGATTTACCAAAAAAAAGTGAATGGACCTTTCCAGTTTGACATGCAGAGTGCTTGACCCCTGGCTTATTTTCTCATAGCCAAGGTTTTCAAAGGGGCTCTTGCCCAGACAAGCTAAATGCAATTCAGGTTTGTCTGTTTGAAAATAAAGTCTCTTTTCTACAAGCTTCAGGGGACTATCATTGGACCATTTAGTCAAACACATGACAATCCATTCAGAACTCTCACCAGACTGCCTTCTGTAAAATACTTTATAAACCTGGAAACAATGACTTCTAATTGATTTATACTTTAATTTTTAGCTGGCTTGACCAAATTGCAAACTATTTATCACCTAGGGTCTAAAGCATTCCAAGTTTAGGCTATTTCTCTCCCAAAGTTAAATGCACCTATGTAAATTAAAAAACAAAAAACAAAAAACAAAAAACAAAGAAAAGCATAAAGGGAAGGTAAAAATATACTACATCTAACTGAAATGGTAAAGAATCTACCTGCCAATGCAGGAAATGGTGGATGCATAGATTCTATCCCTGGGTCTGAAAGATCCCCTGGATTATAAAATGGCAACCTGCTCTAGTATTCTTACATGAAAAATTCCGTGGACAGAAGAGCCTGGCAGGCTACAGTCCATGGGATCATGAGGAGTCGGACATGACAGAACACTCACATAATGCAACCCATCTCTGCATTTTATTTATTACTCCTCTAACAGAAAAATCAGACTGGATTTGTATTCCAAAAACCAGGTTCTCTTACTACTGTATGACCTTGCACAGATCAAAAATATCCTTTTTCCTCATTTGTAAGATGGGAGAATAGCAACAGGGTATTTGCAGCAAAGTATTTTTTGATAAAAGTACTTTGTGAACCATACAACACCATTGCCATAATGGAAAAAATACTGAAGATAGATCTCAGATTAGTAATAGCTACGTTTTAGGATTAAATGATTTTAAATGAGATAATATAAACATCTATTATAGAACTCAGAACATATTCACTCTCAGTTCAAGGTAGCTGTCTTTATTATCCTTACTAATACTAATAATTAACAAAAATGCATGTTTCAGAATGAAACCCTCTTACTTTTGTCAACTTCAAATCAAATGAATTCTCTGCATCTACAAAAGACTTTTGGTGATATTTACATCCATGAAGAGAGAGGGAGTCCTTGTCAGACCTTTCTTGCTTTGATTTATGTCTCCTCTCTATTAACTTTTACAGATTTCTGATACTAATAGAGATACAGTGGATTTTCCATCTGTGAAATAGGAAACAGTGCATACATAAGATGAGACAAAGTGATGCTGTGATAACAATCAGAGAATTTTAGTGGCTTAAAATGGTGAAGATTTATTTATTACTACTGTTTCATGCCCAATTCAGGCCAGCAATAAGGCTTTCTCATCAGGATTACTCAGGGTTCCAAACCAATGCAGCAGCTATCATCTTGAACATTGCTAATTTTTATGCCAGAAGGAAAAGACAAGATGGAAGGGTCTCAAGTAGAGACTTCTGCTTACAACCCATTGATTGACCAGAAGTAGTTGGATGGCCCCAATGTAAATAAAAGAAAGCCAAGAGGTACAATCTCCTCATATTCTAGGAAAGAGACATCTCTGACACTCCACCTTTCTAGTGCAGTGAGCATGGGTTCTCTACCTGGGTGGGGAAATAAGATCCTGCATGTCACATCAGTTCAGTCACTAGTCGTGTCCAGCTCTTTGCATCCCCATGGACTGCAGCATGCCAGGCTTCCCTGCCCATCACCAACTCCCGGATGTTACTCAAACTCATGTCCATTGAGTTGGTGATGCCATCCAACCATCTCATCCTGTGTCATCCCCTTCTCCTGCCTTCAATCGTTCTCAGCATCAGGGTCTTTTCCAGTGAGTCAGTTCTTTGCATCAGGTGGCCAAAGTATTGGAGTTTCAGCTTCAACATCAGTCCTTCCAATGAATATTCAGGACTGATTTCCTTTGGGATTGGCTGCTTTGATCTCCTTGCAGTCCAAAGGACTCTCAAGAGTCTTCTCCAGTACCACAGCTCAAAAGCATCAATTCTTTGGCACTCAGCTTTCTTTATAGTCCAACTCTCATATCCATACTTGATTACTGGAAAAACCATAGCTTTGACTAGATGGACCTTTGTTGGCATAGTAATGTCTCTGCCTTTTTTTAATATGCTATCTGCTGCTTCTGCTGCTGCTAAGTTGCTTCAGTCATGTCTGACTCTGTGTGACCCCATAGACGGCAGCCCACCAGGCTCCCCCTTCCCTGGGATTCTCCAGGCAAGAACACTGGAGTGGTTGCCATTTCCTTCTCCAATGCATGAAAGTGAAAAGTGAAAGTGAAGGCCCTCAGTCATATCCAACTCTTCATGACCCCCTGGACTGTAGCCCACCAGGCTCCTCTGTCCATGGGATTTTCCAGGCAAGAGTACTGGAGTGGGGTGCCATGATCATATCTTTTCTTCCAAGGAGCAAGCGTGTTTTAATATCATGGCTGTAGTCGCCATCTGCAGTGATTTTGGAGCCCCCCAAAATACAGTCTGTCACTATTTCCATTGTCTCCCCATCTATTTGCTGTGAAGTAATGGAACCTGATGCCATGATCTTAGTTTTCTGAATGTTAAGTTTTAAGCCAAATTTTTCACTCTCCTCTTTCACTTTCATCAAGAAGCTCTTTAGTTCTTCGCTTTCTGCCATAAGGCTGGTGTCATCCCTTATGTCACATAGCGTGGCCCAAAAAATTTTCTAAAAAATAGAAGATATCCCAGGAAGGAGAAAAAACAGGAATGTTTGTCAGCAGTATTAATATTAATGACCTACATACTGTATGTGTGAAAAACACTGTTCAAATACTAGGTGTTACTTGAGTCCCTTTCTCCATGTCTTAAAGAAACACTGATAGTTAATCTCTTTACAAAAGAAAAATGCAAGATATTATATAATATTTTGTAATATATATTTGATGCAATTTTA
Source organism: Redunca redunca (assembly GCA_006410935.1). Classification (NCBI taxonomy): domain Eukaryota; kingdom Metazoa; phylum Chordata; class Mammalia; order Artiodactyla; family Bovidae; genus Redunca; species Redunca redunca. Next base: position 52,353 of record SJYQ01011815.1, read on the forward strand.
ATTTTTAAAACATCAAATTAGAACAGAAAAAATAACTTCTCCTTGGTCTCTTCAGTCTCCTGTGACATTCATTCACATTAGAAATTTACTCACATTGTATAATACCCTATTTTTAAAAAATTTTATTTTTAAAACTAAAAAGTAGAGTTTTTTTCTTCAATCTCATTGCCTTTCCCATTCTTAATTTTAGGACTGAATCCTAAAATTTTTATTTTCTCAAGTAAGAGAAAGAATATCCCTCCAAAGACTGTTTTTCATGACAACAGTAGAAAATCCCATAGACGGAGGAGCCTGGTAGGTTGCAGTCCATGGGGTCGCTAAGAGTCAGACACGACTGAGCGACTTCACTTTCACTTTTCACTTTCATGCATTGAAGAAGGAAATGGCAACCCACTCCAGTGTTCTTGCCTGGAGAATCCCAGGGACGGGGGAGCTTGGTGGACTGCCGTCTATGGGGTCGCACAGAGTCGGACACGACTTAAGTGACTTAGCAGCAGCAGCAGCAGCAGTGGAATTCAACTTATAAAAAAAAAATCATGCTTAATGTAGGCAATCTAATGAAAATTAAAATAATTTGAATACATTCTGGGAAGTTAATGTAGTCACTTTGTTGTAGAGTGTCTATTCATATTCTGTGAATCTAGTACTTAAAATTATTATACCTTTATAAAGCAATCACTTTCCAGTTTTAAAAAGAATTTTAATAGTATCACTCTGGTTTTTAAATAAATATTTATTTATTTTAAATATTATTATTTTAAAAATATTATTAAAATATTTATTTTAAATAAATGAATAACCTTTTTGGTTTTTGGATCTGCCCCAAAGTTCCTATACTTTATTTGGTTATTCCTTTATAATTTATTAGCCCATTAAATATAGAGTATCTTTTTTAAAAAGTTGATTTCTTT